>VZTG01005281.1:345592-594654 GCA_013397845.1 Melanocharis versteri | reverse complement strand
CAGCGCCCGCTGCGGGCGGCCCGGGTGCGCCGGCCCCGCCCGGCCCCGGCGCCGCTTCCCCCCGGTGCCGAGCCGGCCGCCCTTTGGCGGTGGCGCGGGGGAACTTCAGCCCCCGAGTCCCGCCACCCTGGCCGCTGCTGGGGCACTTGGTGCAGCCCCGAAGGAAGGCACGGAGCCGAAGGCAAGCCTTGTGCCTCTCTTGCAATCTTGTTTAGGTGTTGAGTCGCATGATTAAAGTGTTTGGCAAAGTCCTCCATCTGAAACCAGGAAAGCCTCATCTCTTGGTGACGTTCCTCCAACAGCCAGGATTCCCTAACTAACACCTGGGCTCTGCACACCATCATCGATCTTAACAGGCACCACAACTCCGACAAAATAGCTTGGAGACCCAGCTCTTTCACACAGACCTGTCCCACGGACAAAAGACGTTCCTGTTGGCTAGGATGAGTGTCCACACATTAACTACGTGGGCAAAGTAGCTTGCATACTTCCTAGGGGTATTATCCACCGATTTCTCTGTTGGATGAGATTTTTATTCCTTTTTCTCCAGAAGGCAAGTTAAGCCCTCCTTGCCCAAACTGACCCTCAGGTCTGAGAGCCCTGTGCTGGGATGCACTAGGGCAGACCATTGACAGGAGGCACCCGCGCAAATCACTGTGTTACAGTTTGTCAATTTCCATGGTTTGGTTCCCACACATCAGACTCATTATCGCAGTTGAAACTCTTCACAATGAGGTTGTCAGCTGCACGGAGGAAAGGCTTCTTTACCCACCTGTGTAGCCTGCCTTAAAGGCCCTTGTGTGGTGTCTCTGTTCCGTCCATTTCCTAACATCCTGGATCTTATCAATAACCAGGTTTGTATTTCATAAGCCTGCTGATTGACACCAAAAGCTATCATGTGCAGGGATGTCCTGTTATTTTATGGCTGCAGTCTGCCCAGCACAATTTCTGGTGATGTCTGGTACACTAAACTGCTGCGGTAATTCAAATATTAAATTAATAAGAAAATATTATTTCTGGTTCAACTGTGCATCACTTCCATTTCTACTGGATCCATATGCCCATCTCAACCGTTATTGGCTACTCCTCCCTTAGTCTTGCAAATGCCAGTTTCGGGCCTGCAGAGTTTGTACATGCTTCTTCAAAAAGGTCCTTTTGCACTAGCCCATCAACACAGACTATACATTTATTTCCCTGTCACACTCAAAATTGCATCTTAGTGGCAAAATTCTGCAGTTATGCCTCAAACAAGCTTATTGACCCTTACTAGACTTTACAGGGTGTTGATTCAATTGATTTGGTTCAGATTTCAGCTGTGGGCATTTAAATACTTCTATGGCAGGTTAAAACATTTTTGATCTTGGTGGACCTTCTCTGTTTTGTTCAAAGAGAATGCACCTCTCAAACATCACGGGACATTTTTGGGATACTTTTTTGAAACAAAATTAGTCTAAAAAATACTTCCCTTTATATCAAGGTTATTATTTATAAATAAATACAATTTAAATGGTATTTCAGATTTGGATATTATTTCATGCCCTATTTCTCCATTTTATACTATAATTAAATGAATCTTTGCCTAGTGGCTTCTCTCAAGTAACAATGATTCTTCGGTCCCTTGAAGTAATAAATTATATGAAGAAAAATGGCACAGCAACATTTTTTACTTTCATGTGTTAACTACTAAAATAAATGATACATAATTAAAACCAGATAAAAACTAAGCTAGCTTTGTATTTGCATTGATCCTTATACTGAAAACAATGTAGTCAGACTTGGTTCATCACAGCGATCGTTTCTCAGTTTAGCCTCCTACCCAGCGGGAGAGTCCAGCAGTTTGATGAGTATGATTAGAGATGCAGAAACAGTTCCGTTTAGATCAGTGGGACATCTCAAGTTGATGTAGAACTACACACATACAGCAGTGTTTGCAGAAAAAGACCTTGCATCTGAAACACTGCTATGCTCAGTAAGCTCTGGGGAAGAATGCATGGGGAGGGACTGCCATGCATTTTTCTGGCCAGGAGAGCAGAGTTTTATTGTTCCCTTTCCTCTGTGTTATATGATGAGATCTAAAACCTAGAAGAGACCACCATGGTCCACACCAGGTATGGAACATTAACTGTCCTTAATGATACATCATTAAAACTGAAGAACCTGGGCTAGACTTTCATTGTCCCTAACATTTCCTATTGAAAATACTTGCTCAGCTTTTCTTTATCCCAGAGACTGATTTCAATGACAAAATCACACATTTTATAAAATTATCATATCTTCTATTGAAGACTGCAGCGGTAGAAAACTTCCCCCCATGCCTAGTAATGCTCTCCCAAAGTTGTATTATCCTCGTTGCTGTAAAGAGGTCATTTTATCAGCTTCAAAATGTACAACTTCCAACCCCTGCATATCGTGGCTGACACTAGAGTTACACATGCTCACAGGGCTTGTGCTAACTCTTACTCACAGCTCAACAGTGGGAGTCTCCAGGGTATTCCAACAGCTTCTTTACATGGCGAAGAGTCACAGCACAGCATGTTCCCCTGTGATCATCTGAAAAAAGGAGGAGTAGATATCGCTAACTTTCTGCCAGTAGCATCCTCCTCTCCTGGTGCTTGAAAAGCTCAGAAAAGCAGAAGCTGCTGCTGCTGCAGCTGCAGTGGTTGCGGTGCTCTGAGGTAGGGCCAGTGTTTTCCTTTCAGTTTGCAAACCAACGGCGCTGTTGATCGAATGAGTAAGTGTTACCCCGTAGCACTTACTTCATAAATATTCAATAGCTGTTAATTACAAGAAAAAATGGAGCTGCTGGCTCGAGGTGGGTGCTGAGACGTCACTAAAGCAGTGCTTTTTCTCATGAAGGCAATAAAGAGGAGTAAGTGTCTTTCTCTGGCAGAGGGCATGAAAAAAGCAAAGAGGTTTTCAGAGTTGTTCAAGGCAGGTTCTATTTTTCATAAAATGTTTAATTTAACAATGACCTAGTTTTACAACAGCTTTCAGTGTCTTGGCTTTTCTTATCTCCTGTGTTTTAGCCTACATCATTAGAAGAGCAGAGCAAGAGGCTTTACAGATTTTGTTAAAGCAAACTAAATAAGGCCTTGCCGGGTGGATTAATTCTTCTCTCCTATTTTGTTTCAGGCAGTCATTACGTTACAGTTTCTTTGTAGTTTTAAAGGAGCTTTAGCACATCTTTTATGGCACCTATTATAGATTTTTTTTAAAATGTCAGCTCAAAGTCCTTTGCTTCTTTCGTGGTACATTTTTGAGTATCAGACTGCAGAAGCACTCTTGAATTCCTCAGCCTTTTTACAGAAGGATCCTTTGTTTTGTAAACATTCGATTAACTGTACGAAATTGATGGCTAGCTTGACTAGCAAATTTGGACGTTTACAGGCAGTACAGACTCCTGCCAGCTTTCAGCAGGAGCAAGTTGTGGGGTGCCATTAATCTTACTTACCTTACTTCACCTACCAGAAGAAAAAAGTTATTGTGCATCCTGTCATTGTGACCAACAAACAGCAGGTCAAGTGATGCTTGCTCTCTTTTTCACTGTGTGCTACGTACGGTGCTCTCAGATACTGTTTTATGGTACCCCTCCGTGATTCCTAGCTTGTCTTTATGGAAGTGTGCTTTAAAACCCCCTAAATCTCTGTTGGGTGTGCTGTGTTCCATATGGATTCAGCAGAAAAAGGGAGCAATTAGAAAAATGATATTTCAGCCACGCAGCACCAAAACACACTAGGTCTGCAGAAAGATGTCTCTTCCTTCCACCTCCATCTCAGAGATTCTCAGGAAATTTTTATCCTTTGAGAGTCAAGTATAAGGAGCCTTGCTGTGGCTGAGTCCCTCCTGCATACCCTTTAAGGAAGGAAACACAGCATAGGAGATGATGCCACATCTGCCACGTTTATACGAGTGTGAGTGCTTTCTCTACAGGGAGAATTTTCCTGTGGGGATCTCAGCCCACAGAGGTTTCCATTGATCCATGTTAACGTGTTTCACAGAAATTGAACATGTCAGAGTGAAAAATGCAAGTAATGTATACTGGCAGTTTCTGAGCCGTGACTTAAACAGTGTCAAGCCCAATGTATACTTCTACACCTACTAGGATCATGCAAGCTAAAAGAACAAAGACAACTTAATAGGAACCATTCAGAGCCAGCGTGTACTGGCCTTGTTGAGCTTCACTTAATTCCTCCCTTTGTGCAAAGGGATTTCAGCTGCCTTCGCAAACATGAAATTTGTGCCAGCTCTAATGCTTTTTAAATTTTGAGTGACTTACAACAAACTTCTCGATGACTTGTTATCATCAGGGGAAAAAGCCATAGTGGTGAATTTCAGGCATGGAAGAATTTGCGTCCTGCGTCTAGGAAAATCACAAAACCAAAAGTATTGAGAATTATTTCTTTATAAAGCTAAAGACATCAGAAGAGCATTAGTAGCAGTTCTTCTGTTCATTTTTATCAATAAAGAACATTGTGGGAAAGTAAAATTCACAGTCTTTGTAAATCCACCTGGGAAAGTCTGGAAGGCCCTGTTTGCTGAAAGTATTGTAAAGAGATTTGTGTAAGAAGCTTTGCTTCACTTCGCCTTACCTGGAAGCCCAAAATGGACAAAAAGCAATACAACTAATCAGAAGAGGAGGGATTCCATTCCCTCAATATCCAGGTTCTTGCTCGGACATAGCAGAGGCATCCTTTTCTCTTCTGCCTGGGCAATCTCACATCTGAACAAGTCAGAGCACTGGCCGAGTGAGGAAATTAGCAGTCTCATACTTTCCTGTGTTAAAGAGAGGGCTGTAGAGGGGATTTTAGATTCTTCTATAACATCTATCAATTGCTAAGATCTCTCCACATCTTCTTTTAGTTTGTCAGGAGATCAGTTTTTTGATATCTATCGACATTTATTCTTTTCTGTCCTTTAGTCAAGAACAGCCTTCTGCCTGCACTCCAGCCATCTGATCTGGACTTGTAAAGTCTTCCTGAACAGGTAGAGCCTCTACTTTTGCCATGTCAGGTAGCCAAATATTATGAAAACTCATGGCACTAAGTGGCAGAAATGTGTGAATTCCCATAAAACTTAGGTTTTCTCCAGCTGGTCTGTACCTGCTGGTCTGGAAAAGCTGCAGAAGTCGTACTTACTTTGAATAAATCATAAAATTCTTGACTTTTTTTATTCTGTGATACTGCAAAGGTTTCCTTTGGACTTTTTTTCTGTTTGAAATACATTCTATGATGATTAATTACATAAGCTGTGATGGGAACTGCTGCGCAGTGGGAATGAGGAACCTGAAGTGTGGAGGAAGGCATGAAATATGTTTAAAAAAACCCTTAAATCCAGAAAGATGCAGTATGTGCCTTTCATAGCCCTGATCACACTCTTTGTAGGCTATATCCCTCTCTCACCAGTATTTATCTATGTCTTAATAAACTATGCATTTTTCACAGCAGAAACTATATCATCTCATGGTTTTGAAAAAGCATTTACCATATGGAAGAAACCGCAAACGTCACCATGAACCATGTTTCTTTTCTGTACTTGGATGATTTATAGTACCCACCAACACAGTTCAAGTATTGAAACGCATGTCTCTGTGTTTCTGTATCTATCTATATATGTTCACTTTATGTACACAGACATTTTTATATATAAAATCTTTAATAGTTACAAAAAATATGCAGGGTGTTAATGATTTATCTAAATCAGATGGTACCACTTCTCCCTCTTTGGCTAATTTATGCAGCTAAACATCACAGTACATGTTCTGGTTTTGGCAGGGAAGTTTACCATTTGACATGCTTTTGGTGAATATTCGAATATTCAGTTACTTCATTTTGTTTCTTTTTTTTTCCCCTATTAACAGCAGTTAAACCTGAGCAGTCAAATATTTCTACATTTTGCATAAGAAAAGTCCTTAAACTCACCTTCAAATTCAAGTGACAATTAACATTTCTTTATTATATTTATAATAATTTTCAATTACTGTTCCAGCTTGTCTGCTGCTGAGAAAGTACTGCACAGGGAAGAGATCTGACTGAGTCAGGGTCAGTTGTACAGCATTCACTAAAATGAGTGGGTGGCAGAAGGACTCAAAAAACAGATATTAGCCTAGGAAGCCTGATTTTTCTAGGCTCACAATAGAGACAGTGGGAAAAGATACTTGGAGAGTCAAAACTGGAGCATAACCTCAGACACTCATAGTTGTGACAAGAAGAATCTTTCTTTTTCTCTGCTGGGCACAAGAAGACCATAAGAGGGTTTGTCTCACTGGAGTGCTGTCATCATTTCCTAGGTTTGTGAATCTCCCTTCCCTATAAAGCTAGGAATCCAGATGCCAGTTTTGCAGATCTCAGCACTGTGAAATGTGAGATGGATCCCAGGGCTCAGTTCTGGTCTCATCTTCCGCCTCTCCAGACAGATTAACTCCACCAGCAGCTCTCTCCTTGAAACGCAGTCCTTACTTCAATGCTCAGCCTGTTAAGCTATGACAGTAAAGAGACTGATACAGCCCAATTCAATTAAAACATATTTCAAACTGGTCTGCTCTGTTAAACTAGAATGTGAGAACAAGACACTTGCACAACGCATAATTCAAAATCATGCATAGGGCTTATTTAAAAAAAACCATGACTTTAATTATTTTTTCCTTAATTATTCAAGAAACTGCTTTAAGTCTGCATTGCCATTAACAACTCCGCAAAGCTTTGAAAGATGTAATACACATCATGTCAGGATCTCAAAGCACCTTATAAATGATAATGAAACAATGAATCTTCAAGTCTTCTTTCAAGTAAACAACTGTGGCAGGCATGGTTGAGAATCTTCCATCTTAACTGCTTGGGCCGCAATGTTTTACTTTATGGATCAGCAAAAGTCTGGATTCATATTTTCTTTTTTCTTTTATTTTTAATGTTTCAGCAAAATCAGTTTAACCAGCTTCAAGGAGATTTGATGAAAAAAGGCTTTTGCCCATGTTAAAGATAATTTTATAACTGAATATGCCCATGTTTTGAGATTATTGTTAAAAATGTATCAGGGAGATGGGCCTTGGTGACAAGGATATGCTATTCTGTGAAAATCTGCCCAAATTTTGACAAGTTACAAATTCTGAAATTTTCAACTTGTTCCTGCTTACATTCTTAGAGACTGAAGGCTAAATTCCTCAGAAGCTGATTGCAGTGATGCAAAATAGTATAGTTAATTTTAAATAAATGTGTAAATTATTCAGTAGAAGGTGGGGGTCTGCTTCTTATAAATTTGTAGCCTAGGAGAGGGCTGAAAATCACTGAGTCTGTCTCACTGCTCAGGGTAGGCTTAACTATACCTAAATTTACAAGTCCTTACAGACATTCAGTGTTGGAGATGCCACAGACACTCTAGGAAATTTATTCTACCATTTAGTGAAATATTATCTGTACAAGGTTTTATCCTAATATTGAAAATGAATCTCGTGTTAAAATGGGAGCCCTTTATTTCTTGCCCTCCATTATAGATGTAGAAAGCAGATTACTACTGTTCTCTTTGGAGCAGAATTTCACATTTTTTAAGTCTTTTACCCATTTTTCTGTGTCAGATTAGACACTATCACCTTTCTTTCCTTACAGCTTATTTTTTCAATGCCTCAGCACTCTGATTGCCCTCCTCTGGATCACCTCCAGCTGCTTCACATTTTCGTTGTGGCCACAAGTGTACATACTGCTTTTGCTGATGCCTCACCAGCGCTGAGCAGAGCACTCTGCACCTGCAAAGACAGCCCAGGGCAGCATCCTCCTGTTTTGCACTAGCCCAGCATTATTTCATTCTGCTCAATTTGTGTTCTAGGAAGCCTGCTAAATATTTTCCCACAGAATTGCTCTGAGAAGAGTTCCTTGCTGTCCTGTGTTTCTGCAGTGTCTTGTTCCTGTCTAAATGTAGTTCTTATTCATCCTGAATGCTACCCACACTTTTCAGATCATACCTGCAATTTATCAAGATCACTGTATTTTAATCATCTCCTCTACAATACTTGCAGTCTCTTGCTGCTTGAAAATATCTGCAAATTTAATAATGATTCCTTTTGTGTCATCATCCAACACATTAATGAGTACTACCAGACCTATAGCAATCTTCTGTAGAGCTTCATGGAACTCATCCTTACATTTTGACAATGAAGTATCTGTAACTGCTGTTTGAGCATGGTCTGCTAATGCAACTCAGCACATATTTTCAGCACAAATATTTACAAGTTTGCAATTTACCTTCTGCAAAATAGTTGTTTAAAACTCAGTCTTTCTTCTTCTTCTTTTTTTAAAATTTTTTTCCCAGGAAATTCTTTTCTTAAAATATTAGCCAAACTCCAACTTTGAAGCAGAGGAAAAGCAGATTTCATGTTTCATTCAAATACGTAATTGTGGGAAATATCCTGAGGTGCACTTTTATTAGTATTCACAGAACACTAATAACTCTGTATCTAACAATAATAATAGCTCAGTATCTAACAGTATCAGTGTACTAATAACTCAGTTTCTAACTCTGTTAGATACTGCCTGTCTCTGTCTCTTGTTGCCCTCCCTCCCAAAAGCCTTTTTCAGATTTAGCTCAGCAGCTGATGGCAATAACATACGGGAAAGTGTAAGTATCGAAAGATGGAGAAAGAAAATCCTTAGTACTCCATTGAGCCATCTCACTTTGAGTAAAATATTTGTATTTGCAGTGACTTAGAGATCTTATGCTAAGTTTTGCTCCTTTGAATCACATGTCCAAACGAATAATACCCTTCATGACAGGTAGAACATATTTAGAAAAGGCCCACAGATCAGTTCATGTGGTTGTGAGCTATAATTTACCCACACAAGCTGAAAAGCAGCTCCATTTACCCTGTTATAATCAGCTGATCCTCCTCACCCTTTCAGAATATAAAAGAAAATCTCTCTCCTCCTAGATGCTCAACTATTCAGTTTTTGGAATAATTAGGAAAACCCAGAAGTATTTCTAGTGTCTCTACCTCTTGAGTAAGCTATGTCTTTATTGCTTCTGCATGTCTGATACACTGACTTTCCAAACTCCATAGTTCAAGTATGGTACCACAAATCAAAAGTCTAGCAACTACATTTGGAGATACAGCCTAGCTGGGAGCTCACTTGTCACCTTGAAATGACTGCCAAGCTTCTGTTTTTTATTAGATCTCATGGGGTTTTTTTGGTTTGTAACCCTGAAAGCTCTCAGTGAAGATGAAAATTTACCATCCTGTCTGTATCTACAAGGAGCTGTGTGTTCACCCAGTACTACCCCTGTGGATGTAGCCTCCAACAATCAGTCTTGAAGTTTTAGCTACTGCAGTTTAAGAAGAAAATTTTCGCAATATTTTAGCAGGCTGCTTTATCAGAGTTTTAAATAGTTGGAAATTATCTGGTTTTAATATAGCATCTAGATGCATCTCCACACTGAAAGCACTTTTGGTCCAAGCCAGATTAAGGTTTTAAGCAGCCTTAGGAAGGGAAGAATACCATGGAGGGATATAGAGGCCATGGGAACATTCTGTAGTCTTAAACCGCCCGTTCTCTATCCCACAAATTTATGCAGAGAACACTTCTACAGCAACTGCTGAAAAATATCCAGAGTCAGTGAAAAAGAATGGAGAGTAAAATGCTCTTTTGAGAAGTGTTATGCCATCTGGCTGTTGCAATACATGTAAATACCCCTCCTTTAGAAAAACTTCCCGGAGTATCACAGGCTTTACTCAGTCTCTTCTTCCTTCAGTGCTCCTGCCTTAGTTTTAACAGGTACTACAGATTCTGGAAATATATATGTATGTAGATGCTATCAGCATCTTC
Organism: Melanocharis versteri; assembly: GCA_013397845.1. NCBI lineage: Eukaryota > Metazoa > Chordata > Aves > Passeriformes > Melanocharitidae > Melanocharis > Melanocharis versteri. The sequence goes on along the minus strand of VZTG01005281.1, from coordinate 584,848 downwards.
TGTTTCACACAATTTCATTCTTAAGAAGAAAATTGCAATGTCTCTTTTGTAAGAAATTAGCATCCCTACTTAAACCTGTGCTTTCACAGATCCAGGACATTGCATGTAGGCTGCTGTCTATTGCAATTAAAACTCTCCAGAAATAAAGACCACAACTAATTTTGTGCTCCATCAGGATTCCTATTTCTCATTCTATCTTTCTTTGGGAAGCAAATGCAATGCTGTTTGCCATAGTTTTTTCCTGTCTTTTATTTTTCAAAAGCAGATAGTTCTGTTCTTAATTAAGTCTCTTAACTGAAGCTCAGTCCAAATGACACCTTTCATTCATTCATTCATTCATTCATTCATTCATTCACTTCATTCATTCATTCTCTATTGGCATGATACGCCTGCTCGCCTCAGATGTTACCCTGTTCATGCGCCCTCATCCCCACTCCTCATCACCAAGGGTTGGCTCTGACCCTCCACACCTGGATAAAAGCATGGCCTCCCATTCCTACACTCCTACACATCATTTGGACAGACCACAGTAGGGTGGCACAATACCACCCTTTCCTTTTGTTCATCAGACACCATAATAAATGCGGGAAAGATCAGATAAAAGGAGATCCCCCGAACACTTTTGTTGTTTGCTGTGTGAAGTGCTCAGTTTTTCAACCGTCATATTCTCATACTTGCCAGAACTGTGGCACCCGTGTCCTGTAAGTTATTTCTTTCATAAAGTTAGCATGGAATGATGCACTTCTCTGAAAAGAAATGGGAAGATGTGCATCGTGTTTGCAGGAAAACTGCTAACTCTGCTGCTGATGGGGCAAGAAGATAGCATGTGTCTCAAGTCTGGCACTAGAAAAGCTTACACGTTGATTTTCTTTACAGTCCAGAAATTGTAAAAACACTCCTAAACACAGATTTGGGTTTAGGTTTGCAGAATTCATATTCTGAATTCAGAATACACAGTTCATATATCAACTACGGCTCATAAATACAGAGTAAATAAATGCAGTAAATACATCATACAAAATTCATAATTCCTATTCCCTCACACCAAATCACTATGTTCTGTCTGCAATGCTCATTTGTACAGAACAATCCTGAAGAGGCCATGGCAAGAAGCCTGGAACCGAAGACCCATGTTACCACCCGGACACTGAATGCCCTCTATATTTGAGAGTCAGTTCACTCAGGGAGTTGCTGCTGCACCCTCTGGGATCTTCCCTTGGGACAAAGTTGCCAATAAATGTTGTGCTAGAACAAATGCTGCGTCTGTGAGTGTTTATGCATCACTTTGTCGAGAATTGTGGGCAGAGAGTGCTGAAGCAGAACTGCACTTTGCAGCAGAACTGATGCTCTGCTGGGCTCTGGCTTCTCTGATACTGTAAATTAGGCTCTCCCATGTGTCCGTGCTCCTGCCCTGGGGCAGTTAGGAAGCTTTGTCAACCCTTAGTGCTGTATGCAACAGATGAATTGTCCGGTACAGCACATGAAGCAGACAACCCTGGACAGGACCTGTGTGGCCTGGGAAACCATGCTCAGAAATGCCTTCCAGCGGTGGAAGGTATGGACTCTTATTCTGATCCATGTCTTGCTCTTAGGGCTCTGCTGTGCCTCAAGAAATGGAAATGTCAGGATGTCAGCAGCAGTTAGAAGAAGTGCACCAGCAGTGACATTATAATCTGGGATTGGGGAATACAGAGGACCTGAGAAACAGACCAGATCCAGGAAAAGCCAAGTACTTACAGCGGAGCCACACAAGGCCCCACCACCCATTTTAGAACCAGAGAGACGAGGAAAGCACCAAAGGAGTTAGGAACGAGAGATTCTTTAATGAGAGATGCCAAAGTGCCAGTTTACCATCTAGGACACTTCCACAAGTTACTTTACTGTTGGACCTGTTGACCTGATGGACAAACTCACACTCATCTTTGGACAAGGCCTGTCAGACAGTTTCTACCCGGTGCCACAACAAGCCATCGGAGTGGGCAGCGCCTTTGAAGGCTGGAGTCCCCGTGCAGAAGACGTAGTGTACCGTGTGCTTGTACCCCTGAGTCCCCCTCCAGGACATGCCTTCCACCCGGAGCTGGACACTGCAGGGACGCCCCAGAGGAACTTCCGTGTCCGTGTGGAGCTGCTGTGCACCTGCACCAGGGAGCAGCTGGGGGAGGAAATGCTATGTTTCCTCCACCACCCTGAGGAGGAGCTGAGAAGGAACCAGGACCCCAGCCTCCTGCACACCCTGTGCACTGGCTCCTATCTGGATGTGGAGAAAACCGTCCACTGGTTCCATCGATTTGTGAGAGTAGCCTGGCTGCTTTTGCCTGAGTCCCGCCACTGGCGTTTAATGTTGCAGCCCTCCAGCCGCTCCTGTAAATTTCAGCTGAGCAAAGACAAGGAAAGCTTCAGGGTCGAGATGATCTTTGGAGTGCGGCAAGGAGACTCTGATGTCTTTGTGGGCAGCCAGCCTGCAGCAGTAGGCATGCTGAGCACAACGTGGCTGGAGACTTACGCCGTGGCAGAGGCCAAATTCTTCAGGCACATTTCCAAGCAGGCCCCCCAGGACAGCTGGCACTGCAAGTGCCTGCAGCTCCTCTCCCGCATCCTCCTGGGTGTAGGCTTTTCCAGCTATGCCTTGAAGACTGTGGTCATGCACCTCCTGAGCACCGGCCCCCTGACACGGTGGCGCAGGAGGGATTTCCGGCACCGACTGATGGACATCTTGAAGTACCTCCACCGCTCGCTGGAGACAAAACAACTTCACCACTTCGTCATGGGCAATGAGAGGTTTCCTACGGAGATCAGCTTGCCCTCAGACTTCCGGGTGGCTGAACCACTCAATCTCTTTCAGCACCTGGCGAGCAACCCAGAAGCCCACACGAAGGCCATGCAGGAGTACGTTTGCCTGCTCCATCAGCTCAAACGGCTGCTGATCGAGGGCCATTGAAGGAGAGCCCCACGCACAGAGCTGTGCCTGTGGGGCCTGTTGACAGACCCTGTATATATTACCCTCCCGTAGCTAGGGCATTTACGATATATACTAACCTCCCGTAGTTAGTGCATTAACTCTACATATTAAGTCCCCGTAGTTAGTGCATTTACTCTACATATTAAGTCCCCATAGTTAGTGCATTTACTCTATCGATTAAGACCCTCTAGTTAGTGCATTTACTCTATATATTAAGACCCTCTAGTTAGTGCATTTACTCTATATATTAAGAAGACCCTCTAGTTAGTGTGTTCAGCAATCCTGAACCTCCTTTTTTATTGTTGCAATAAACTGGACTATTCCGGTATCTGGGATGTGCAAGCTCTTCTTGAACTCGACCAGACCTGGAGTATTGGTATATGGCACTGGTGGTGAATTTGTGACTGGCTGGGAGTAGGCACTGTTAGTAGCAAGCCTTTTTTAACAAAGGCACGCAATTCTCACTCCACATTGCTCCTCTCAATGGTCTTCCTGGTGCAGCAGCCACTGAAGACCATGGTGGCTACAAAGATGGTTTTTGTCCTGTGCTCCCCTTGCACTCTCAGGCCGTGCCGGCCATTTCACATGGGCTCTCAAACTCCCTGGCAGCTCGGGCTGGGCAGGGACTAACCAAGAGGCACCACTGCTGTGCCTCCTTGTGTTCACTGGGGAGACAATGAAGATTCTGCTCATCACAGACACTCTCCAGGGCTTTGGCACCGCAGAAACAAACTTCTTGGACATGCAGAATACTGGAAATCCCCCCCGCTCCCCCACCTGCTCATCACCCCTGGGAAATGGCTCTTTGGAATCAAGGTCTTCTCGCAGAGGCAAAGCAGGAACAGAGGTCCTGCCGTGGAGAAGCCCCATGCCACCACCAGGATATTCACCACTACCCACCCAGGGGCGTCACTTAGGTCCCAAGAGCACCCCCACAAGCACAGAGCTCAGCACCAAGGGAACCGGTTCCATCTCATAGCAAGAGATTTCCAGAAACAAAGCATTCATAGGTCATGTCACCCAATTTCAGGTTTGAACAGGGTTCGGGGGCCTTCTGCCTGTTCTGTCCAGGGAACCCCTGGGGCTCCATTATGACCCGTGCGTCCGCACTTGGCACGCGTCACGCCCTTGGTTGCCCAGGGCCATTGTGAGTCACTGAGCTGAGGGAGAGATGGAGGGCGGGGCTGGCCTGGCCCTGATGCACTCGGGCACCTGTGACATCACAGGACCGCTGTCACAATGGGGGCGGCTAGAAACAGAACCAGCAGCTAACCCTGCCCCAGTACAGCCTCAGCGAGCGGCCAGCGTGCACGCAGGCAGGAGGCTGTGCTGAACGCTGAACGAAGGCCACGGCAGAAACGCCACTACCCGGGGAACCGCTTCTCACCGGGCATCCGGAGGCAGTCCCTCGCGGCAGTGCCTTTGGCAGGGCACGGCGCCGCTGCTGGGCCAGCGGCACAGGCCTCGCAGCCTGCCAGCTGCCTGGCCCCTTCTTTCCTGCCTCCAGATCCCTGCGGCTCCTGTCCCCACTTCCCCTAGCAGTCCCTCCTCCCTCCCTTCTTGCTCTGTATTTGGGGATTCTGTGGTCTCCAGGAATTCAAGTTACTAAATGTAACAATTGAAGCACTGAATCACAAAAAAGTAGGAAAATATTCAATAGATGTTGGAGCATCTGTCTCAAATAAGAGATAGAAATGTGCAAGGAAGAGTGTGCATAGAGCTGTCTAGTTTTTTTCTTAAACTGAAGTCACAATGCACAATGTGGGATGTCATAACAAGCTCTACTTCTGCTGTTACTTCTTTCTTTCATGAGATTTCGTGGTAACATATCACAATACCAACACTGCAGGCCAGATGCTCTGTTTCCATATTCTACCTTCGCAATGAATTGATCTATGCCTACTTCTAATTTAGAATCACACTTCATGTTTTCATTACCTTCAAATGTAAGTAATATGCTCTAAGTTGTGTTTTTAAGGGATATAACTGACTGATCAGTGCTTATTGAAGAGGGCTATGTTAACTTTCTAAGGTATTACCTTTACTTTAATGAACAGAGGCTCTACAAGCTGCAGGACATAGGTGTAAGGGATTGGTACTGAATCAGTTTCCTTACATATTCCTCTCTAGGGTTATTTCCGTTTTTCCCCATAGCTTTTGAATGCAAATCATGAATAAGGTAAAATGATAGATATAGAATAAGCATAGCCATTACAAAAATCCATCTGTCTTAACAATGCTGGAGATCCATAGGTCAGCTGGACTAGGGGTGACACAAAATCGGACCAGTATAGTGATATACTAAGTCTTTACACTGCAATAAACAGCCAAATTCTTTTTGCTCAAAAACTGGGCCAGAAAGTGAGAGATGGGGGCTTGGAGAGAGAAAGAAAGTGGGAGAGAGATTAATCAGCCTCTGGTATCCAATGCCTATGGATGACAGTTTCAAAAATATTTCTGGGGATATACTTGGCAGGCAGTAGCCTGCAATTTCCTTCTACATACATATAAACAGCAAAAGCACACAAACAGCCCCTTTTTATAAGAGATATAATTATCTTAATTTTCATGCATGTACAAAGACAATTTACAAACTAGCTAAACCACAGCTCCCATCACTGGCCCCTTCCTCCTCCCTCCACCCCAGGCCAACCTCCTGGAAAGCAGCTGGTACTCATAAAGTGGAAAGGCAAGACTTAAGACCAAGCCTTTTAGCATGACAAGCTGGAGTGGTTCACAATCCCCCTGTCGTTTCACAGCACGTGCCATCCCAAAGTTTCAGACAGGGTCCTGGAGTTCTCAGAGATTTAGGGGATGTGTTCCCAATGCTTTTTAAAAGATGCGAATGCCTCTATGCTCCAAGACTGATCCTCTGAAAATCCTACAGTCACAGATGCAAAAAGATATAAAAACGGATTGACAATTTCCTACATTGTGCTGAGTCAGTTTGTCTCTGGGTTTGAAATCTAATTCCCCAGGAGAGAAATACTTTTTGTTTGCCTGAAAAATTTATAGGCATCCAAGAGAAAAGGAATTGAGGGGTCTGAGACAGAATAGATGCAACCAGCTTCTGATGGCTCACGTGCCAGCTGTGGAGCAGATGTGCACAGCCACCCCTCTGATCTGTGCTGGACACCCAGCTCAGGGAACTGAGGGAAGCGAAGAGAGACGGGGGTAAGGGGAGAGAAGACAGAGTAGCAAAGGAAGGGGAGAGTGAGGTCCTTTGGGAGGAAGTCCTGGCCTGGGGGGAGGTAGTGAAGCAGGTGAAAAGCATAGAAGAAGGAGCTCATTGGCATGGCCATGCTGCGGTGGCTCCAGGCTGGCTGAGGAAGCTCTACAGCCATGTATGGCAGATCTTCTCTGCTGTCTGAGATGCTGCTGCTGGTTCTGCCAGCAACTTTATCTGAGGATAAAGAACCAAGTCAGGAGAAGAGGGGAAAGGAGGATGCAGGGAGCTGCCTCCTGCCACCTTCTAACATCAATTGGCTGCAAGACTCCAGCCTGGGAAGCCTTTAAAGTGTGATTGATCTCATAAGCTACTAAAGTGGGCAAACCTTTTTCATTTAAAACAAACAAAAAAAACTATCATCAAACTAATCTCACCACTGCAAATGCAAAGCCATAATCCATGGGTGGAAGCCAAGCCCTGCTGAATCCAGCAAAATAATACTCAGAAGAATACCTGAGCTGTATAGAATGGGCAGGAAGAGGAACAGCAATGTTCTTCATGGCTTTTCTCCCAGTTCGAAGGATTTGCCATGTGCCATGATCCTTGCCAATCATTTGAAATGCAGGCAGCTCTGGAACACCTCTAGAGCAGTGCACATAAAACAGGGAGGCTCATAAAACTGTGTGTCAACCCCACTGCCCTTCTTAAGCTCTTCATACCACTCATGTTTCAGCAGGGCATGGATTTCAGGTAGAACTGATAAATGTGCCTTACCAGTTTTGATGTTGATTTAACTTTTTTTTTTGACCTGACATACTACTGCCACACAAAAACCCCCATGTAGCTGTAAACAGGCTGAACTCAATCAGAAGTTTAACCTCATACAAATGACTGTCACACAGTGAACCCGCTGATGTATGTACAAAAAGTACAATTGCAATTAAAATGTGACATAGTAACTCAGAAAGCGGACTGATAAGCAATATGTTCACTGAATTAACAAAACTCCTAGCTACATGAATGAACAGTAATTATAGGTATCATGAAACAGAGTCACAGAGTGTAACTGCACTGTAATTATATTTGCTGTATGAAAGGGTGACCCAGGTATTACACTGATAAACGAGATGAAAAGCAGAAGAAAAAATCCCAGCTCAGGATCCAAGCAGGTGGAACAAAGCCACAATGATACCCATTCAGCAGCTTTTACTGCCTTACCATCTCCCTGCCAGAGGAACGTTCCACACGTCTCTGGAGGGACAGTGCTGGTGCATGTATCAGTACTAGGATTACATGCGCACTGCTCCGCCTTAGTATCATCCCTGGAATCACTACCCTGAGCTATTAGCAGTGACAGGCAAACTCCATAACAGGAGTAAACTGTTGGCTCCACAAATTCTGGTTTTTTCCCTAAAGTATATTTGGTTCTATCAGGCTTAATGTTAAATGCACATTTACTGAGCTAGTGTCAAGGCATTCTGCCCCTCTTGATCATTTCTGCCTAAAGATAAAGAACTGGAAGGAGGAGAAGACATTTTTTTTCACTGGGTGTATGATTGTTGGGTTTTATATATTGCTTTTGCATTAGTAAAGCTTTGCTGTTTATCTCTGACCTTTTCAGTACCCCGTCAGCTCAGAAAAGGCATGGGAAATGCTTTGATACACACTAAGAAAAAGAGAAAGAGAACTGGGAAGAAAGCAAGCATGGGAAAGTAGTCCCCAAAGAATAAAGACAGGATAGGAGAAGGAAATGAAGGGAATCTGGTCAAGTACATCCCAATAGGACTCACAGATGCCCCATCCAAACCTCACATGTTTCCAGTCACAGGCATGGCATGCTTTTTGCCTTCATTCCTAAACCTGAAAAAAGCTAGTTGAACTTGTGTAACACTGCCATCCAGTGCTGCTGGTGTGCCCCACGCTGCAGCCCCACCTCTGCACCCTGAACTAGCCCATCCGAGAACAATGCCACCATCTCAGCAGGGCCCAATTATCACCATCCTCAGGGCAATCTTCCAACCTGCATTCCCTTACCTGTGGAAGTCCTGGCATGACTCTAACCTGCTGTGTGCGGAGGGAATTGGAGGGCACAGCTATCCTCAGTCACTGGGACCTCTGAAGCACTGTAGATCACATCATCTCAAAAGGTGAATCCATCCACACATTTTTGCCCCCCTTCTCCAGTCTTTTAACAACTCTAGAAGGAAGGTTTCTTATTTGATAAATATAATGATAACAAGTTGCTTACTCTTGGGCTTGAGAATTGTGATGCAACTGGTGTCCTTCTTCTGGGGAGGGGTACATGGTTGTTCAGCCTACAAGGGAGACAGAATAACAGCCATGAGGATGCTGGTTAGGTTTTGCTCTAATGGTCACCATAGTTAAATTTGATGAGAGACACATTTCCTATTTTTTCTTTCAATAAAAAGTTTCATGTCCCTCAAGCAGCCAGAAGGGATACTCCTAGACATTTTTCAGTATGGCCCTGTTTTTTTTCTCTGAACTTGCTAAAACCATCAGACTAGTATTTTGAGACCCATTTGAAGACCTGTCTCATAATAAATACAATAGGTTGATTAATACAGTACCAAAGAACTTACATGCAAATGCCTCAGCATATGCAAAAGACAGTCTTTGTCCTTCTGTTGCTTCAAAGCAGAGCTTCTGGTTTTTGCAACACTAGTTCAGAACTCTGTGCAAGTGTCTCCCAGGCCAGCTCACTCCCTTTAGTAGAGGAACAGATTTCTTCTGGATTTATCAACCTTCATCACAGATGCCTGGAACTTTTTTGCTACTAACTAAATTGGTAAATTTGCTACAAAATAGAAAAATTACAAAAATAGCTTCCTTCAACTGAACGGCAGCAGAATGGACTGCAATGACTCACAAAAATAGATCCGTTGGCTTTTAAACATGCTTCAGCAAGAAAGGTGCAGCTGAATTTGATAAAATACAGCCACTTTCTCTTCTAACTTGCATAGTCAGGAGAAACTCTGCCTTTCAAATCAGGTGAATTTGAAAGAAAATCTTTGATGTAACACACAAAATAATGTCCTGTATAAACAAACAAATGTTTCTTCTCTATTTTACTGTAGCCATATTTAGTTAATATTGATGATTTGAAAATTTAATGTAAGGATTGATAGTGGGGATGGTATTTTTATTCTTGATCTGCAGAGATGCATCATTATTAATTAAAGCAGATACTGTACTTGAAGCCAAGTAGATAGCACACAGTCTTTTCCATTTCTTTATGTTTCAAGTTTTTCAATAAAATTTCTTGAATATGTAGAGTAATAACACTGTTTATGAAAAATATCTAAATACTGATTGATGTAGACAGAAAGATACAGTAATTATTATATTAACTTCAGAAAGCAAACCCCAATTTTTGGGTTTGGTTCTGTGCTGCTTCTGGGCATTAGTTTTGGCTTAATGCATGAAAGAGTGTCAAACTCCAGAAATCTTTCAGGTAAAAGATTTTAATCAAAAGCTTTCAGGACATTCAGTTTTCCATCTTTCCTCAGCCTCCAGGCTTTTCCTGATCTACTTAGGTTGCTTCCACCTGCTCTGATAATTTTCAGCCATTACTTCCCACTTCTGGTAAATACAGGGACCCTCTTCTGGAGCTGGATAGCAAAGCAGCACAGCACTGAGCAGGACCCGTGATGTGCTTCCTGCACCAACCTCATCTAGGATACATAGATTATGGCCTCTGTGCTTCACCAACCTAGCTACTTTCAGATGAGGATAATACATACCAGATGAAAACATTATTCAGAGAATTATGAGCAATCCACTGGAAAAAAACATACTTATCATTACTCTCAGTATGCCAGAGGGCTATTGTCCTAGTTTTCATAGTTTCCAACTTTAAAGAGCCACTTGGGCATGGTGACCTCGGACACTTTGTAGCTACAACAAAAGCAGCATGGAAGAACAGCAGATCCTGGGTACAAATGTGTAGGGCACCAAGCCCAGGAATGACAAGGTGAAAATCCTCACTCGCTGAGAGCTCATCTTTAAGGACTGAAATGGAAACTGTGCACTCGTTTGTGTCGAAGAGGGTTGCTGACCCCTGTTAGTATCAGTCTATTGCTGCACTGCTGTCAGTGTGGGCAGTGAAACCTCCTGGCTTGGTTCCCACCATTGCCGGCTTCTTTATCCCTGCTAGGAAATGTGATAGAGAAATACTTTGTCTTAAATGTGAAGGTGGGCCCTTCTGTTCTTAGGTTCCAAACATCGGTACCTAGGCAGGCCCTGATTAACAGAAGCAGTGCCTCTCCAAAAATCTGGGGTGTGAAACAGCTCAGCTGGACAACAAGTGGTAGGAAGTCCCAAAGATTGACCTTACGAAAAGGTCGAGTCAGGTATTTTCCCAGGGCAACACACATCCACGAGGGGGAGATCCTCCAGGCTCACAGCAGCTGGAGAGTGCTGCTCCAGTGGCTTCCCAGGCAGAGGGACACCAGAAACAAACAAGCTACACCAAACTCCCTGGCTGCTCATCCTGCTCTGCTCATCTTTGCATATTTGCCAGATAAATCAGCAGAATGTTATTCCTCTATGACAGCAAAGCCAAGCCTTGTACAAGTCACTGACCTTGAGCCAGCCCTGCTCATGGATGGGAACTAACAGGTATTTAATCTGCTTTAGTCCTCACTTCATGAAATTTTACTGAATTCCCAATTTTTTACCTCAGCCAACTGGTGGTCCTCCAAATCATCATAAAAATGAGTCTTTCACAGACACTTTTTTTTTTTGCCATCCTCCCATTGATTGTTTTTCCCACCACTGCACTGTTCCCAATACAGCAATATATCCCACAGTTATCTCCTGCAGGAATCTAGACTTTAATACTCACTCCCTCTTTATATTAGCCTTTAAAGTCTTTTGGTGCCAGAAATGCTCCCAGTCCAATAATGCAATTACACTGAAAGACACAGGAATAAAGGAAAGCAACTAAGTTTCTGTGAAGTGGAATCAATTTGCAGCAGATATATTTCTTTGAACTACTTGTAGTGCTTATCTTGTACCTTGACCCAGAGTCATGGAGGGTCATGATGGGAAGTCCTGTTCATTTCCATCAGTCAAGCCTCTGGGGTCCAGGGAAGGAATGCTACCCACAGTGCATCTTGGAGGACTTTGTCACATGCATTTCTAGATTAAACTGTCTTCAACTCTCAAACAAGAAGCCTGACAGACAGAAGAGCACTGAGGGGAATTATAGTCTTCACTTTGCTTAGACAATTAATATAATATAATGCTGCCTCCCCATTGCCTCCCATCCTGCATAATTATGCAGTCTAAATCTAGAAAGATTTTTTCTTTCATTCAAAATGCAGGTCCTCAGAGTCCCTTCCTCAGCTTATGCCTGACTTTGGCACTGGCTGTATCCCCATGACACCTAAGATCCCATCAGTAAAGCTCTCTGGTTGCTTAAATTTGTGCTTCTAGGCCTGTCCAAATATACTCAAGTCCTGACAGCACTGAGAAACTCAGTATTTCAGTCCTATAGGGATTCACAGATAAGGCATTCCCCTTTTAGCAGCTGTATCTGCTAACTGGGATCCCACAGGAATTTCAACCCAGAGCTAGCAGAGAGCTGCAGGAAGGGAGTGGTGGGGTGGTATAAACTACCACTGCTACAATAAGGAAGGTGGGGGAAAGAAAGAGGGGCAAAGGACTTCCAAAGAGCTGCTTGTGGTGTGTTTCTGTCACTCCTGAACGTACCAGCAAATCCTGGTAGGGATTTTTTTGCCAGAGGATTTCACTTAACCAGAGAATATGATGGGTAACAGCTGGGCCAGCTGCCTAGGTAATCAATGCTTGGCATGAGCAGCATGAATGAAGGGAAGCACCCACATATTTCAAAATTATACATGTGGCTCCTGCTCCTTTCTTGGCATTTGTTGCTGACCACCTCAGAGAGTCTCTGACTGCTTTTGTAGCTCTAATTAGGCACCTAAATATCCACTTAGCCAGGCTTTTCATTTCACTGGACATCAGGGCACCTAAGAGCTAAGCACTGCAGCACTAAAATTGAGTTTTCTGCATCACTCAGCCTCTACTTTGCAAGTGAGCTTTGCCTGGGAATCCCATTTTTCCCCTTGGGTAATAAAAAGCTTGCAAAGCAGAAAATTAGCTCTCTGGATTTAATTATGCATATACACTAGTAATGGGAGTAATTGCACTGTCTCAGTCACATTGCACAGTGCACTTACTTGAAACCAAGCTGAAGAAATAACACTGGCAGCTATAGGAAGACAGACAGGACAAGAGGACACCAGGTGCAATGAGGCTACAAGATTATCATCTCACCTGCTGTGGTAATTAACTGCCACAACTCTCACCCTACAGATCACAGTTCTCTCTGTCACTCCCTTCTTATGAAGGGATACTATCAGATAGTCATCCCTCTGCAAGACATCCTGTTGTATGAAAGCTAAAGGGCTGCAGGAGGAAGTGTATCTCCTTACTGTAGTCTAAGAGCCTCAAATTACCTGACTGCTACCTGGAGCTGCCTGTAGAACAGGGGCATGCACTGGGTATTTGTGGTCTAAACTGAAACATCCCAGGCCTCACATCTGCTCTGCTAATCCTGTGCTCCTGGGCAAAAGGAAACTCGAATATGCAGGGAAATATTACTCCTCATCCACCTAGTTGTTCCAGGACACAACCCTCTTCCTGCACCTACCCTGGCAACATAACACTCAGCAATACAGGGCTCCAGCCATCTATTCACTCAACGAATTATTTAAGTTGAACTGAATGAGGGAAGCAAACCAGAAGTGTTTCCCATGGGCATTGTGTGGTGCTAAGAAGTACTAGACATGGTCTGTATGTGTGACTAGCACAGGCTCAGAAAGGGAAGCTTGGATTAGCCTGAATTTGTGGGGAAACATCTCTATTTGCTTTTTGGTACAAACACTTGCTGAGGCAGAACACTCTCTATCAGAGTTTTGCCCAGTTTGCTGTCAAACCTCGCTGGTCCTCTGTGGTCTCTCCCAGAACAGCAGCTGCCACCCTGTTTCAAAATAGTCACTCACCTCCCACATCCTCCTCCTTTCTGGAGGCCTGAAGGTGTTTTCATCTGTTTTGACACCATGCCAGGTTTTAATTCCTTGATCCCAGCAGCAGCCTTGGAGGTCTCCAAGTGCACCCAGTGTCCTCCAAGCTCACCTTCCTCCTGCCTGTAATTTTATACTTAGTAACTCAGAAAATAGCAAGTAATGGAAATTTGGCAGTTATCCTGTCATTTCCCTTCATCAGATACAGTCAAGTTTAAAAAACCAAAACAAATTACTGAAGAAACGTGTGTTCAGATGACACAAAAATATATTCAAAGAGGGATGTGTAATTGCACTTGGGAATGAAAAAGTAGACCACACACTCATGAAAAAACAATGCTACTGTCAGCTTGAGGTTTTATTTAAAATTAAAAGTGAAGTAACAAAATTTTAGGAGTTGAATTTTTTGCAGTATTGATACCACATAATGGGAATTCTTGGGCAGGTCACAACCCTCTGTGCCAACATGATTAAAGTCAGCCATTTGCAGTTTTGGAGTGTGTACATTTAAAAGCATGCACGGTGATCTGGAAGAAAGACCAATCCCTTTGGTAAAAGTGGTGTGTCTGTCACAAAGCATAGGCAGGTCTCACAAAGTGAGGTGCTGATGGTAAGGATTGACTGATTTATGGATCTAAAACATGTAGTGGAAATCGTACTAATTCTAAAGACAGCAAGCGGATCACACGCTTCAGCTGTGGGGTGTGTTTAAACGGGTGACAGAGTAATAAAGTGACTTGACAGAAGCCATTTAATGCAAAAGCACTTTACTATCTGATTCTCCATCATCTTTAGTGTTTGGCTGACATTTGTCTTGCCAAAGAGAGCTCCAAATGAGCACATAACACACCTCCATCTGCAGTGAGTGGAAAAGTCTGAATAGGTATGTATGCACTCAAAACCTATTTTCCATAACTATAAGCAAATATAAAGATTACATGACAAAAAAGAGTCAACGCGTTTATGTTTGGAGTTCAAGTGAGTGACACCAACCTAAGAACAAAAAAGATCAAAGTGCCACTCTGCACACACGCATGCTAACTGGGGAAAAACGTCATATTTATAGCCAACAAACCTTCTAGGGCTGTGTGTTTCAAGTAAAATGGTACACTACTGGATAAAACATGCTCCTGTCACTTTTTGCTTATATCTATCATGTAAAGCCGGCATAGATGGCTCATCTGCATCACCTTAAATTAAATACTTTCGGCCAAGACACTGGAACAGAAGGGATTTATGAAGAGTAGAAAATCTGTTCTTCATTTACCTAAAACACATCCATACAGTCATAACTGTGGAACGAGATAACGCCATTCAGCAAACTGATCATGCAGAGTCTGGCATTTCCCTTTTGGGCATTAAAGCAGAGACAAAAAATACATATACTACCCAAAATCTAAATAATGGAAGGGACTTTCAGCAGAATTAACTAAAGCACTGAGGAAGTTATCTTGCAGTGTCCCACCCACCACAAAAGGAAATATTGTCCTTCTTTAAAGGCTCAACATTTTACAGAACACAAATGCATTTTCTCCTCCTCCTTCCCTCTCCCCTCTTCTACCCACTGCTGCAAAGATTTGTTTTTCTTCTGAGAAAAATGACATTTCACCATCCACTTTTAAATATTTACTGGTGAATTTAGTGTTCTTTAGTATTCCTTAGCATTCCAGCTTCCCCCACTGTTTCACCAGAGTACATTAGTCCTGATTGGTGAAGATTAGAAAAATGTTGGGGGTGTTTGTTGGCTTTTTTTTTTACCCTTGCTCAAATCAGTGTGTTATAAACATCGTCCTCAGCCAGTGAGTCCTGTGATTCTTCCTCAACACAAGGAGCAAACACAGCCAGGACTTACTGGCCTGCAGGAAGCTCCAGCTGAAACACTGGCAAACTTCTGCTGCTACCCTTGGTGCGGGTATATATGTGTATTAGAAGAAGGCAAATATACATATATGCATATGTATAAGTGTGTGTGTGTATATTCATAAATATATATACACACAGACATACACAGTGTAAAAAGAAGAGAGGGGAGACAGGTGAATTTGGAAAGTGATGGCTCTCCCTTCAGAGAATTATCTGAATAGCAAAACCACCATGGAAGAGTTCCATAAAGCTGAAGTGCTGGCCAGAGGGATGAAGCTGGTGGAGTCCACTCTGAAGCAAGTTTGCTACAGACATAGGAAGCCATTATCTCAGAGCAAGACAACACACAGGATGAAATAATAGGGCAGAGACAGGCAGAGCAGGCACATGCTGCCCTAAAACTGCTTCCCTGTGTTCCCCTGCTGAATTTGTTCATGACATTTAAGAGCTGCCACTGCTATTGCCAGTGCTGGAAAGAGCGCAGAGCCTGCTCCCAGATAGCTGGGAGAAGATAACTGCCCTTTAGAACTGCAGGGCTAAGCAGTGTAGGGAGGGAAAAAAAAAGTTCAGCCATCCTTTTCCAGTTCAGGGGACACCTGTGAGCTCTTCTAAGAGGTGACCTAAAGACAATTTATTCTCCACTACACTTTTATTAAGAATTAGTGCCCTAATTAAAATGATTCACAGTTCTTTTTTTGTTGTTGTTGTTTTCGTTCTGTGTTATCCCAGCTGGTAGTGGAAAACAGGATGAAGGAGGGATTATAGTGCCTCTTTGAGTGTCTGACAAGAGACAGCTTATCTGCTCTATCCCAAGAGTCCTGTTCAGCTTTCAGTTCTGCTGCCACCACTGGCACATCAAACGTCCTTGACTTTTAGGGCCAGATTTCCTTTCCAGGGTGGAAAAGATGGCAAAGGACAAAGAGAACTTTTACCCCCTCAGCCACATGCTGGCAGGCAGCTCCAGCCCACTGGCACTGAGTTGCTGCATGGTCAGCCCAGGGCTGGCATTGCTCCCTCAGCTGTCGTGGAAAAAGGCTGTGGTGGCCCAGCCATCCTGCAACAAAAGGATGGGCCCACAGTGATGCTGTGCACCAGCCAGTCACCACCTGCGCCCTCTGCCCTGGGAGCCAAGTCATTTTCTTACACAAGAAAAGTGCAACTGGTGCTGTAGCCAAATACTGCAGGTAGGCAGCAAATACTAAATCATCCTATTTAAACAACATCAGACCTCGCAAACTACATGCCTGATGCTAACGTGACATCTCAGGATGGAGAATTTCAGGTTTTCTCCTAGTTGAAAACCAAATCCAAGACCTAAATGTTGACCCCCAAAGTAGCCCAGACCTGCTTGTACAGAGAGCTTGCATTGTTACTCTAGTGACAAAACCCAAAGGCATCATAGGTTTTATTAGCTCAAAGCTCCATATTTTCCCTCAGATTGCTGAAGTGCTTTTTCAACACTTTACTGAACTATTGAGTGACTTATTTATAGTTTGACCTCAAAACCAGTTCAGATTTCAAATGAGTTACAAAAAAATTTCAGGCAGGTCAAACCCATAAGACTATATGTCTTGGAAATGGCTGCTCACAATTCTCAGAACAAATCCCTGGGCTTTCTACAGCTTTTATCTAAACAGTGGGCAAAGACTGCAATTGTTTGATGCAGAATCACTGGTATTCACCCTCCACCACCCCTTCCACACATACCCTTGAAACACAGTTTTCAGAATGGATCCAGAAGGGTTGTAAATATAAAAGATAGAAAATATAGTAAGCTGAAGTACTATCTTCCAGATATTTCAGACCACAACCGAAACAGTAGCACTCATACAAAATAAACCAGATGAAAAAGCAAAGAAATAAATACACAAAAGGGGTAAGAGTAAAACAGAAAGGATGGAAAGAGGGATGCTAGTGTGAAGTTTAAGATCTCTGCAGAGCTCAGTTAGCATTGTGTCCCAGGTTCTATGCTTAGATAGAGCCATGTGCACCTCCTGGTCTGTCTACAAAGAGAAACAAAATCTCTGCTGTCAACCCGCAGTTACCAGCTATATTTATTTTGGGGCTTGGTGCAAACAGATTTTTTGAAGGAGCACTGAGGAAGGGAGCAAGATAAAGGCTATCACCTCCAAAATCTACATATATTCAAGTGGGAGTTACCGCATTAACAACATGAGCAATACAAACCCCTACACAAGTCCTGTCAGTTCTTCTTACAAGTGTCCCTTAGCCTGATTCTTTGCTTCACCTCCTCCTTACCCAGGCAATATTTAGCAATAATCTGGTAGTTGTGGATCTCAGAAGATCCATGAGGAAAATTTTCCGTACAGGAGATACACTCACTGATAGAGCATAGCTTCATGGGGGGTCATCCCTTGTTCCTACAGGGAGCTCCACTGAAGCAACAAAGCCAATGGGATGACACTGTGGATGACCTAACTTACATTTAAGAAATCAGCCATGACCATCACTGCCAACAATGTTCAGGAAAATTCAGTGTAAACAGGGTACTCCCTGGTAGTAAATGTACGTATTGCACCCCTGAACTCTGGTGAATGGCATCTCTAACTGCCTTCTGGTATTTTTACTAAGAAGCTTCACCGATGGATGATATTCAGGAAAGAGCTCTAAGATTTTGGTGACACAAATAAGCAGCAGCAAGATGACCTGTGGAATGGGTAATAATTTAAACTGTAGATCATAACAAACTTCTGTTATAGCCACAGTAGAATGTTACCAAGAGAACATGAAAACAAACTGATATCTAATCTTTTCTTATGGCAAATGAGTTCTTTTGCTGCAGTAGTTAGTGTGAGTTACAGTGAGCGCAGAGTATAAACTATAAAGACAGTCTATGCCATTGTTTTAGGAAACACCATTTCCATAAACTTTCTTGGTGAAACAGGAATATCTTTCAGGTCACACATTAAATAAGAGAACGTCTTCCACTTCTCTGATAAGTATAAAGAAGGCCAGTAAATTAAGAGTGAATATCAGAGTTCAAATGCTTGTATAAAGGAATTTTATACCAACTCTGAAAAGAGCATTAAAACAACCTATGTTGTAAACATTTCCAGGGGTTCCCAGATGATGTCACATCAGTCAAGAATGAGCTGGTGCCACGTCCCTAGGAGTCCCTGGGATGGAGCTGAGGCAGCCGCTGGTCCTGAAGGTATGCACATCCAGACATCTGTGTGTGACAGTGCCCAGCTCTCCTGGCTGTGTTAGGGAGAGCCAGCAGGATGCCTCCAAGTTCAGAGTTAATTCAGAGCAAATAACTTCACTCCCAGAATGGGAACGTGCTTGAAATGGTACTGTGTCTGTGCCTTAATCCATCCCTGTCTGTTCCCGGGGGACACATGCAAATGTGAAATGATTCCCTGGTTTAGCCAGCAGCAAGTAAAATGTTCTCAAGCTGCTCAGCCCTGCCAGGAACCTGCATTAGCCACTGGCTCTGGCAGACGCTGTAGTTCCCCCACCTCATGAAGGGAGAACTCTGCCAGGGTTTTTTGGAAATCTTTGTGCTTTCTACAGTTATTGGATTGTGTCAAGAAAAGGCCTGCATTTATTGTCAGCCTTGTGATGCTTTCAGCCCTCTCCTCGAACACACAGCTTTCTGTTGCCTTTCCAAAAAGTAGAGCCGCTAAGCAAGGAAATTGCTGGGAGAGCTTCCATAAGTATATCTAGTCCCCAGCAAATCATAGCAATCAGTCTAATAGAGAAATTTAACAGAATCTAAGTAACTTTGTTGCACTAACTGCACATTACCAGGATTACTCACAGTAATTCAACCCTGCTGTAAATCACCTCACTGTAACACCCTGGGTTTTCTGCCACCCGCCTTGCTCCTCAGTCATTAGCTGACACGAAGTTCAGATGTTCTATCCTTGCCCCACTTGCCATGCTGCTCCAGAGGTGAGGAACGGACACAGCAGGGAGAGAATGACATTAACAATGCAAATGTCCTAGAGAAAGCAGATTGGCAGCTACATTTATTCATTTCTCTGCTACACTAATGCATACAAATATAAATCTGACTTACTGTCAGCAGGCAAACACTGCTGGAACACATCAAACCCCCCAAAAAGGAGAGGGCAGAGATGTTGTTCTGAAAACACATGTGGGCAGAATGGACTAGCTGCAAACTGGTGTTGGCTCTTCAAAGAGGAAGCTGCTAGTCCTGCAGCTCAAGATGAGCACAGGGGAAGGTTGGCTGATGAAGCAAAACCATGTCTAGCCCACAGCACACAAGATAATAAGAAGGGATTGAGCAGTATGGAAATCCTACACATGTAAAATGTTAATGAAATACAGTTTGCTTTTGCACAAAGAGAAAAAAATGAGACCTTGGAGAATTAATTCCCTTAAGATTGACTTAATGTGTATGTCACAGCTGAGGCACTCACTATTAAGTACAAGCTATTTACTAAGTTTTTCTTACACTGTTGTAATTTCCTCTTTTTAAAGGCTTTGCTATTGGGAAACTTTCCTATTACAGTTTATTGTTATAAGTTGTCCTCATGAAGGAAAAAAGATAGCCAAGTGTGCAAGGCAAAAGGAGTACAATGCCCCTAAGTTAAATGCATGCTTAAAGTGCTTGGGTGGATGGCTGAAGTGTTCCCCAGTTTACTGGGTCTGAGCCTTGAGCACAGGAAAATTTCCCATTCATCCTTAGGGGGAGCTCAGCCACGGGGTCCTGTGACAGTGTCTACAGCACAGTTCAAACTTCTCAATAGCAAGGGGTGCCAAGGTTTGATTATAAAACTGATTCATGCTCAGACCCTCAAGAAATCAAGAAGTCTTTAAGAAACCAACAATAGCAGCATCAGAAGACTTCAGTTAGTTAGCAATGATGATCAAAAGGAGACTTTACCTTTTTTTTCCTTTTTTCCTCAGCATGGGGCAATCCTGTAAGAATTCTTTTCTAACACTGGCAGATAAATGTGGAACTGTCTTCATCTGAGAGATGCTGTGATTTTCTTGCTCCCTGTAAAGTGGTAAAGTATGGTACCGGAGTTACCCCAGATAAGAAGAGGGTGGTGCACGAAGCAAGTATCATCTCATGGTTATACTGCTTCCCCAGCTGGCAAGTACTACATGCCACCCTGCCGTGTGTGCCACTTCCATCTCTGGATATGGGGAAAGATGGATGAAATCAGGAAGGAATCTTCTGGAAGAGCTATCAAAGATTGGAAGCAGTGCCCATCAGGACCAACCTGGGTCCTGCCCATGGGGCAGCTGGACTGAGAACAACTTGAAGTGACTCCAGTATTTGTTAAACCTTCAGAACTTGATTGTTCAACCAGGGCAGTAGAGCACAGCCCGATGGACTGGATTGATCTTGTAGGTTGTAGGACTGCAGGTTGATTTTTCTGTGCCACACTGTTAATGTTGAATTTGTTTGTAAAATCTGGGTTGGTCTCTGCCATATAGCAACTGTTTTGCACATACATAAGCATGCAACTCACTAAAAATAGGTACAGGATTTAAATCAACACTATCACAGTGTAGTCAAACCCATTATTTGGTAACATGTGGCACAGTTTCCCTGCCAATTTTAGTAGCTGTGGCAGGGATGTGAGGAGGACTATGCACTGCTGACCTCCACACATGGTTACAAGTTCCCTTCCAACCTGCCTAATGATGAGAACTTAATCTGGAGTATGCACAGAAGGAAAAAAACCTAAATGTGATTGTGCCATTTCAATGAGCCTAATTAGCTAATAAAGGTCAGTCTCATTAGAAGCTCTTCAGGGAAGGATCCACTGAAGGAAATTAAGCAGCAAAAGAATTTTAACATGCTGTCCTCTCTTGCCTGCACCGCACACTTCAAGTAGGATTCAACGAGAAACCAAATTGCTTGAATAAGTGATGAAGGTGTTGATACACAGGCGTTCTGTGACAATAGAAATGCATTTCTGAACTGCCAGAAGATCGTTCAGTGTCATGCAGAGGGTCTCTGCTTACTCCCTGCACAGGACATAGTGACTGCCCTGGGTCCATAAAGGAAGTTTGCCTCTGAAGTACGTCTCCTAATTACCCCTCTACTGCCCAATATCCAGAATCCCATCTCCCTCCCTGTCCCAGGGAGTCAAGCTCCTACACAGCACCCTGATATGCCATTTCCTTTGATTTCCACATATTCTGCCTCCAGCTATGTGTTAATAGAAGCTACTCTCTAGTCATGGGTATGACATCCTACTCTGGGGTAACTCCATTCACTCCTGTAAAGACCATGCATGAGTTATGACTACCTCCTACTTCCCACCTCAGGAAAATCTTTTTCCAGAGGTTACAATGGGTTACAGTACAAAAGCGTGCAATTGAGTTACAAGAAATATTTTTTTCAAAACATAGAATGGACCTTTGCCATGGTCTCCACATTGATCATCCCAGCTAAATAAATGCTTTTAGCTTTTTTCCTGCTCTGAAGAGGCTTGAATCAGAACTGTAGGTGGGTTAGATTTCCTCGTCTCATGTTACTAGAAATTCCTACAGCATAAAAGAGAGCAAACAGGTTAGTCCAGTTTTAAAGCTGGAAGTTTAACTGAGAAAGGAACTGACACCTCTCTGGCTTGCACTGGGCACTGGAAAAAAATGCAGTGGTGAAGGAAGATAATACAATTCTCTGTTGTTTCTACTGCTAAGCCAGAAGAATGCAGCAGCAGCACTCCTGATGCTAATGTTCTAGTTACAGCTGTTCTCTCATCTTTTATGGTCCTTCTGCTGTGGGAATAATGGGGAAAACAGTACTTGCTCTGGACCCAGAACGTGCACTGGTGTTAATGAAGACTCATAGCACCTCAAAGACTTAGATACCTATACCTTTTTAATGAGACATGAAGATAATTTTTAGCTGGGCCAAGTTCATGGGCTCCCATCAGAGGAGCTTTATCATATTGCGTTGGGCTTGGCTGGGGTAGAGTTAAGCTAGAACTGCTTCAACAGAAAGGTGTAAAAAAAGAAACAACTGGTTCAAGAGATCTATAGATACGAGATGCAGAGCTGCTACCCAGAAAAAGAAAGGAGTAAGGGGAGAGTAATTTCTTTATCAACACTGAAGGTGAACTTCCTTACCACCGATCCTAGAGTGCTCAGCAAGCCCTGAGAATCCTGGGTCATGTTTCTCTGGACACCTTCTCCATGAGATGGAGCTGTTGGTGGCTGCAGCATCATTCGCTCTTGGGCGGGTTTTCTCTAGGTGCTTCATGCAACTTCAGAGGAAAAGAAAGAGAAGAGATTGTAAAAGCTCTTGAGTATTCTTTAAATTCTGCTGTCTGTGACAGGATGCATGTGGGGATGTCTTCCTTATCCTACTGTGGAAAGGAGAAATATGTTTTGAATTTGTTCATTCCTTTTGTGGTAATCATAACAAAGATGAAGAAAATTTATCCAAGTTGACATTTTTAGGTAGCCACCATTTTAAAAAATTCCCTGCAATCTTTTGCCTGAAGAGAATAAATGGAGGATTCAGGGGTTTATTAGACGAATAAATAAAGCAACCTGTCTACATTCAGATTTTTAAAATTTCCTGTCAAATTGCTTTGATGTCAAAGTGCTTTGTTTACTTTTGTTGCTAAAATAAAAACTTAAAACCTTCCTAAATATTCACCTTAATATCCAAATTTTACAGAAAATTATTTTGATTAAACCATCTTGACTAGTTCTTTTCATAGCCATGGAGCCCTTTGTGGCTGATGCCCTGCCTTAACTGCTAGGGCACTGAGTTAATGTGCCCATGGGGCTTACAAGAGTAACATTTGTGAGGGCTTCGGCTTCTATGTTTCCTTGCTTGTTCTTAAAGACAGATTTAAAGGGGCTTTAGAGCCCTGTACTGGCTCTTGGTTAATCAACAGCTATTCAAGGAGACTGGTTTTCCCTATCTTGTTTTTATACTATATTCTAGCCTTTTTTTCTGGTAAAATTCAGCTTTGCTCTAGTGGGCCAGAAGCAGTTCTTCATTCAATGTTGCCTTGTCCCTTGTCTGCCTCTGCTTTCTCTGCGGTTTTCTGGAACCCACGCTTTCAGGACAGGGATGTGCAGGCAGCAGATATTAAGCAGGGAGCTGCTCCACCCAGTGGGTGCAAGCAGCAGGCACCACACGCTTCCTTAGCAGAAAAGCATAGGAAACCTAGCATTGAGGTGTTTGAGCAAAAGATGCATATCCCTGTCCCTCGCGGAGATCACATCCCATCACGTCCCGTCTTCAGCTGCTCCGACTCCAAGTGACACGATGCAGTTGGGAAAGCGAGTCTGAACCCACAGAAGAGCGGCACCCAGTACAGTGTTACTCATAATGCTGGATGCTGGCTTCTTGCCTTGGGCCTGTCTGCAAAGACTGGACAGTTGCACAATCCCTGTCCTGGGCACCCGAGGGTCCCTGGGCTGATACCAGTGGGTCTGGAGCCCCAGTCAGCCGATCCAGCTGAGAGGACATGGTGCACACAGCCCTGGTGAGGGAATGATGGAGCTGCCACAGCTGGGGGCAGGCAGAGCTCGTTACACCAAAAGCAGCACAGTGCAAATATATTTGAGCTAGTCTGACCGCATGAAACCAGGCTGTGAATCAAAGAAGTCCCTACTTTGAGTAGTACAGCACATCAAACCTTGTGTGTTGAACACACATACCCATAAAGCACCACCACAATATACTGACAGATGAGGGCCAGGAAAACCTGCTTCTGTCCACGCCCTGGCCATTCCCTCTCATGCGCTTGGCACCAGGTACAGCCAGGCAAGCTTTTGTCCCAGTCAATACCAGGGGCTCTGCAAACAGAAGATGTGAAGCTGGGGCAGAAGCACTCCTGCTCTGCTGACTCACCCCAGCAGGCAGTTCAGGCCAGTCTCATGAGCAACAGCTCTGAAATGCTGACTGCTGAGTCCCTTGCGGGGAGGATAATAACTCAAAGGAGGGACAAGGTCAGAGGATATGCAGTTTACAGAAATACTTTAAGGTTGTAACTAAGTATAGCACAATTGTGGGAGGAGGTAAGCCTGGGCAATAAACCACTGAACAACAGAGGCTACTGAGAATTAGCTGGATTTCTGCCTACCCCTTTCTGCAAAGGGATAAACATAAGGGAGGTTTTAAAAAGTGTGTTGTGTCACAAGCAGCCCTGGATGTAAAGAGAAGACTTCTGTGCTCCTCATGTAAAACAGACAATTAAGGCTTGACCCTCAAGTATACTTTGCAGGAGACTAAAAAGACTCCAGGCCACCCTTTGCCAAAACAGCTCTTAGTTCATTATCTAATCCTTGTATTTTTAGCCAAGAGTGCACAACATTATTCTGTTTCCTGTGTTAAAGCAGAGTACTGTTACTATTATTATTTGATAGCTTTATACCGCAATGGCTGTAAGAGCATCAGGAAAGTTCATCTGAACTGTACAAGGTGCTGCACAGATTTATAATTGATGGTGCCCCCTTGAAGCATCCCCAATGCCTTACACCAGGTGGTTCAGTTTTGTGCATAACAAAGCATGGCAGGCATTGTTCTCTGACCAAAAACTGAGATTGGAGCTCTTTGATGCCTCACTCTCTTGTAGTGCACAGATGGTCTGTCAATATCAGGCAACTTTTCTGCTCCCCCAAGCTTCTGAAGAGATGCTGAACACACCATGGCAGAGATCTGGGGGAGTGCTGGAGCCTGGGATCACTTCAGGATTAGAGTTTCACAGAGAAAAGGTGTCTTACCCCTGAGAGGACCTGGGCTGGAAGAGAAGGGTAAGAAGTCAGGGGAACCCATCCCAAATGTGCTGTGACTACATCATTAAAATAAGGTTTTAAGCAGGGGCAGCCTCTCTCCACTCCTCCAGCCCAAATTCACATCAGGCTTTAACAGTGCTTCTGACTTGAGGTAGCTGGCCTGGCATGGATCACTCGCTCAACTCACTGTTTTTGCATAATTAATAATCTATTCACCTTGGCAATGTGGATGTATGAAAAACATGTTTGTTTCAGACCTATGGTGTTAAGTTTTATGGAACTGCTCCACAGCTGATGGCCGGACGAACAAATGGTTGTAGGACAGTATGAAGATTCCCAATTGCAACTACAGGCATTTTGTTCTCTGCTCTGTAACACTGCGCAGTTCTGGCTATGCACTGACTGCCAAGTACTTGTGGGACTGATGAGCCTTTTCAACCTGGTTTCAAATGCTGAGAAATCTGTGGAGCAGAGGAATATGACCCTTCAGGGGTTGCTAAAGAGGTCATTTTGATCTGAAGGATGAGCCCAGCGGGAAAACGAGATGATGTGTTGTTGTAGTGACTGACAATGTGACCTCTGGACCAGCCTTACTGACTACATAACGTTCAGCCTCCTGACAGGCCCTTTGGTTCTTCATGGTGCAGCTGATGGTCTCCCCAAGAAGAACAGCTAGAGGATCTGAAATATCTTGCGTTTGCTGAGCAGAGAGAAAGACCTCTGTGTTTAAATACCCTGCATCCCCCTTGTTGGGCTGCAGCGCCTGTAAACATTATGTAGGATAAGGACCAACCTCATGTCATCATGGCAGTAGTGATGATGAGAAGTGCTGCAGCTTCCAGGAGGGCAGGCAGGTCTCTGCACGAGTTGCCACTGGTATTATACAGTCTCCTTCCCGCAACAGCATTAGCAGGACATCAGAGAATTGAATTTGCTTGCATAGAGTCCAAGAATTAGATTCTCAAAACATTTCTTACAAGCAGAAGGATAATGAGGATGGAAGAAGCAAATCCATCAGAGAAAGATAATAGCTTGGCAGGTTACCTGTTGGCATTCTTTCACTTTCTTTTTGAAGGTAGGAATGGAGTCAGTTTTTGGAAGTACTTCCAGTTTTGCTCAGCCACATTTTCTTTTAGCAGAAATGAGACAGGTCCGGAAGAATGAGCTTCCAGCAGCAGGTGAATTAAGTTTTGTTTTCTGTTCTTGCTGGTTGTTGCCAGGAAGGCTAGGGCTCACTACGTACAACTTCATTACTAAAATGCTTGTTTCGCCTTTACTCCTCTTGCCCTGGGGGGACCATAGAGATAGAATGCTCTTCAGCCAAATCTGTAAGGACAAATTTTGCACCACTCATCAAACTGCTTGTTCTTTTTCAGCTTGATCAACTGAATACAGTTGAATGCTTCAGCTCTGAGCCGACATAGAAAAAGGGCTGAAAGAATTTGATGGTGATAGCAATGGATGTAGACAGGGGGAAGAGCAAGCTGGCTTTCAGGACATTGTTGGGGCACAGGCCTACAGAGGATACACCTACTCCTGCTGCCCTTTTTTTAAAATCAAGGCACTCGGTGTGGCTGCCAATCTGTGGTCCCAGGCAGCAGTGGCAGCCACACACAGCAGCCAGCTGCTCCTTGGGTCCAGTGAGCTGCCAGCTGCCTCTAGGAAAG
Source organism: Melanocharis versteri (assembly GCA_013397845.1). NCBI lineage: Eukaryota > Metazoa > Chordata > Aves > Passeriformes > Melanocharitidae > Melanocharis > Melanocharis versteri. The sequence goes on along the minus strand of VZTG01005281.1, from coordinate 558,415 downwards.
AACCTCCTAATCAGGCAAAAGCTCTGTTTCATAAACCCTGCGAGCAAACCAACTGTTCATATACAGATGAAGCATTCCAGCATTATTTTTATAGTTACCTTACCTATATAACTGAAAAACGTCAAAAAAACAGTCAGGAATTTTCTTTTAGCTGACAAATACTTGCAGCAGCAAATTTACAGATGATGCTTAATGGTTAAAGTGACCCCACCTCCACTTTACACCCAGCTGAACAACTGACAACTTCACCCCAAGAAACACTAAAGTGCAGCTGGGGTATGTTCTGCTGCTGCTGCTGCTTTAAGATTAGCGACCACATCCATTAGTCCACAACAGTGGATGTAAAAAGCAGAAACTGCACATTTCTTATCACTTGACAGCTGATTCTACCTGCTGAGAAGAAACTCTGCTGTCTACAGCCTTGATTCAGCACAGCAGGAGGAAAATGGCCTATGACAATCACACAACACATCTAAAAGTCCCTACAACCTTAAAAAGGTAGGAGGAGAAACAGGGATTGAGCAGAGCTGCCACTTATAAAAAGTTAAAGGAGCATTCTTGAGAAACGTGAGTTTTGCTAGGAAACCAGGATGTGCAATTCTTTTAATCTCCAGCCTGCATCTGTGGAAGATATGGAACAAGAGGAAAATAGGGAAATCATGCAATAAGATCATCACATGCTTTCTTTTACCAGGGAACTTCTGCCAAACTACCAGCATGTTGTCTTCTTTCTCATGACAGCTATGTAATATCAATAGCATTTACTTGCTGAGAAACACACAGTCACCCGCCAGAAACACAGCTGAAATCCAAAGATAAATCAGCCCTGGTTTCTTAAAGAAAATGCAACATTTAGTGTAGAAGTAACGAGTGGACACACAGATTAAAAATGATAACTGTAGGCTTTGGGATCTTTTTCCCAGCATATAGGATTTAGGTCCGCAAAGAAGAGCAATTTATTGCAGTAACCTGGGCTTCAACGCAGTCCCCAAGCGTGGCTGCACCACCTCTTTTCACCATTCCAGCAGCAACATGCTCCTGCACAGTGGTTTTTATTAGCAGAGAGCACTGACCCTACACGACATCTTTTACAAGCAGATTTCAAAACGCTCCACAAAGCCGAGCTCTTGGGCGCCCTGCCCTCACCGGGAATCCGAGAGAGGTGAAATGACTTGTCCGAGATTGCGGCCCCCAAAGCAGCGGCACAGGCCGGGCCGGGGCCCCGCTGCCGCCAGGCGCCAGCAGAGGGCGCTCCGCCCCTTCCCAGCGCTCACGGCCCTTCCCAGCGCGGGGAAGGTTGTGGGAGCCTTCCTTGCCTTCCCTTCCCTTTCCTTTTACTTCGTGGGGAAGGAAAGAAGTCCTCCACGTGGCTTACCAGGGTCTCTGTGCCCCGCCACCAAGCTGCTCTGCGCATCCTGCCTGCCATGGCTGCTCCACGCCGCCCCCTGAGACGCTGTGCGGCCCACGGCGAGAGGAGCCCCGCAGCTGCCGCCGCAGGGCGGGGGGCACAGCGAGGGAAGGAAGGACTGCCCGCCTGGTCCCGCCGGCAGGCTGCTGCCCGGTCAGGGGCCGCGTGTCTCACTGAGCAGCTTCCACGTCTGCACCCACACGTACTTTCAGCGGCAGGGAGGAGGACAGAGCGCCCTGCAGGGCCCGCTAGAAAAGCCTTCAGGGGTGCCTGAAACCATGAGGGCAGCTGAATCAGCAGCAACCGAAAGTAGCCTCTTAAGAGAGCACCAGTCTCACTAAAATACATCATCTGTGAGATACTCTAGATGCGTTCTGGTCACACTCTGTGACATGCACGTACACAGACTATGGCCTGATTTCTTGTGGTCAAGGTCAAAGATCTGGCTGTGTTCACTGGACCGGTGGACTTCAGCTAGAAGAAGTCCTAACCAAGCTGCCACAGGAAAAATATTTCTAACACCTCCTGGACCCTATATGCAAATATTGCATGGCAAACAAAGGTTGGGCATTTCTCAGATGTTACGTTTTTCATCTTTCCAATGGTCTGTTGGGTTTTTTTTCCTTTTCAGACCGTGGTCAGAAAAACATGCTAAAGGCAAGGCTGGTATTTCATGGTTCCTACTCACTTCCCATTCATCATTACACAAGTTGGTGTTCTCAGCCATGTGTGATCCCTCCTACTGCATCAGGCTACTTCCCAGCTGCCTGGCAGGCCACAGTCTGCTCTACTCCCAGTTCCTGTCTGCCATTGAAGGCATATAACATTGCAATCTGACAGCCACGCAAGCTGCCAAAATCCTACCCAATATGAGCCAGCACATCCTGAATTCAGCGCAGATCTTCTTATTAGCTTCATCCAGCATGGATCAGAAATCCTCTCCTCTGCTGAAAATCCTTTCCGAGTCAAGGGGCTTTTGCCACCATCTGAGCAGGTCCCAGCCATCACAAGGCTATTCCCAGAACTGGATGCTTGGTGAGGGCAATGGCTGGAATGTGAAACGGAATCAACCTTGTGGCAGTCCAAAAGCCACTTGGACCTGGCAATTTCTAAGAGCTTTGAGTATATTTGAAGAAATCATAGTAGTGATGGGAGAAGCAGCTAGGTCCAAATTATTATGAGGCCAAAGAGAATAAAAGAGTCCTGAAGCCAAGTTCCTGGCTGTACATTGGCAATAGCTTACTGCTTTCTTCTGCCTTTTTTAAAACATGGAGGAAAGCTGCCATGCATAAACAATTTTTTCATCGTCTCTCAATATCCAAAGTACCTGACACAGCAAGAAGAAACCTCTCCATGGAGACCATGCAGTCCTGAAGCACATTGTGGAAATAGCTGTCAGGCCTCATGAATAAAAAGTGAATCACAAAGCGCGCTAGAGTATCATTGTATCAGCTAATAACCTACGAAGGGTTTCTGGTTTTATCACAGACAATAGTTACAAAAAAATTCTCATTCTGCCTAGCTCATCCTCAGGGAACACAGCAGGATTAGTCTCTCCAGGATAAGTGCAAGTGCTTTGTTTTACCTGGACAAGAGAGAGCTGTGATTTGCATCTGCAAGGTTCTGAGGACAAAAGTGCCAAAGGGCTCAGCTGGGTAAGTGGCCCCTGTCCAGAGTTTTACACCATTACTGTAAACCTAAAGGTAAAACAGTTCCTTTGCTGATCAGCTGTCATTTGACTCCATCGTAACCTTCCTATACCTACCTGGTTTCAGCCACATCCTTGTCCCCCCTGTCACCTGGTAGTGTTTATCCTGCGTTCCCTTCCTCTGCAGGGGGTTGTGAATATCCACAGGGCACTTGCTAAGAGCAGTGACATCCACAAGAAAGGGAAATGGTCTGAAGATCTAACCCAGGCACTGGCCAAAAAGTGGAGCTGAAACTGGCTTGCAGCTTGTCAGAGCACTGGAGGGTCTCAGACATGGTGAGGGGTTAACAGGGGGCTCCCAGGACATCATAACACCTGGGAGCTCTTCATGCCCCTCAGCACCTCCCCACTTATTTTCCTGCCTGCTGTCCTGTTCTTGATTCCAAAGATTACTTGCAGGTCCTGCACCCAAGACAACTGTGTGTGCCTCAAACCTGCTTTTTCCCCATGCTGTTTTAATTGGGTTTTCCAACTTCTCCAAGTGCAGCACAGGATTTGGTAATCCTGTTTCTTGGGTCTCTCCTTCCAACTTACCTGCTAGATGTTAGGTGCCCATCCCTTTCCTCATCGTAGGAGTTCTGGGCATGAACATCCCTGCATTGTTCCACTTGCAGTGGTTCTCTCTCCAACCTTTTTCCCATATGCATCAAAGTGTCTGAAGACACTGCAAGACTGTTCAATAGTTTAGGTGTTCTCTGGGAGGAAAAGGAGCAGGTGGATGATGGAGACTGGACTTCACTTTGAAGGAGGTAGTTGAAAGAAGCCTTTTCAGTTCTACATCTCTCACTCTCGATCATCCTCATGTGTGGACTGCATGCAATTCTGACAGTCATGTTCATTGCCATTGGTTCCACTTTCAGCTGGAGAAACCCAATACTCACTGAAACAGCAATGGATAAAATAGAATCTAAAGGACAGTCACCAGGCTTTAAATTCCCATCCCTGAGTCGATGCATATTTTAAGCCAAATGAAGAAGATATATCAAGAAAAGCTGGGAGAAAATAGAAGCTAAGCTAATAGTCTGGTAGTTAGGATGCTTCCCTGGAATATGCAATATCAAATCTCCTTGGAGAGAGGAGGTAATGAAGCAGAGTCTTCCAGCATCCTGGACGAACCCTGTACCCACTGGGGTGTCTGTAGAAGAGAGGTAATACTGGCATGTTCCCTGTCTCTCACTTCCACCTCCCATGTTGTCTTCTTGCTGGAAACTATTGGAAGCCTTTGAAGTGGCCATGAAGTGCCTGGACAAAAAAGGCTCAGTGCATACAAGAACCTGCTTATCCTACTGAAGGGCCGTGAAGCAAGCAGCTTCCCCAAAGGTTCCCTGGGAATATAAACTCACAGGATAATGAGCAGGTGAATGATTAAAGGACAGGAAATAAAAGGCAGAAAAGAAGGAGCAAACCTTCATGACAGAGGGAGTTCACCAGGGCAGTATCAGAGGGACAAGTGTTGAAGGCCGTGCTGTTTGGTGAACTTAGTAAATTACCTGGCAAATGAGTGAGTAATAAATGTGACAAACCTCCTGGTGGCATGAGGATATGCTGAGTAAAACAGAAGGGTTATCTGTGAAGAGCTGCAAAATAACCATATGCTACCAAATGACAAGGTGAGAAGACAGCAGGAAAACTGTAACCTAGAAATTCAAAAGAAAGGACATGGGAGAAACAGTGACCTCATTATATCAAGATGGGCTCTTGGGCCTATTCTTAAAAATAATGTCAACTTAGTTTATGTTCCATAGCAGTTAGAAAATTAAGTGTTAGGGATACTTTGGGAAGGGGTAGTGAACACAATGGAGAATGCGAGGATAGCACAGCAGTGCATCTGCATCCCAAAGACTGTGCACTTCTGGTCCTGCCATCTGCAGAAGGGCTTAGCAGAAAGTACAGGGCTCAGAGAAGAGCAGTGGGAAAGATTTAAAAGTGATTCCGTACAAAAAAAGTAAGATTAAGGCCAGACTAAGATTGGCAAAGAGACAACTGAAGGTTATTTACAATCCTGACTCCTTTGGTCAAGAAATCCCTAAACTAAATTGCTGCAGGTGTTTTCTAGGGGAATAACCCTGTTTGCCTGCCCTGTTCTTGGATCTGTACCTGGATGCCCAAAGCTGAACACTGAGCCAGGCTGGCTTCCATCTCATCCAGTACTACCAACCCCTGAGCTTAGATGCACCCCAGAAGGGGAGTACTGCTTCAGATCCACTAGAGTGGGAGATCAAATAAACAAAATTATTTTATTGGGGTTTATTCATGCCCAGATAAGGACAACAAAGATTTTTCAGTCAAGTAAGAACTAATTTATTGATTTATGTGGTCTCAGAAATTAAACCAGAACTATCTCACAGCATAGATATGTGGGCAGCAGAAACTTTCAGCTGCCATCAGACAAAGTATTAAATATACAGATGGCTACAGACAGGCCAGAAGCGTTAACATCCTATGTCTCTACATTGTGATTTCTTTAAAAACTTTATTTCAGAAGCAGCCTGGTTCTGTAATGCTACATCATTCCCTGAAAATGTGAAAACAAAACCATTAGAACATTTTTCCATTGCAGGGGTGCAAACACAGTATTAGGATTTAAGAAGTATCTGCATGACTGGCTGATAAATACATTTACAAGGCACTGAATAGTTTGATTACCAAGGCCTTGTATAGACAAATAGTGGATTGCTGTACCTCCCACAATTTGCCCATCAGTTAGCTGCAGGTCTGTGTTATCAGACTAGGACCACAGAGAACTTGGAGGAAAGTGGATAGCACTAAGATTAAGGTGTCCTCAAAAGCTGCTACTAATTTGAAATGCCTTGATCTGTGAAGTCATTGCAGGAAGGGATTTTTGGTCATGCCTTACACACAAGGTTTGGACCTCTCTGAGTACACAGTAGCAGTTACATGATGAATGCTGGTGCCCTGAAGACTGGGTGTGCAGAACTCCTGAACAGCCACAGCGCCTGATGCAATGGGATAAAAAGCAGGTCAGCCAGCCTTTCCTGAGCTCAGTCTGGAGCCTTGGCCCAGGACCACAGAGCTGCCCTGTGTTCCTGGCAGGCCTGGAGGGTTTGCTGCCATCTGGGCACCCCACCTGCTCCAGGCCCTTGGGGAGATCTCTGTTTGACTCTATAGCCAGCCCTGTGGTGCCTTTGAAAAATGTAAGCCCGTTTTCTCATTTTGCAACCTTTTCTCAGGTCTCAAAGGACTCAAATTCTTCTGTTTTCTTTTCCAACCCAAAGAGATGCACTTCAGAAAGCATGGCCCCTTCCCTTCAAACCTCTTGTTTAGAGCTGATTGTGGCCAATAGCCCCTAAGTACAAAGCTATGTAAGGGGAAACCTTGCTGGTTTTCCTCCTCATGTGAGGACAGAGGTGAAGTTCAGAAGCCAGCAGAAATTCAGCATTTAACCCACTTCAGCACCTTGTGAAACTGATCCAGCCTTTAACTGTGCATTTAGACATTGCCACTTGATCTTTTCAAATCTGGCCTGTACAAAAGCACTAAAAATAGTCTATTTTAAAGCACACTAGACTGAAAGTATCCCTTAACCTCTCTCCCCCCCTCAACACCTCATGAAGCTTAAGCAAAATTTTCTTATCCCACAGGCATGCTCCAAGACTACTCTGCCACTTCCTACTTGAGAAACTTCAGTAAGAGAGAGACTGGTGTGCACTTACATGCAGAGTTTCGTTCTGCCTCTCACTTTTCTTGTCATGCAATGGTTGGCATCTCACACTGAGCAGCCCTGGTTTTTCCTGTTCTGCTGGCCTCTAGATTGCTGGGAAAACACCTCAAAGACTCTTGTCCAAGACTGCTGCAGCTCCTCCAGTGACTGCTGTGTGAAGAACTTGTCTGCCTTTTCTTGACCTCAGACAGGGATGTCTTTGCCGGCCAGTACCTTTCTCTGAGGCACTTCACATCATTTCTGCCCACTCCAGCCACAAAGACAACAGGATGCAGGTTGCATGCCTGAGACTGCAGGACTTGGGGAGGACATCTTAGAGCAGACCAGAGACCCACACTACATGCTGTGATTCCAATGACTCTCCCCTATTTAAGCTATGACCCATATTTTGACTGTCTAATAAACATGGCCCACTTAAAAACCAAATATGGCTAAAAACAACAGGGTTTTAGTGGGGAACTGAGATCTAACTGCAAAATCAGACCAAATAATTCAGAGCTGTGGAACTAATGCTGGTTTGAGTGTTGCTTTTAGGCCAGGGAAGCAGTGAAAGAAAAGTCACAAAGAAGGAGACTCTCATTTCCATGCTATAGGTGTAACCTCATCAAGTTTTCATCAAGGAGGCAATTTCTTGTTTGGTGCTTGAACAGTTAACGGAATACAGTGCAGCTCTCACATATTTGGCCTCTATGAGGGACTTTCTAGCTGACTAGATCAGCTAGAAAACTTCACACATGCAAAACTCTCCAGTTTCAACAGCCCTAAGTACGGCAGAACCCAAGCAAGCAGGAAGAGGCAAATACTCAGTAGGCAAGAAACCAGTTCTATGTACTCCTCTCCGCCCCTTCTTTATCCCCAGGCTGTGTGTTGAGCCTGACCTGAGGAAGAATATAAAGCAAAGGAGGTCACAAAACAATCTGCTAGTCAAAAATCCTATTAGTATTTGCAGGTTGTGGTGACTGACCAGTCTACCAGTGGGAAGCATAACATGGAAAAATGGCATTTGTCAAATGCTTGGCACAGCTTGAAAGCACATAACCTTTTCTTAAAAAAATGAGTGCTGCAAAGAATGTTAAAAGCAAATAGATGTGCACTTATATTATCCCACACTATTAGGATCAAATGTGATGGGTCAGGGAGGAAACGAGAGTGAAGTGTCCTCAATCTCCCATCCATGCAATGCCTGCAGCAGAAGCTGGCGCTGCAGAGCCCTGGGCTGTTCCTTTGGGCAGAGCTGGACTGAGCCAGAAGCCTCGAAGGAGGAAGGGCCAAGCAAGCACACAGTGGTTGTTTCTGCTGTGCGTGGGCAGACACATCCCAGGCGTTATCTCTGGCACACTGCAATCTGGGCATGACATAGCTTGTTCCTTCCATACAGCGGAAGTTATCACTGAGCCTCCCAGCTCCAGCTAAGCAAACTCCTTTTGGGTGTGAGATACAAAGAGATGCAAATGTGCCTCAGCTCCTTTCACAAAACAAGTGAGCAGTCAAGCTCTTCAGTCCAGCCAAGTGCTCCGATTGCTCGACTCAGTCTTGCCTTTCAGCTCAGCCACAGGCAGACACAGCTTCGCTGTCAGGACCATTGGAGCAGCCCCTCTTGCTGCATAAGGTCCCAGGAGGCAGAACAGCAGTCAACAGCCACTAGACAAAGCGAACAAACTGCGGGAAAAGTGCAGGAGAGGTGGAGGACTCAAGAGGTAAGAACAGAAATGAACTTTAAAACAGCACTAGGACAAGTCCCTGTTTTTTTGCCCCTGCGGTGTGAAACCTCTTTAGTTACTAGTTGGTGATATTTGCCACTATCACAACATGAGGTTAGGAAACTACATTTAGTCCTAGTCCTTGAATACATCCTATTTTCAGTCTCTGACTTCTTTGCGTGTCAATAACTGATAGGCTTCTTCAGCTGCCAGGAGCATCCTCTGCCCACAGCTGTGGCTTCCCAGCAAGTGTCCTTCTTGCAGGCAGCACAGAGTGAAGGACAACCAGGGGGCTCAATCTAGGCCCTGATTCAAGCATGAATAAGCAGTACCAAGTACAGAAAAGAGAAATCCCGAGAAACAAATCAGAACTGGACTGTAGGAAGTTGATTAGTGGAGTGGAGCAAACAATGCTCAGCATCCACCAAGCTGCAGGGTTCTCCTTTCTGCCAGGCTCACCAAAGGGAAAGTGGCAAATGTGGGTACTCTGCTGCCAGCCCCAGGCAGAAGACATGTTCAAGGAGGGACTTTCAAGGAGGGTACAGACTCCTGTGTCATGAGCTTTTGGAATATAGGTAAAACACAGCCTGCAACTGCTGCTGAGGCTACACATTTCTCCTAATAACCCTAATAGAAATGATCACTTACTTCATCATCTTTTTATGATGAAGAAAGTAATGCATTGCCCAGAGAGACTGTGCATCTCCATGCTCAGAGGTTTTTCTTCAAGACCCAACTGGATAAAGTCCAGAGCAACTGGCTGGACAAGAGACTTCCTGAAGATCCTTCCAACCTAAGTTACCTTGTGACAGACCATAAATTCTGCAGCCCCCAGCCCCCAGTTTGGTAAGGATCTGCAGATTACTGCAGCACCCTGGTTTTACTTCCCATAGGAGTTCTCCAGTTGTCCACACTTCACTGTGCCATGAACAGCCCAGCCCACTTTAAATCACTGACACAAAACATCTGGGAAAAACAGAAGCTGGCTGTGATACACTGAAATTACTTTCTGAAGGGAGACAGCTCCATCCAGGCAAGCACAGGAAAAGCTGGAGAGACAGAGACTTGCTTCCCGAGACCTTGCTTACTGAGTGGGGCAAAACCCCACGAGGTCCCCAGCAGCTCTGTCTCCCCAAAGCTGACTGTGACTCCCTCAGGCTGCTGCTGTACGAAGTGGGAGAGGATCTGCCTTTCCCAGACAGTGGCTGCAACTGGTTTTCCTTACAGAAAGGGGGTTTAAGTGGCTGCCATCAGCTACAGCCTGCCTTGGGGCTCCAGCAAGTCCAACTCACACAAACTCCTAGCTCCACTCCCCTCATGCCCAGCCAAAGCTGCTGGGGGAAGGGGATCTTACTGCAGAGCTCTGAATATTTCTATGAGCTTCTTTTCCCCATAGCATTGCCTTAAAAAGCCCAGCAAGGATTTCCTCACCACCGCCATTATCAGGAAGAGGTGAAGGCATCCGTACAAGCCTCATCATCTCATTGCTCAGCTCCCATCCCTTAGTAACCACCTCAGGCACAGCCCATGTCTCTGCTACAGCTGCAGCAGCGGAGAAGGGACTCTCCTCCAGGGAATCCAGCTTTGGATGCCATACCAGCAGATAAACTGCAACCTTCTCTATTCCCCTGCTGTCTTGCAGCAAAGCAAGTTGCTCACATACAGGACCAACACCATGCTGAACTGTCTGCCAGGAGAGAGCTGAGTGCTTTAAAAGAGGATTTGTTAGCTGTCAGCCCAACCGAAGGCACTAAGAGACGAGAGAAGAATTACATAAAGGTTTTAAAAGCAGACCAGTCAATCCTCCCAGGCTGTGCCTGGTTTATGGGGACCTTTCCCTCAAGAGGAAAAGCTGGGGAAAAGGCTCTCATAATATTTGTTCACTGAGCTGGAACACAGCCTCCCACAGAAACAACAGGTTACCACGCTTTCACGAGTAAAACCGGAACGTGTTGCATTTCATCCCATCTCCTCTCCCTTAACCCCATAACAAGGTCCCCTAGTCCCCTTTCCACCAGCCTCTCCCCTCACAATCCCTGCTCCCGTGTGCCTCAGCACTCACCCCTTACCACAGCCGGTTACCACCCTCTGACCTGTTACCCATGCCCAGCACCACTTCTGAGAAGAGTATTACCCATCATGCAAGTAGCAGCCCCTCTATAGTGACACCCCCACCCCCAGGTTGGGGGATTTTGAGAGAAGGCAGACTTGTGCTGCTGTACCAGCCACATCCAGCTATCCAAAAAAAGGTCACAGAGAAACAGCACCTTTACACTGGAATGTAGACAAGGAATACAAAATTGTTTCCAGAACATAAAACATTACGCTGTGGGAGAAATGGGTGAAACAGGAAGGTGGCCCTACTACCCACACTGCTCCCATAGCCACCCACCTTCTGCTGAGGCCAGTCACTGCTCCAGCTGCAAGGAGATGCCTGCAGGTTGGATCCTGCCCTGGTCTAGGCTGACCTAGTGCTGTGTGTGGTGGAGCGTGGGAACCTCTAGTATGAATTCATTATGAACATGGACAGAGCAACTCCTTGACCTGAAGGAAGCTTTCTCCTTCAACTCAATTACCAGGATCCAATTACAAATGGTAAGACAGCATCTAGTTTTCTTTCCAAAATTCAACCTCAATTTTTCATCTGATGCTTCTATTTGCTCTTGCTGCTTCAGAGCTCTCTTAGTCCAGTAACTTCACTGCTAGAAAGAGATGAATTTTCTTTCCCCACATGCCTTGTAGGGATTTATTCAGTGAACTGGAAGACTCTTTCCCGCAGACTGACCTAGTTCCACATTTTTGAGCTGTGCAGAATGCTGATCCAGTGGGCCAAAAAAACATCTGTTCAAAACACTTCCAAGGTCATTTCCCAAGTGAAAGACGGAGATCTGGAAAACAAAACAAATGGATTATCTGCCCCACCCTCCCAAACCTAAAACCTGATGTCGCATGCTCACAGGGTTGGCTCTGGGATGCTGAAAGCTCTGTGTGTCCTTGGGAAGATAAGCCAGATCAGTTTGGTTTTCACCTAAATTAGCTTCAGTCCAAGTAAGTTCTAAAATCCTGATAAATTATAAAAAACCACTGCCTCTCCTTTACATCACTCTGGTGAAGCCCAGAGTCACTGTTAGAGGTAGTAAACCCTTGTAAATGGGGGAAGAAGATATATTTGTGCAATAATACAAGTAAACAGTCAAGGGATTAAGTGTTTTTTACATACCAAGTAATGGCCTTCAAAGGGATAAAAATCAGGAATCTAATAGAGAATGGAACTCGTGTATCAATAAGCACTGAGAAAAGTGGTACAAGAAGAAAGCAGGAAGAAATGGTCACTCTGGAAAGTCTTAACAAATCCAACAAAATCAAAAAATGGTTTAGAAGAACCTTTAAAATGAGTTTTATTGTCAGAATTTTACAAGTAGCCTTCAGTGGCATCATACAAGAAGAACTCTGTTGCAAAACTCTAATAAATAGTCTGCCCCAAGTCCCAAAATATTTTTTGAAATAAAATAAAACCAAACTTAAAAATAAAAGAGAATAAAAGCAAGACTTCAGGATGCTCAGAGATGTTAGCAATATTTCCCATTTACAAATAATATCAGGCATTATATAAATCTCCTTCATACAAGTCATTAAAAAACCCAAGACATTCTAAACCTTTACAAAAGCACTCCAGAAATAGTTCCAAAGAGATCCATTTCCATGACAAAACATTAGAGAAGAACTCCATGGGGATTAGCATCACAAATGAAGTTTGAGGTTGAAGTGTAGTGTGTACTTGTGTGCAGCAAGATTAAAGAGCGTGAAAAAGGGATTTGAAGAGAGCATGGAAGTCTGTGACAAGACTGTGCCAGTGATTTTAATCTGTGTATTTGAGAATGTGATAAAGGGGAGTGAGAGGATGCTCTCAAAATTAACCCCCAAATACACTGCACTTTATGGAAGGCAATATTTACTAAGGTAGTAACTATATCCTCAGAAGGGAGTAGAAAAGGTTTCTCAGCACACTGCACAGTTCAATGCCTGTGCAGACTGCAGTGCTTAAAAGTTGTATTTTGACACCTAAAAGCTATTTTCTGTAGAGGTAACACGTTGCGGCAAGTTTACTGTTCCTTCAAAGAACGAGAAATTAACTTTGCTGGCATGGAGCAGTTTGGGAAATCTCGTGCTTCACTGGGGACTGGGGATTTCAGAGCTCCAATCCTGTCCCAGTGCTTTGAAAAATACACTTCTCTAATTCCCCTTTACATATTCCTCTATCTTCCATAGTAAAGGATTTATAAGATCTCTCATGCAATAAAAAACAACTTGAATAAACTTTTCTCAAATCTGCTGTGATTTGAGAAAACCAGAGAAACAGAATGGGAGGGCAGGTATACAGTGATGGTTTGTGTAGTTTTTCATGGAGACATTTCGGGGGGGGGAAAAAATCTTTATCTCTTTACAACTTCAGCTTAAGTCTCCTGCACGTATGCAAGCAACAGATTCCCCTGGAAGGGAAGGGGGCTGTACTTCACTGAGCACTGTTGCTGGATCGGATCGTTTACGTCTCAGCCTGCCAGATGTGGTATGAACCGCAGCATGCCTAGTTTTGCTGTTTGTAAAGGAACTTGCAGCCATTGTTTCCACAGGAAACAAAGGCCACCAGAAATGCTAATGCAAGAGATGTGTGATAATATGCCTCACCCATGGCTCACCTCTCTAGTCTCTCTCTAAGCTGTGATGCTGGTTGTACTGTACCATACACTATGGACACACGCTCTCTGCAATGTATGGGAAAGTAGCACTAGTAACCAAGCGCAAATTGCTAAGGAGACACCTAAAACATTGCATTACATCCCCTTGTCTGTGGCATACTTCAGAAAACAATGTTAGAAGAGCAGTAAAGTAAACATTTCTTTCTAATTTTCTAGATGTCATAATATTTGCCAAAGCTGCAAGGAAAAGCAGATTACCTGAAACAGAGAGAAAGGAGTTAATGGAAACAGAGGCAGATGGAACAGCAAGCCTGATCCTGGCCTCCAAATCATTTTGTACATAACAGATAAAGAGACAATGTGCAAAAAATAGACATTCACATTTTAGCAGTTAAACTTTTATTTTACCTTTTTAAAATTATTTACTTTGTTTTTTCTACAAAAGGCAGACATTGATTGTTGATCTGCAATTGTTCTGAGTGCGCGCAGAGATGCAAAAAAGGGTTATTGGAGGATGAAGAACAGGGAATTGCTCTGACTATACTTTCACATGTCATAATTAAGGTGGCATTAAAGCTTAAGTCCCAGTAATATTCATAACAGATAGTTTCCTTCCCCGTACACTGTTCTCAGTTCATATCAATTGTGTTGAAAACCCATTCGGTGAATTTCTTCAGCTTTTCGGTTGCATTCTGGGATTCCTCCTGTAACCTCAAGTTGTCTTCCCGCAAATGCTGCACTTCAGCCTGAAGGCTGGCCTTGTCCTCTTTTTCCTTAGGCATAAGGAAAAATACAGATCTTAGTGGAAATTTTAGGTCATGCTTCCAACCTATCTAGACCAGCAAGAATATCTTAAGAGAGCATAAGTCTCATTCTTTTTAAGGATTTTATGTGCAGTAACACATGGGTTTATATCCAAGGGGACATTAGTGACGTCTCCTTCCCCAGATTTTGCTTGCACGAACAGGATTTCTCTATATTAGATTCTAATACAGAAGCTGGCTCCCAAGGTGGTCCAGTAAAATTGGGCATGACCTGTTCTGTATGTACAAGTGATGATGGTTAACTAAGCAAATGGCAAGGAACCTTCCTGCAAACACTTTCCCAGCTAAGAGACTTCATCTCACTACAGCAGATTCTTCTTGGACCAAGTAGGCATTAAAACAATACAGGAAGTTTCCACAGCAGAAATTACAGGTTTAGATAACACTGTCAACTTTTCATAAGCAGGATACATTTATATGGACTAATTTCAAGCCTTTTGCAGTGTCACCTGAATTAGGAGTGGAGGTACTGTGAATCACCCTCCTAATTTAAGCAGAGGAATCAAACGCCTACAAATTCAGACACTCCATCTCAGCCGTGCATAATTAGAAGCCTGAGAAAAGTAGCAAAGAAATGTCTTTTTCTTATACAAGGATGAGACTGTCACAGGCTCAGGCATGGCAAAGCAGGATTACACAGTTATTAGCACCACCAAGCACTAAATACATGTGTTACAAATCCTTCTGTAGATGAAATGCTTACCTTCCTTAAATCTTCTTGCAGCATCTTCAGCAAACCTTCCAGTTGGTCCACTTTAGAGGCGAGAGTTGGAGGAGATTCTTTACTGTTGAAAGCAGGATACAAGAATAGGTATTGATATGATTTACTGTCTTCACATGGGGTAGCTAAAAGCTTTGTCTATACCAAGTGGCTTTATGAAGGTATACATTTGAGTACACCAAGAGTTCACAAAATGAATATAATAAAAGAGTCGCATGGAACACATGCAGAACATTAAACAACAGAACAAATTTATTTGGGGGTCATGATTAATTGGGGTCATCCCATCACTTGACTTCTTTCTACTTGAACTCACTGCATGTGCCTTGAATTACCATTGCTTTGGACAGGTTCATGAACATCTCAGACAAGAAAAAACCTGCAAAAAGGTTCAACTAGACTTACAATTCTTTTATTTTCACCTCCCAGTTCCATCTTCATGAGAACTTGCAAAGAGTTCTTGCATGAAGCCTGGAGATGGCTTCCAAAAAAAGATATCCCTACTCTTTTCTGTGATTTGTAGCTGGGAAACCCTGCACATCTGGTGTATTTACTTACCCTGTATAAGGCTTTATCTGTGCAGTAAGCTGGTCCTCAGCCTGATCACTACTGGAAGCAGCACTCACAGGTCTGTGATTTTCATCAGCAGCAGCAAAGAATGAAGCTCGCTGAACTGAGAAAGCAAACATACAGAGAAGAACAATGGCAGCAGCAATGATTATTTGTTCATGCACAGCACAACAGCTACGCTGCAGGATTCCAGCAATTTCAGTCTTTTTCAAGCAAGAAAAAGTGATGGTATAACATACCAATGTCCATTTGACAGAAGCAAACTGGCAGTGCAAGTGTTTGCCCCAGGTTTTCCACTGTACTGGATTCAGGAAGTACTGGCTCTGGCACAAGCAGCATTGTGCAGATCTGCCTGGGTAAGACTGCATGATACCACCCAATAACTTAGCAACTATATTTAGCTTCCTTCACTCTATAAAGAATGCCTTTATCTTGAGGAAGGAAAAGCTCACTGTGTGCAATTTGACCAATGTCATTTTTCAGAACCTGAAATTTTTTCCTTATGCTTATATAAAATGTTTTCATATTGAAACACAAAACCTCTTTCCTGCCTTGTGTGTATACTTCTTGTCCTGTAACTGTTCAAATGTTCTTACATATCTCTAAATCACTGTCAAATGTGTGACTGTAAACTAATGACTGCTCCTACCTCTGGAGTCTCCTAGCACGTATAAAGCAGCAATACAAAGACTTTTAGCTTAATAAATTAACCTCAGCAGCTATTGGACTCTCACTGGAAACACATGAGTATTGGTTTTTTTTGTTTGGCAAATTTTTATACTAAAGGTTGGTGTAGCTCAGGGATCCAGGCAGTTTTTGTTTCATATGGTACAGACACAAGTATTTGTAGCTTCAGGGGCTTGTGCTGAGGACACCAGTCACTGGTGTAGAAGAGGGGTTCATGATCACAAATCCGAATTTAGGCTCCTTGGTATGTGTCAATCCCTACTGGCATCTGTCAGAGATTAGGTACTGGGATTATACTGAGACCAGACAACCAAAGACCAATGGAATTATATTGAGATCCTTCTCCAAGTCAAATTTGAATGTATTTTTATAGCAGTGAGATGAAGCTGCCAGCTAACACATTACTCCAGCTTTTCTTCATCTGAGCTGTCAGTTTGTTATCTTGACCATGGTGACTGTGTTCACACTTCTAAAGAGAAACACAAGTGAGTCTGGGGCCTACCAAGTGAGGGATTCAGGTTAATGAGGACAGTCAAATTTCACCAAAAACCAGGGGATCCTTTAAAGACAAACTGCCAACCACAGGGAAATGTGTTAAAACCTGAGTTTCACCCATATGTGGTGATGAAAAATCCATCACTACAAATTCATCTTCTCTTGAGGACCATGGCTTACTTTGAATACTCTTCCCCAAGACTGCACAGCAGAAATATGAGCCAAGCTGCTCCTACAACTCCTGTGGCAATAGAGCAGAGGGCACAAGTACATCTTGAACACCCACAGAGACATGCAGTGTCTTAATGATATATAAGGCTACTACCAGAGACCAGCCAAGAAATCAAATTACTTCACAGCCTTTTACAACCATGCTGAATAAGGTCTAAAAGATTCAGGATCAGTGAAAAAACACTTCCATGACAGTGGGACAGCATTTATGCAGATATTAGGAATGGGCGCTTTTGTTCATCATACCTAGAAGACTTTTCCATTGGATTCTAGTAACGTAAATTCTCTTTCATCTAAACTGCATTTAATTTTAAGTTCAAATGTATCTAGGCAGTTTACAGTTCTCTTCAGTTTACTAAGTGTCATGGAGATGGAAAATGCCATAGGATGAAACAACACCTACATGCAAATCCATGTCTTCAGGGTGTGCAGAGGCAAGAATGGCAATGAAAAAGTATTTACCAACAAGGCATATTTCCCAAATTATCTTGGAAGCAAACTTCAGCTGCACTACACGTATTTCTTGCTAGTGCAGTAAGCAAGCAATCATTTGTGTGCTTTCCCCCTACTATATGACTTTCTTTTTGCACTTTTGTGCTGGATGCCTTTCCCACACCAGCTGTGATGTCTGCAACTGCTTTACATGAAATGAAAAGTGACCAGTTTCACAAAGATTTGGCCCAACCATAGCACCGAGGAATTCCAGTATGAAGAAATGGCATCTGAGTATTACATACAAAGTTTCAGGCTCTTAACACTTGAGTTACTTTAAATGAGCTTAAGCTTCAGACTAAGTAGAAAATTAAGAACAGCAAAAACAAAAGTCAGGATTAAAATAAATCCAAACAACCACAAAACCCACAGTCCTTAATGAAGCATGCACAAAGACCAGCTTCTTAAGTATTATATTCTGAAAACTTACCTTCAAAAGCTTTGGCAGCATCTACCAAGTTTGACCAATCCAGATCAGAGGCAGAATCAGGCAATGGCATAAGACCAGGGTCTGGCATGGGCTGCCGTCTTTGCTCCTGGATATCTGTGAGGGAGCTGTCTGAGGCAGAAAACTCTCCTGGAGCGATGCAGAATAGATTATAAACTCCATAAAAACACCCCAAATTTCATTTCTTAATACTATTGCATACCCTTTTCTTAACTTTTCTGGCATAGCACTTTTGGAACTAAAACTCAGGAAAATGTTTAATCCACTGCAGTTGACCAGATACAGCCCTTTACAAAGCAGTTTTTTAAAACCAGGACATTCGGCTCCTTTCTAACCTGCCTGAATCTTTGCAGTTGAGCACTTCAAAAGTCAACATCTGACTCCTCAGCACTGGGGCTGGGGGCAATACTCTTCTACCCAACAATTCCTGCCTCTGCACAAGCTGAAGATACTTTAGAGGGCTCTGCCGCTTGCTGGGGCTTCTACAATCCCTAGCACCTACTTGCTTCTGTAAAAAAAAAAAAAAACCAAACCCAACAACCAAACAACCCAAAACTGTGGGGTTTTTTTCCTTCCTCTTTACAATCTTGTAAACCAACGGAAGCCAACTTAAGCCTACCAAGATGAATCGGAACAAGAAAACCCTTAAAATTACTTCCAGAGCATTGCACATCTCTCAGCAGTTTAGTGAAACCTTCAGATCTTTACTAAGAAATAGCCACACCCACCTGTAAGCTGGTACTTGGCTCACTATGGAAAAAAAACATTGGCAAGCTTGAAAGAAGGATACAAAATCCCTGTAATTTTTGTGCAAATTAAAACAACAAAAGTGAAACACTTAGGTTTTCACCACTAATTAGGGCAAGACCAAACTATCAACCAAGAATTATATACTTTATTTCAGTTTACTGGCTAGACAATCAAAAAATGTGCAATGCCTGGTCACATATGTGAGCTCAGAAGAAGCAACAACTTCCTTTCTCATGCCCTCTGTCAGGATGTAAAGAAGTTTTGAAAACCTTGCAGGCAGCATTAGAAGAGAGAGATGTAGGGGTGAGAAGATAGACTGGGCACCTGGGAGGAAGTTGCTGAGAAGATTACAGTGAAGAGTCTGCTTGGATCAGAGAACAGAAAGACAGTGTGACAGGCAGGATACAATCCCAAAATGCCATGAGTTGTACTGCTTATTTCCCCTCCCTTCTTTTTTTATTTTTTGATAGTCTAATAACTGTATAACTTCAGTAACTAAAATAACTTTGTATGAACTTCAGCTAAATCATACTGCTGCCTGGGGAACAGTGACCAGAAAATCTACACTACATTCACTTCTTTGCTCAGAAATCTTAAATTTCTTTTTTTTTTGTGTCTGTGTGTATTTACTTTTTCTAAATGTAATTTATGCTCAATATTAACACCGAGAATTCTTGTCTTAGCTCTCAAAAGAGTTCTTTTGGAAGATGTTAACATGAAAATATTTCCAATTGGTGAAAAGATACACAGAATTAGATGAAAACCAAACTATTTGAAAAGCTACCTGTTTCAAAAATGTGAGTTGGATTGTTAAGGCAGATGAGTAAATACGAGTATTTTTAGCTCACTGTTTTTCCTCTTTAAAAAAAATGGATGTGCTCTGGAATCTTTGAATTTAAAGAATTTTGAATAACTGGAAGCCAACAAATACCTGTGGTACTAAATATCTAGCTTGCTTAATCCTTTTCTCAGCAAAGTGTGTGTGGGAAGACAATTTGTGTGCCACTCAAATAGCTGGTCTTTTTATCATGCAGCTCCCATATTTTATAGAAAATGGAAAATCTTGTTTTGTTGACAGAGGTAGAAAGGTTATGTGCTAGGAGGAGTTATCAGTTTGGTGTGGAAGAGAACATGACAGCAAAAGAAAGTTTTGTAGTTTTCTTTTTAGAAAATACAGCATTTAAATTAAAAGAGACCAAGTGCTGCTTTCCACTTGTACTCAAGTGGCATCATTAAACTTCTGACCCCAAGACCTCAGAAGCCAAATCCTCCATCCAGTTACAAGCACAACCAAGTCTGCAAAGTTATTTTAGTGCATATAAAAAATAGAAATGAAAAGAGCTCAGTTTCCTAACTCTTATGCAAGAAACACATTCTACAGACACAACAGCTCATGAAAATGTCAGGTTCAACACTGAAAACTGATGCCTGGTGATCACAGTCAGATGAAAAGAATTTAAAATAGATTTCTTCATCAGCCTTCACTGTCAAATGTATCCTGTGTAGCTAAATACAGACTGTGCTTAGGGCCTACTATAGTGAGTTGAATCTATTGATAGCCTTGCATTTTCCTCTTGAAACATACTAAAACATTAATAAATCAGAGCAGATATGTACTTCTTCAGAAAACACTGCAGAATCCTACCCTGAGATCTACCTCTATTTCTGGAAAACACACTCAGTTATGAAGTACAGTGGGAACCTGTGAAAATTCCCTTTCTCACTAACTGAGATATTCACATGCAGCAACACACAACCCATCAAATAATCATACTGAGACTTTTCAGTAAACTAATAGGGGTAAGCTGAGTGTCTTCTTGACAGCACTTTACAAATAACTTTTTCTGGTCAGCTGTGTGACTATAATAAATAATTCAAGTGCTGTAAAATAGATAGGGTAAGGGAATGAATTTAAAAACAGTTGGCGCATTAAAAGCTGTATCTGGTGTAGCTGTATATCCAAATGTCCACTAGTATTTATCCACTTCAGTATCATTTTCCTAATTGTATTTCGCTCCCGTAATCCCACACTAAAGGAACTGACACCTGAAGTTCTCACTGGCGGATAACCAGGCGTACGTTATTTGTCCATTGGTCCAGCTGATCTAGGTGATTCTTGGAAGAAATGGCAGAAACTTGCAGCCAGTGAGGCAAAATTCTCTGCTCCCTTTACAAGGCAAATGCATGACCAGTCATGCCATCTTACACCCACTGATGGGAGGAAAAAAAAAAATTAAATTCCTGTCCTATTTTATATTTTCAGTCATGTGACTGGACTCTCCTCATTTCAGCAAACTCAAGATGGAACTACTAATTGCTGTAACAAACATTTTCCCCCAAGATGATTCACAAAGGATTCCTCTGAAAGTGTCGAAAAATGGGAAATCCACTTACCATGCAGTGATTTCATTCCCAAAGTATAGGATGGTCTCCGTAATGGCAGCGACTTTGGGAGAGAAGGGTAGGTGCTGGTGAATAGAACATCATTTGGCATGGCTTGGTCCAAGAGCGAGGCCCGCGAGGTGAAGAAGTGGTCCCTTTGACCACTGTAAATACTCTCATCTGACAAAGTCCTTTGCAAGGCACGCCTTGTGGTAGGAGTGCTGGGAAAGGGAGACTGACAGGACAGAGTGTGTGACTATACATTCATAAAAGAAAAAGAAATGAGAAAAAAATGATCAATAGAGAAACTTTTGAAATAATTTTTAAAAGCTTTTTTTATGTAAGAAACCAAGTGTTAACATAGCATTTTTTCAGAGTGGACAGGAAAAAGAACTGAAGGAATGGGCTTTTACGGAGGTTATTACTAGGTAACATATATAGATCTTTTTTAGCCTATTTCACATTCTAACTTCGAAACAGCGTTTAAACTTCTCCTTAAGTGGAAATCTCAGGCAGCCCTTGCTGACTCCAGAGCTGACATGCAGCAGAGAAATGGACACAGAAAGAGCCTGTACACTGCACAAACCAGAGTTCTCCCAATGCCCGGGGGAGGCTGCCATCCTGCAAGCACAGCACCAGCAAATGCCAACTAATTAGGAGTCTCCTATTACTGAACAACTAGGAACACCCACCACTGTTGTGAGTCTTCAGAAGTATTTGAATCCAAAGTATGAATTCATCCAATCCCATGAATAAGAGACCTTGTGTCTAACCCCCACAATCATCCCAGCTTCCTCCATGCTCCACACAGGAGAAAGCAATGCTGGAGTAGCCTGGAGTTCTGCACTCTCAGGCCAGTGCCAGAGAGCTGCTATTTTTAACTTGCTGAAATTTATCCAAAGTGCAACCAGGAAATAAAGACCAGGGTAATAACTAATTCACTAACCCCACAGCAGAAAAACAGCAAACTTGGGAAGATACCTTGGAATGAGAACAATTCTCTTGCCCAAAACAACCAACAGGAGGTGTTCGCATCACCCATGTCCCAGTTCCCCTCAGAACTACCATAAACCTAAGGAAAAGCTATCTTGCCAATGACAAGTTTTTTTTATCTCTGGCCTCAAAAACAACATCTTAAATAATCTGTGTATGGAACCCACACTTACAAGCTTTAATAAGCCACTTCAGGTTTTTACTAGCAAAAAAAGAAGTTACAGCTCTCTCTTCTGCATGGTTGCTGTGGAAACAATTTGGGCTCTGGATGACGAGCACTGGCTGTACATGGAGACTAGAAATCAAGACATTCTCTTCCAAATTATGGGTTCTAAAAATTAATATATCCACTTATATGCTACTCAACATATGTTGAAACACAGGAAATGTTTTTAACTGTTCTGCAAAAATACATGCTTAAGTTTAGGGATCATTTTTGATAACAGGATTAGTGAGGTATAAAAGTGTGCTTTTTGCAAGGAGTTTCAATGCTGTCAGTAAGTCATTGACTAGTGATGCAGAGAAGAGCAGTTAAAATATATAAGACAACACTACAGGATTTTCCATAACCCAGCAGTACTAAATGTTCTTTGCAATTTGGCATATTAGTCTCTTTAAATCTGCACACAAAGTTGTAATAATATTGCAGAGACTGTAATAATGAAACTTTTCACCAGATGTATTTCTCCAGTAATCAGTTACGAAGAGATTATTTTCTGTCCATGATGAGAATTCAGGGAATGTCTTGCATTTTATTTTCCTGTGATGGGTGAGAATAGAAAAGATCTTCTTTCCCTGTTTTTAATATACCTTAAAATTCTTCTGGGATTCAGGTGTTGGGCTATCAAGATCTATCAATTTCTTCAGCTCTTCTTCGACAGTGGACTTGGATGCTCGTTTTGGGGATGCTCGCAGGTCTCTTGCCGACGCCCGCAGCCGAGGGTGCACCATTTCATTGCCATCACTCTGGTGACGTCTTAAATGAAATGGAACAGACACATTCAGGTCTCAAAGCCCTGGGGCAGGAGGCATGAATGAAACAAGAATTATAGCACCCTCAAGTTTTTAAAAGAAAAAAACCAGGTAGAGGGCACAGAAGATGGAAGAAGTTTCACTACTACAGCAGAGACCCACCTTAGTGGATACCTGTGGATGCACTAAGCTTGTTTAAAAACATCAACGAGTGATACAATGAAATAATTCAAAGGTTAATGTAATACATTTTCCCAATAAGGGACTGAATCCATTAAAATAACATGCATTCTGTACAAAGCTAAATTAATGTGTCTTCAGTAAGCCCAAAAGCAGCAAATCACCAAATTTCTTTAACATTTCAGCTAGCTTTTTATAATGTAGTTATCACAAAGTTTCACCATTTCCTTTTGACAGCCAGTTACTGGTATGATCTGGGGATACTGTGCTTGACTCACTTGCAGTCAAAAAGGTTTGAATAAATTACTTTGAAATGGGCTTTCTGAACTACTTACTTTTTGAGTCATACTTAACAATATTTTCACTAGTAAGTAGTTTCTCAATTTCTCTTCCAAAAGAGATGCTTGCATATTGTAATGCTGAGATAACTTGGCTTGCTTTAAGCTTTAAGCCAGTTAGACTGGATACTGGC
The DNA here is from genome assembly GCA_013397845.1 of Melanocharis versteri. Lineage (NCBI taxonomy): Eukaryota > Metazoa > Chordata > Aves > Passeriformes > Melanocharitidae > Melanocharis > Melanocharis versteri. Next base: position 535,003 of record VZTG01005281.1, on the reverse strand, counting down.
AGCAATTTTAACAAGGCAATGTGGAATGCCAGAGTTAAGGCACAGCATGCACGATACTACTACATGGATGAGAGGTTTAAGTAAAACTCAGGCTCTACAATAAGATTTTTTAATATTTGCTCAAATATCATTCTGAGTCACCTTTAAGAAGTCCCAAGAAAAGATAAGCTTTAATAGGACTGAACTCCATAGAGCTCTTTAGAAATGATAAAAACCTCCACTTTTACAAGTTAACGGGGAATGAGATTAGCCAACTATCAAATATTTAAACCCTAATCCATAAGACTAGATTAGAGATTAAGTTCTGCAGAAGATGGAGCATTGTATTAAAAAGTCTTGAGCTCTTCTCTACAGAGAACTGCCACAGATCAAAATGCTTCTTTTACAATTAAAGCAAATGATCAAACAAGAGAACAAAAAAACAGTCTTACTTTCTTGAATCCATAAACCCCACTGAGTTTATTGTCCCTTCTGGCTTCTTCCATCCAATCAGATACTTGCTTGTAGCACCCTGGCGAGGGTAGAAAGTCCTAGGACCAGACGAGGAGGAAGAGGAGGAGGAGAAAGAAGGTGCGAGCTGGGGAGAAGTAGCAGAATGAAGCTCTTCCTTAGGTGAGCTTCTGGCACTGGTGAAAACAACAGGGCTGGCAGAGTGTCGTGAGCTCATGGTACTAGGAGAAAAACATAACGAAGACAAAAATTACCTCAAATGTGTATATACGGGCCTTGTTTAACTGATTTTAAAGCAGAAGTCTGGGCACAAGATGTTATTCTTATCAACAGTGGATAGAGTAGCCGGTTTAAAACCAGAGTAAACCAGTTTACTCTTCTTAAGGGCCTTCCACCAATGTTTCATTAAAAATATCTCACGTAGTAATGGAAAAATTTTGCAAGCAACCTCTAAGGATACAATACAACCACCCTTCACAAAATGGGAAATCTAGGATTCAGCATTATTAGGCAGTCTAAAAGTAATACATGAGATTTTAGTTGAATTAGCAAAAAAGAACCGAAGTCCAAAGTCTTGCTGGAATTCCTGGCTGTAAAAGAAAACATTTTTTGAAGGAACTTAAGCAACAAGAAACATCTCTTGAAGACCCCACAACAAACTAAAGAAGAAACCCATACAGCTTTCAAAGTAGGGCTTCCTGAATTTCACTTGAAAAGCAGTTATTTAGTATTTGCAAGGAAAAAAAAAAGACTTAAATTGAGAAGTTAGAGTAGGTCTCTAACATATATCACCATTTGTCAAGACAGAAAATGGAGCTGGGACCAACTGCAGCTTATTGTTGGGAGAAGGACAGGGGCTTTAGATTGAAGATACTCTTTAGTTATGCTGATACCCAAATCTGATGGAACTTGCTTCCTATCAGGAGTGCGAGGCCTTAGACAATATTTACTATAACAACCTTAAAAGGTCAGTCATTTATAAGCACGATAACAGGAAATCATTGTGTACAGCTTTAATACTGAAACAGCATTATATATCTGGAGACCAGTTTTCTACCAGCTCTCTACACAACTTATCCACATTTTCATTCCTGTATCCAACACTGCAGTGAAGGAACTTGAAACAGATGGCCCCATGGTAAAGAACAGTTTCTGACTGAGAAATAAAAATTAGCAGGAAGGCTAAACAAAGTCACTGAAAAATCTCTTCTTCCTTAGCTTAGCAGAAAATTCTTCACCATTCTTCTCATAACTTAATAAAACAATGCATTTTCACATCTATCCCTCTTACTGAAACAGAAAAAAGAATTTAAGGTTAAATTTATGTTGCCACCTGGGAAAATAATACCACCTACATTTAGTCTCAAGCAGTCAGTTATCTAATCTATGCCACTTGTCTGGCTCCTGCTGTAGTAGTCAGTGAAGAAATATCCTAAGGAGGTGGTTCTGCTTGTCTCAAATTAGGTATTTTCAGATATGCAGGGAGAATTAATGCTTTGGAGTTTCTTCTCTCTCTTCATTGACAACAGATGGAGTTTAAAGAATCACCCTGAAATATGTTTCATTTTCATGTGGCTCAAGTTAAGCACCACGATTCCCAGCACTGAATGCGGTCAAATCAAATTACAATAATACAGATTTTGTAATAAAGAATTATATTTCTTCCTTCCCTCCATCTCTACATTTGAAAGGCCTATACAAAAGACAGCAGATTGAGAAAATACAGGAAGATATTTTCCTGTCCATCAATCCCATATATTTGGTGCTGCACAGCACCACCTTCATATTTGTAACAGATATAAGTAAGCATTATTTATAGCAAGAAAGAGAAAATTAAAAGCTAGGGGAATAGGCAGTAAATTTTTCTTCATTCCTCCTTTGTCTCCTCCAATACTGAAAACAACTGCCTACACATGCTAAGTAAACCAGCCCATCTCATCTGTGAGGTATCACTACCACAGCATAAACTGCCATTTTTACCCCCTTCTAAATACACTCAAGAAGTAGAACAGTCTTTTTGCTTTAGTGTAGGGAAAAAGGAGAAAGGAATCTCCATCGACATTTCAGAATTCTTCAACCCATCAGGTATTTCTCAAGGAAGTGCTAGTTGGGACAAACTGTTTGTTAATAAAAACCAGTAAAAATAAATATCCCGCTCCTGGATAGGCTAATGGCGTTGATCCTTAATGTTACTGGGGAAAGAAGGTAACAACTGATGTTAATTACGCTTGACATAAAATTTATATAAGATGCATATGTATGTATATTTATTATATAACATACTATAAATACACATTGTGCTTTTTAAGTATTATTATTTGAATATTTATTATAATATGCATCATATAAAAGATGCCAAGACCAGCCTGGTAAATGCTATAAAATTAGCATACCATTTTAAATACGGTTTTCTTTAAGGTACATTACATATTTTGAGCTGTGGTTTTTACAATACAGTATTTTTGGGAGGATATTCTGCTTCAGGACTACACACAGAACAGTGAATATGACCAAAGCTTTTCACCCTGCCAGTTAGCACAGGCAGGCCAACAGGATACTGACAGGCCAAGAGACACACTTATTAACTGAGAGCACATTTGGAGAGCAAAAGGCTTTGGCTAAACTCTATGAAAACTAAATCAGAGCTGGAGCACTATGGCAGTGATGGGAAGTTATTAGAATATTTGACCCCAAGAAGCATGCAGAGAATTCATCATACTGTAACAGATACCTAGACCAGCTCTGTTTTATCTGGAAGAGATTCAGTTCTCTTTCTCAGGACACAGAGATGGTCACTATTGGTCCCTTATCTTCCATCTCAATTATTGAGACAACCGAGGGTTGAATTATGAAAACACTCAAATACTACATGACTGTCTGCAAGAACTGCAGATGAGTCATTCATACAAGCACTCTACAGTAAGTAATATTTTAAGTATCTTAAAATTATCAGAAGTAATGAAAAATGTACTTGATTACAAATAGTCAAAATTATCCTTTTAATTTTGGTAAGAAGACCATAAGAAACTGTATAGCTTAGGTAGAAATGAAAGTTTGATTTAATTTTTTTCGTAAGGAATTCATGCCATCAGCACATACTGCTTCATTTAATGACATTCAGCTATAATGATTCTGTATAATTACTGGCCTACATAATGCAGTTCTCCTGGGATGCTATGAGAAATCTGCACAATCATCAGGAAGGACTTTGGGAATGGGGGTGGAAAAGAAAAATAAAACCCAGCCAGAAGCTCTGCTGTAAAAGTTAATCACTATAATTTACATTTTGCCACCAGTTCTCAGGTACAAGTTCTTTTATGAACCATTAAATGATCTGAGCAGTAATTATCACTCTTGTCTTCTACAGACACAAACACTCTAATTTGTAGTTATTTTCTTTTCTTTTGTCACAGAGATCTTTTTAGGGCCATATTCCTTTTCTTCTTGCTCAGAAACCGGACTTTAAAGACATTAGAGACATTATGGCATCCACAGGCAAAAGATAAAAAAGTGAGAAGCAACAAAGGATAGCAATTTAGAAACCGATAGAGAAACACACCAATTAAGCTGTTCATTTCTCATGAAAAGTAGCCTGTACAGAATCTTTCTTTCGCCTCCCCTCCTTCACCTCCTTGAATCAGGCATCTTCATAATAATCTCCATAATCTGTGCTTGTCTTTTGGAAGTGCCACTTTAACCAGCCTCCAGCTCCAAGCTGTTGTGCCTCCACAGAGGAAACAATGAGAGAGTTGGGAGCAAACAGCTGGATGACCTGGGGTTCCGCTGCTGTTCAGTGTGCAGCCACCAACTGAGGATGCCACAAGGAAAAAATAAAGCTTTTTATCCCAGACTGTGCCTTTGTTTTATTGTGAGGTATCAAGCACATGTTCTAGTCTTCAAAAATAAGAAATATTAAAGAAGGAACATGAGTCAATCTGTTTTCAATCCGCCACAACAATCGATGTATGTGCAAGTATTGCTGCATTTCTCAAGTATCATTCCCTATGTGTTCTACAAACTGCTACTACTCCTTTTTGCAAAGAGTTGCATTATTGACATCTGAGTTTTAAATGAAACTTGGCAAAAAGAAACCTCAACTGTTTTCTCCAGAAAAAAGCCCAGGAAACCTTTATCAGGAAATTTCAGTGACAGCCCCAAAACTACAAGGAGAGAATAATTTCAATAGCATCAGAGAAACATTGTGTCAATTAATCCACACCAATGTTATAATACAATAATAATGAGACAACAACCTAGACACCAGTTTGCAGTCAAGTTGCAAAGTATATCCATGGAAGATGAGAGCTGTCAGGGTCTGCCCTGCTAAGTGTTTCTTTCTATAAAATTTTCTCATCTTTTCTAGGGAACTAGCCCTATTTGGTGCTCAAAGAGGAAACCAGAACCTCATATGTACAAAGATGCCATTCCATTAGGCTTTACAATAAAGCGTCCAAGAGCTACATAAATTTTCCAGGATTCTTTAAAAGTGTCCTCAGAAAAAATCCTTCCAAATTACAATGCTACTGACTTTATTGCAATCAGCATTTTGTATAAGAATCTCAACATTTAATGTCGCTGCCAGTTACATTCAGACAAGTACTGCAGGACACATGGTAAATTCTACTGAATGTTAAAAAATGCACACAAACTTGCTTATCTTAAAATAAAAGGTGTAACACTGTAGACAACCATCATATAGACTTTTTAACTTCAAGGAGCACACACTAACATGCCAGAGATCTAAGTAAATCCCTCACAGTGTTTTCTCCAGACTTGCTCAAGTCCTTCACGCATGCACAGCTACTGGAAACACACCGGTCTCAAACACCTGGGTGGGATTTCTGTCAACTGAGTGTGAGCTTTGGTGCCAAAAATGGCCAATGAAGAGAGGCAGTAAACCAGAGTTGGACCACCATTAATGATTACTTAGTCAGAATTACCATGACAAAGTACATGGAGACCATTACAGTCTCTATGACAACCCCTTATTTGCAGCTACTGTATGAGGAGTTAGTGAACTGTTCTCACAAACATCTAGATTTGCACAGTAGATTTGTTCAAAACAATTACCAGAAATTGCTTTGGACTTCCAGTCTGCAGGTATTTTAGCTACACACTCAAAACAGACGTGCCTTAAAAGAATAAAAATGCAACAGTCAGGCTCACAAGGCCAAAAAATTATGATGAACCCACATCTTCTCTGAAAGACCTATGTCTTTTTCCTGTTGCTAGCATGACAGAGTAGGAATATTTTTCAAAAGCACACTGAATACTTCTTGGAAAATTGGTTAGGAAAATGGTCTTAAATATTTTCTGCTTCTAGCAGCACTGATTAACTTGTTAAGTGGGTACCTTCCATTTGAGGTGTTCAAGCACGTTATACATGTACTTGATATTGCCAATTTTACAAGAGCAAAACTGCAGGAGAGAGGGAAGGTGATTGTAATATGTCATACCCACAAGCTTGCAGCAAAACAAGATTAAGACCTACATGCTAGCACTCCCAAGCAACTTGCTCTCATTATTGATCATACCAACTGTGAGCAGATTTCCAAACACAAAGACTGGGGTAAAAATGCAAAACATCTGAAATGAATACTTGCAAGACTAAAAATGAACCCCATATTAAACTGTTCATTAATAACATGGACTGATCTCCTTTCTGATCCACACATGAAATGCAGTTGTTACAAGATATTCCCCACTAACACATCAGACATGCCTGTCTTACGGATAGTTTAGTAGCAGCAGTTTAGTACAGAATATGCTCTTAAAGACTTTTAGTACTGTAAGCAGTAGCAGATGCGAAGACTAAAGGTGGTCTTAATTTTCAAGCATTCTGCACAGTGAAATCTTTCAAAACACTGATTAAAGTAAGTAGAACCCCCTCTCCAACATCCACTTCTCATTTTTGACAGGTTAGAGAGTGAGAATGGGAAAATGAGTGGGGGAGGGCCAATCACACAAGAGGTGAAAATTACCTTGTATGTGAGACAGCATCACTTAGACTGTAAGCACTGTTCTCCCTCGTGAGAGGGTTGGAGGCTGGCTGACTCTTGCTGTGAATATCCAGGCTGAGTGACGATTCAGCTTTGCGGTCCATGTGGCTGTCCTTCTCTAATGTCCTGTCTGCAATGGAGACCACTTCGCTGGAGCTGTGCCACAGCGGGGCCACCTTCTCCTTGGTCAGCCCTGTGCGGGGCGATGTCGCAGCCCCCAGGGAGGCGGTGCTGCCGTGGCTGGGTCCGTAGGAAGTGGTGTCTATGCCACTGTCAGCTGATGTCCCTTGAAGGTAGTTGTAGCTGTTCAGCTCCGACTCCGTGCGCTCTCCACTGTCATACCATTTCTCATCACTGTGAGCACTGGAGGCATTGCTGGAGAGTGTATTGCTGCTGGAATGGCTGGAGTAGTGGCTGTCAGACTACAGAAGAAACAACAAAATTATGGCAATGGAGAGGAGGAAATAAAGGGTTACAAAAGCCACCACTGCACATTAGGAGCTCTCCTACCTGGAGGTACTGGATAGATACACTGAGGAGACTAACCAACTCTAAAAATTCTATTCCAACGCGCAAATCTTCTTCTCTGAGTGCACATAAAAAAACTTTTCTTACTGATTTGGAAGGCAGGAAAAGCCTGAGTTGTCTGTATTTTGTCCCAACATACCTTGCAGTGGTTCCTTTCAAGCGCAGTTCTGCTCAGCCCACTACAATGAAATTGGCTGAGCTATGGAGACTTTGACTTGGTTTATAACTACAGTAATTAAAAATATTCTAATTTTAAGACTGCCATGTTTTAGAACATGAAACATAACCAATCCACAGAAAGCACATGGTATTTTAGTAATCCAGTTGCCTATCAAAGAGTCAAAGAAGAGCATAGCCACTTCTCTTCCTCCTCTTGGCAGTATGATGTCTTTCCTCCTCAGCAGGAGTGTCCTTTGCAAATGACCAGTGAAACAGCATTTAACTAATGTGAAATTGTTTTCCAAAAAGCAGAACTGCATGAAAAGAAGCTTTAATGTAATGCTTTTAAATTATCTCATCAGGGCATGCCAGTGCCTGGCTGCTTCGTATGTCCTGTCCTTGGTTACAGCCCACTATTACAAAGAAACTGAATGTCCTCAATTTCATAGTGGTGGAATATCCTATTTCAAGAAGAATTTCTTGTCATACACTTACTGCTTAGTAGCTCATCTACCTTTGAGGTATTTATATCCATTTGAACTCTACAGAACTTACCTAAGTTCTGATCATCTACAGAATCAGAACTGAAGCAGTAGGCAACAGACCTGTTGGATGACCACATGGCCTGGGAAAAAGGGAATTGATGGAAAGGAGACTTAAAAGTGTCCTATTTGTCTACCCCTGGAGTTTTACTGAACAGACATAGACAGAGATCCCAGATGAATATAAAAAAATAGATACTGCTTCTGTTTTCAGAAGGAAATAGAGAACAGATGCATACTGAGAACAAGAAATCATCAGCATCCATGTCTTTTAATATACTATAGCAAGAATTGACAGGAAAATGGAGGAATATGAAGTTGATCTGGATTCCTAGTTATCTCCAATTAAAGCTATTTTTCCTCATTAAGAACTTCATCACTCCCCCATCCATCTGTCCACATAATAAAGATTTACTTTAACAATGACTAAACCAGAATAATGCAAGCATTAATAATTCCAGTGTTGCACTTTGCACTCAAGCTAATGAGTTATGCATTACATCACTGTACAGTCAAATACATCTCATGAAAAACAGGTCTACCTAAATTTAAAAACTAGTCTGTGCTTTTAAGAATATGAAGACAGGTGTGTTACTGTTCAGGTTTCTTTGGTGTTTTCTTTTTTAAATAATAAATATGTGTTGTTATGAATTAATAATCTAAAAGCAACACTGCCAATTGCATTGAAAGAATAATGCTGGCAAGCAGGAGCAAATTAAAGACCTGGAACCAATTAAAGGCTTTCTCACATCTAAATAAATGCAAGTAATAATTTCAGTAACATCATGCAACACAACTCTATTTTAGCTTGTTGTACAAATAAAAAAAAACAAGTGATACAGCTTATTTTGTAATTTAAAGCTTAAAGGGTGCTTCTTTTATTACAGTGACTTCCATAATTTTCAAGACGTTTTTAATTTATGAACAATACTGTATTTCTCTATCTCTGTGTATATAAATTGGAAAGTGACAGCCTCCACAAAGGCATGAATAGTTAACTCTGCAGAGACAGAAAGGCAGAATTTACCATTTAGAACTTCAAAACAAATAAAACAAGAAAGTTTCCTTTCAGCAGGATTCCAGGAGTCCTTTCAGACAGACTTCCAACAGTGTTCAAGGGACATTATGAAAATGGAGAAAATACAAAACCAAAATCACTGTTCTGTCTCAAAACAGCAGCTTTCTGGGCATTGCATTAGAAGATATATTAGTTAAACTCTAAGTCTTATATGTGAGGTCTAGGAATAGCTTTGCAAATTTCTACAAATCCTTTACTTCTCACAAGATAACAGACAAGAGGTTGCTATTCAACTGACAGCAAATCTTTATTAACTAATAAATATTTCAATACGCTGTGCTGTAGGATTTAGGCCTGCTCTACCGCATCCTCCATGTTGTAGCAGGGAACAGGATTTTTTTCCTTCCTTTTTTAACTGACACTCTAAATAGAACTTTTAACAACACTTTTGGTATCAAGAGCTTGTGGAGCAAAAGCGAAACATTAAATAATTCCTTATTTAGGATAACTTACATGACCCTGCTTATTTGGAGACAAGTGTACCACGGGGTCCTGTCTCATCAGTCTTCCGCTGGGGCTCTCTCTGAAGGACGGCAACACTTTTGAGACTGCTGGGAGATGGCACGTTGGCTCTGCAACACAGCACACAACCATGGGCTGAGAGAGCAGTGCTACAAGCTAAGAAGGCATGTAACCTGATTTTACACTGCAATTTTTCCAACACTACAGTAGCCAAAAATGGATACATATTGTGACAAAACACAGGCGAGGAAGTGGGGGCCCATTCCTGCCTGGCATAAATCATTAAGGCTTCATGAAAAACCAGCTGCCACCATCCTGACTTCTGTTAGAAAAACCTGAACGGTACCATGTCCCCACTGTCCAACAGCACTACATCAGAGCATTAAAACAGCAGACTATTCACTTTCACAGGGTATTAACACTGGCTCTCTAAATGCATGATACCTGCTGACAAGAGATTTAAAAGACTGAAGACCCACATTTCCTTAAACGGCATCCTGTGCAAGGCAGGACAATAGCAAAAGTGTACAGTGAACACTTAAATGAACCCATTTTCCCCAGTACGTCTACTACACATATTACTTATCAAAGTTGAGTTAAACATTTTCTAATTGAAGAGAGTGCAAAAAAAATCTCTTGACATAATATTATCTTAAACATTGCTGGCTGTCAATGTGGAAACTGCATAGACGTACAAAAGGAACACTTATTAAACTAAACCTGACAAAACTGAATGGAATTCAAATCACTCATCTTAAATGGACACTCAGAAGAGTGCACTTTGCCAATAAAACTTATTTTCCCAGGATATAACTGTGGAGGTCAAGAGGGTGTTCTGACACAGCCTGTTAGGCAGGTAATTGCCATCGCAGAGCCCAAGGTCAGTATTTTAAAAGAATCTCTCTCAGTTATGAGTTTTTACATATATTCTGCACTTCTGAGAAGGCTCCTTTCAAGTAGAAAATGTGTTTACAAATATCAAGTACTTAACAATATCCATGGTAAATAACAGTGTTTTCTCCAACACAGCTACAGTTTGTTCATCTTGATCTGCAGCATTACGAGCTTTTTAAAACACAAATAAAAGTTGTGAGTTTTTAGAAGAATAATAATGATAATACCAGTAATATAATCATCAATCTTGATATCCCCTGGCAAGTGGTAGGAAGCAGTGCTGGTGAACACAGAAGAAAGGTGTTTTGTAGTGAAGCATAGGCCAAGAAGGTGTCAGCGTATGGATTCACTACACCTTAAGCCTTATTTACCTTGAGACAGATTATCCCAAGTGGAAATGTACTTATTTGTCATAAAACTAAACTTTCACCTAGATTCACCACACTGGCCATAAAGTCTCCAATCAGAGATGCAGCTTCCAACTCTGTGAATGCAGGATCATACACCAGAGATAAAATACAGGGATTTTATGTCACTATGCATTTCTTATCCTTTGCCAAATGCCAGAGCCATCTCTCCTACCATGCAATTTTTCCTGTTCTTTCTGGCCTTATTTATTTTGCTAATATGTTGACACCTGACACTGCAGAATAGAATTTGTTGGCAGCTCCACTCAGTGCCAGCACCAACATCCAACTGTTGGTCTGCGAAAGTAATGCTGAGCAAAAGATCATTTTTACATGTGTCGTTACCATCACACAGTTTCAAAACATATGCAATTAAAATTGTTCTGTCAAAATGAGAACTGCAGATCAGTATGATCACATTTTTTTATTGAGAAGTATGGGGGGAGTTGTGAGGGAGGGACTGACAGATGGCTTTGATAACAAGGCACAGCTTACTGAGGTTGTGAAGGTATGTGAACCAAGAACATCTTCAGAACCAGAGGCTGGCAGCATATGCCTTAAATTCCTCCTCTCACTGAAGTGTATTCTGTCTCAAACACTAGTCCGGTGTTTGCACAGTGATGCAGTAAAGTGATGTAATAAAAAAGTGTGGAATTGTTTAATCTAGGGTAAAAAAAGTCAGAGAAACACAATCTAGCAGCCTTGGCCAGGGTCATCATTTAGGAAAAACGCTGTTTGTAGATAAGACCTTTTCACTGCTGTCAGTCTTACTGGTAATCCTTTCAAGTCAAGCCACAGCTGTAGCAAAAGGTCTATGTGCAAGAACTTCAAATGAAGGCCTAACAATATAAATTCTCAGTTCCTAGCTGTTTTATGTAGTTAATATGTTCCCTCAGCTGACAGCTTAATTGCCACGTGCAATGAAAATGTATGCATTTGTGGAAGGTGATTACCTACCTATAGATTTACTTCACTATTTAAACTTTAATTGCATTTTTTCTATTTTATACATGGTATTTTTATAGCTTCAATGATCAAACAATCAATTTGCATTTATATAGCACCATTTGAAAAGGAGTATCACAAGCACTTTAGACAAACTAAGCAAAAATTAAACTAAGCCAAGCCACTCGGGAGAGCAGGTAAGGTCAAACAAGTCCTCAACAGCAAGACAAATTAATAAGTGTGTCTGCCCAACCGCTTCTAAAAGGACAGAGTGTTTCAGGGTAAGAGCATTAGGGCAGATTTAATCCCACAATCAAATAAGGAAATGAAATCAGTTCTTCCTCAGGTGATACTCATAGGTCTCAGGGAAGCAGACTGCAGAAGCTTCAGTGCATGCTCCAGACCTAATTATTCATCCTGATGAACAAGGTTAACTTTCAAAGCCGCTGAAAACACCGCATGAAGAGGGTTCTGTGTCTGCAGGAGAGCACTGCCAAGGTCACCCCGCGGCCCGCGCAGAGCTCCGTACGTACCCATCTGGTCAGCGATGCTGTCCTCGCTCCTCTGCCAGCTGGGCGTGGATTTGCCGCTGCCACCCGTGTCCGACTGCGTGTTCTGCCTGTCAATGGAAGCGGGGGATCTACGGCTAATTCCAAACCTGTTCTCCCCAAAACACAAACCAGATAATCATTTTAAATATACATTAATCTCACATAAGTGAAAAAAGAAAGCACTTTTAAGAAGCCAGTGTCAAACAACAGGGCAGACCAACACACAGCACAAATGCCTGAGGTATTTACAATGTTTTACTATTTCATTTTTGTGGTAGCTCTCCAGACCCATTTATCAGCTTTAATGCATAAGATTACAATATACATTAATTTATTGAGCATCTTTGATCAAGAACAGCTGGTTACAATGATACAATTGAAAAAAAAAAACGAGATCAAAACATCAAGAAATAAAATTATGAGTTTTTATTTACACAGATGTTTACATGAAAAGGTGACCAGACTGTTACATGGTCGTAGAAAACTCACCACAGTGAGTAAAATGTAAAAGTTTGGATAAAAACCACATAGGGAAATGAGCAAAATATCAGATCCTTTCAACTACCTCAAAGCACTACCTCAAACTAGTCTAAGAAAGCATCAGAAAGTTCCTTGGGACAATCCCATGGATCTCAGCCACTTCCCGGAGTTCTAACTAAGAGAGTAGTAAGGTCGTATCTCTGGGTGATGCAGACATATAGGCCAACAACATGGATTTGTTTGGGACAATATTAACACTGCCAAATATTTTAAATAAACCTCTATAAAGTTGACTACTGAGCATGGATTCCCAAATCCTCAGGGTTATAAATTCTGTAAATTCTTAAGTTATTTGATCATAAAATAATTTGAGTGGATTTGTGCAAACTAAATATAGCTGTAAGAAAGTAGCGAGGCATACACGTATTGCTGTAAAAGAAAGCATACAGACCAAAATGAACACTCTGTTCAGTGGGCTTTGTAAATCCTGCCAGATTAGTCAGGTGGATTTCAGAAAGATCAATAAAGACAGAGCAAACTCAAGGAGAACAAGCTAATGACAAAAGAGACACACAGTGTCCCTGTGCCACACTGAAGTCTACATGCCTTATATGTCTAAAAGCCTGTAAAACTTTAAATCTACAGTTCTCTATTACAAATAAATCACTTATAAGTCTGTAAGAATTATAGCTGGGTTCAGAAATAGCAGATCAATCATTAAGAATTCATCAAGAATAATGCATTTCTGAGATTTTTTTTTAAATCAGACATACCCTGAAGGAAAAAGAAAGTGCTCCAACTCTACATGCACAGAGTAACGCACAAAATAATTACAAGCTGATATATCATTGATATATCAATGAGTTTCTCTACCTATAGTAGCTAATAAAATGACAGAAAATAAAATACCACAACTGTGCTGTCTACTCATTCTATGAGCTACAGACTTCCCCACACGACCTCCAACAAGACACCTTCCCAGCTGTCAGAACAAGCTCCATGTGATTATCCCACCTGAAGTTCACACACTTGTTAACTCAAATGAACCCACCACAGCAACATTATATTACTCAGAACAACAAAATCCCACTCCCATCCTCAAAGACAAGCAGCTGGAACGTGCCTGGAACGTGCAGCACATACTGAAATTTCGGCCTTCTAAAAATTCACCCAAACAGGAACATATTTCCCTTTTATTCACTGTTCCCTGATATAGCCAGCATACATTTTGATGAATTAAAAAAAGTGAGGAACACCTGTATATATCTGCCTTCTGAATACAAACAATTTACATTGAAATTATGCAAAAAGAGTAACTTTTTCCTTTTCTATTCACACAGATTAAGGAGGATTTCACTAATCAAATACCTAAATTAAACGTGATAAATTCAGTACCAATTCAAGATATGTATAAAAAGTCTAAACACAGCATTTCAAAGGGGACTGATTTCTTAAACACTGATTTGTGGTCTAACTTTTAAGATTCGTAAACTCTCATGGGAAGAATGCTTTTTCATTATGAAATAACTAGAAACTGGCATCTAAAAGAAAAAGCCAAACCGCAAGCAAATCTTGGTGCAATGAAGTTGCACAGCATCAATATTTTGCTTTCTCTTGTGATGACCCCTTACCTAACCTCCATAATGTTCAAATGTATATAAGCTGTCAATCTTCCATTTGGCATATTTTATGATGTAGGATCTTTCTTTCAAGGTTAGAAGTATACAAAACCACTACGCCTCTAATTTTATTTCATTAAAATCACTGCTTTACTAACTGAGCTGCGAGAAATGTGTTTAGATTGCTTTTTTCATGAAGTGATCTATTTAAAAGCAGAAATAATAAATGCAACTGGTGCTATATTCTACACTGCCTAAATATACAGCCCATTAGGGTATGAAGGAACGAACTCCCAAAAAAAAGGAAGGCGAAATCAACCTAGATTAAAAGAACAGTGGAATTGTTTAAATGCACATTTTTATCTGTCTTAAGAAGAAACTCACTATTTTGGTGGTTTTGGAATAAATTTTACGTTCTCCAATCATTTATTGTAGGTGCAATAGCGAACACACAAACACAGGACAAGTATACGGAACACACATATACACATCAAGAGCAATCCGGATATCCTTGAAGGCAGTGAAGTTTTTGCCTACACCCACCTTAGAATATGGATCAATAATCTAGAGGCAGCAATTACTGCTTGTACCAACGTCTGACAGAGGCTGGACTCATCCATTCTTCTGGTCAGTTAAATTTCACAAACTTCCCAAATCTCTCACACCGTGTAACAATAAATAAATGTATACACGAAGGGCGAGGTTGAGATTTCCTGCACTGCGAAATCTCAGGGACTGGCGTGCCTAGAGCACACTGGAACTTCACCTCTGGAAAATTACCTTCAGGACATGGCTCCCCCTTGGCCCTTACCCTAGTCCATCTTTCTCCCTAACATCTTAGCAGTTGAATGTTACAACCTCTCTCCCCTGTTTTAACAACACATCCAGGGTAATGCTGACCAGCCCTGCCTGGGACACCAAACATCGCTGCAGAGCTGCCCTGAACCTGCTCTTTCAGACCAATCTCAGCAGAAGGTACACATGGAACTGCAGTGGTTTTTAGTAAAGGGACAGATATTAAATTGCTTATTGAGGCAAGGAAAACATTCCTTCACAACAGCCTTTTTCGTGCTTTTCATTTAGCCTTGTAGATGATGTTTGGGAAGTCCTGAGTAAATATGATTCACGTGTACAAGGACAGTATGAGAGGCAAACTGCTTTTCTTATAGGAATAGAACATAATAGTAAAGTAATTGGAGTTAAACAAGTGGGTTTTTTTAAAAAGCATCCAACGAAGAATATGCAACGTTCATGTGTTAATTATTTCTTTCATTATTCCATTTAAACTGCGTTTCCTTGCACTGAATTAAAACTTCAACCTCAAAATGACTGTTTATTCAAGGTTTCTAGGACACCTCTCTTTGCTGAAATTGCAAAATGCTTCAAAGAATGCTGTAGTGAACATATGTGTATAATTAACTTAAAAGATGGAAAAGGGTTGGGATGGGTGCTGGTGTGCTCTGAGGCCAATTCAAAACAAACCTTCAAGTGTGTCTGAAAATCCTTTCTTACTCAAGCAGTTATGGTGGTGATGGTCTAAGGACATATGGCAAGAATACCTTTTTTGTAGTGCAAATGACGTAGCTGGAAAAGAGCAAATGATATTGGGAGCACAAGCTGCTCATCAGAATTCAAGGCAACCCAGAAATGCTGCTATGATGTGAATGAGCCAGAAAGTCTACAGAGGATAAAGAGGTTAAATGCCTTTTTCCAGCTGCGGAGCCCTGGACGCACCTATATCTAGTGTTTCCTTACAGCAAAGTTTAACAGGTTTAAGAGCAAATCTCCTAATGTCAGTAGGACTTAAGCACAAACTTAAACCATGACCAGAACAGGCCCGATAGTGTCATGAATCAAAGCCTTCATAAAGGTGAGCAGCAGAGAAGAGACTGACTCTTCATGAAACAAACTGAGCTGCAGGAAGGACAGGGAGGACAAATCTTCAGTGCTGTGGAGCAAGAAGCAGTACTTTTTCAAACACATGCTCAGAACAGTGTTCTCTGGACTGACACAGAGCACCTAGAGGCAAAAGACAGAACCTTGTACTAAGCAGTTCCTGACAATAGCATTTAATCCTACTAATAATGTATTTTTTAAAACAGAGAAAAAGATACTTCTACTTTATAAAAGACCCAAACCAAAATGAATTACACACAATGACCTGCAAAGTACTCAAGAATACTTCAGAGGGAAGCTCTGCAGTGTGAACTATCAGCAGTTTTGCCCCTGTATGTTCTCTATAGAAAGTAATTTGGAATGTAGTAGACAGCTCTTCTGCTGCCAATTATTTTTTTCTCTACTTGGAGATCTTTGATTTATTGCTCCTTTCGGTGCTCTCTGAAAGTGATACAGATTTAATTTCTTCCTCTGCGAGTTGCCCCTTACATTGACACTTCAGAGAGTTTGAAGATTTCTGGAAAGTTGGAAGCCTTAAGACAGAATGACTGTGAATATGTGAAAAAGCAGCTAGCTGTGGATTAATTAGCACTTTTGTGCCTACACATCTAAGTCTTAGCTGCACTCAATACTACTTTGCTTCAACTATTAACTGACTGCAAAGTTCCCAACCTATTACTTCTTTTATTTTAGAATATAAACCTGTGAAAGGAAGCAATTTGCCACATGAAACCAGCACCTTTAAGGAAGGTTTTTAAACATATAAAGGTCCCTCCGTGTAGTAACCTGAGCAGCTGTAGACTGGGATCAGAGAGAGCGGTTACGCTGCAAGGTAAAAGTGGAAGCAAGGGATTTTTAAAACTGGCTTTTTCAAGAAGCATGACAGTGATATTTGAAAACAGACATGGTTTAATGCATGTAAACAACAGCCTGTGTAAGCGCTCCTTGTGTACACGTTACAACAAATGGAAAAGAGAACAAAAAATCTGCCGAAACAGAATATGTAAAAAGTCTGGTGCCTACCCTTCTGGCATGGATTTCTGTCTGTATGTGCCTCCAGTAGAGCCAGTGTCACTGGAGGAGGATAAGTTGCTTGGAGAGTTACGGCACTGCTGCGATCTTGCTAAGGCGATGGAGGAAACGGTGACGTAGACATCGGAGCCAGGGGACAGCCTGTTCAGAGCAAGGGAAGCCTCACATCAGCGGGATCACACTGCTCAACAACACCCTGCAAACCGCCACCGCTGCAAGGAATGGCATCGTGGAGACGGCACAAATCCTGCCAGTTGAAGGATCAGACATTTCCTCCCTATCAATCTACCAGGAAGCATGAAAAATCAACTGTAAAAACCTGGATGCATGGGAAGAAATAAAGAAAGGCCAATGTGGGAAGAAAACACTGGCACAGAGTGGGAAAACATTCTGGTTTCTGAAGTCTGCTGTTACAGATTGATTGTAAGAAATAATGAAACATGACATTCCTTATCAAAATACCAAATAGAAGAAAATATTCCTAATTCTCATAGCAAACTCTCTCCTGGAATTTAAACTAACTGTAGCGAGCTGCCTATGCAAACTCTTCCAATATCAAGCTTATCTCTATGCCACCAAACTTGTCCACATTAAAACACAAGGACTAAAAAAATGCAAAGCTATCTATACACACCCCCTTAAAATTATTCCCTAAAAACTTAACATTCTAATATAAAACTATCTCAACATATCAAGAACACTGTTTGAAAACACAGACCTGAGTCACACGAAGCCTTCACCTGTCAGAATAACCATACAGCAAACAGTCTAGAACTGTAACACATGCAGTTGGGCAGGACGGCTGGAAGCAGCAGGCTTATGCTGCCCAACTCATATCCTGTTCTGTAGTCAAAGGCTTTTTTAGATAACTGTCAGCTTTGTGCATTTTGTTTCCCAAACCCCAGAAGAATTCACTGCTGTTAGCTGGTTCTTTGTTCTACTCAGTCATGACTGAAGCCATTCAAAATTTTTGGAGTGATTTAAGTGGAGTTTGAGTTATGCCATTCACAAACATCAAACTCCTACTGTGAACAAAAGCCTTTATTCATTTTATCTAGGAAAAACACTATAATTGGCACAAGTTAAATAATTTAATATTTGAAAAATCGATAATGACTTCAGTGAAACATACAGATAAGTTGCCTCAGCACCCAACTTGGGTCTGGGGATTTAGAAAATCTTAGCCTAGCCATTTAATCTGTATCTCTAAAGGAGTGGCAGATTTTAAATTAGCTCCCACCACAACACTGTAAAAACTTGAAAAGTTTAAAAAATTGTCTGAAAATTAAAAAAACACCATTGAACTGAATAATGTTCCTTAGGTATGTTTATATATCGAAACAGTGTGTTTATACATATTTATATTTACATTTATATCAAATGTGCATTTGTCCTCCTAAGTGCTTTGCAAAACACCAGTAAATCTAACAAAATCTTAAAATGGAAAGAGCAGTAGGACTGGATCAAACATCTTGATCATCTGGCATTTCACGAAGTGCACATAACTAATAGTAACTCTTCTTTTGAGACTAAAAAGGAATTATCTAAGGCCTGACCATGGTAAGAACTATATCAAATCCAGTATTGTATTTCTAGTCTACCAAACGTATTTTAACTTATCCCACATTTATCAAGCAATGATTCTGAAATATTTGATTGCAAAGAACGTGGTTCAAGACTTGAAAACTTGGGGACCCATAAGCCAATCAGTTTATTTTCCCAGAAGCACTCCTAAAAAAAGAAAATAAAATCGTTTGGCTACACAAAAATGCACTTCCATTAGCATTCGCTCACCTATAAAGGCACACACATTTAAACTCAGTTATGCTTGCAGAGCAGTACACAGTTTAGAAGTATGACCTTTTTTCCCCAATACTAAATTAGAACTGATGGCAAGGAAACCAATTACTTCTCAAATAATTTCTGTAAAATTATTTCCTGTTGAAAAATGCTTACATTTTCATTTCAGATTCAGCTATGCCTTTTCTTTACTTCCTATGCCTTACCAGAAAGTGACAGCACTGTTCAGAAGGAACATCAAGATTTCAGAACTATGTCATAGAGTTCTAACTCATTTAGAAAGATGAAAGACCTTGAGGGCAAACAAAATTGTATTATAAATGTGGTCAGAACAACAGAAATGAACAGCCAGTCAGGTAGGACATTCTTTTATTTAAAGCAGAAATATATTTTTGTTAGTTCAGTTCACAATTGCACTAAAACGCACTAATACTGTAAGACATTTCGTTTTGTGTGAAACATATAAGAGAAAAGAACTTTAGAGCAAATTAGTTCAAATTGACTTTTTGAGCTGCTTTGAAATCTTTTGATGAAAGGCACTTCCCAAGACAAAAGGTGTATTGTGTTGTGTTAGCAGTATGCCCCTATAGCTAAGATAATCTGAGCTTGTCTTTATTTATAATTAAAAACCACACAAAAGCAAGCTCTTATCTATTTCAAAAGAGAGTTCTAAGAAGAAATGCCAAAATGGTTAAGTGCATGAATCCCACAACTGAATTTAAAAATAGGCCAAGCGTCCATTACATTAAACAGATACAATTACATCGCAGTCAATTGAACTGGGATTATACCATGCATGATTTAGTTCTAACAGATCTAGTTCATCCTGAAAGAACTGGTTGAGTCTTGCCAAGTATGGGAAGAACATCATCTTTTGTGAAGGCAGTGAGTGGAATGGGCATACATTTATTTTGTTTAATATGACAACACAGACATTGAAAGCATCCATCTTGCTCTTAATAAATTAATTTCCATGACATTAGCAGTAATTTTCCCCACGTATTCAGCATGCATAGGTATTTAGTACACACATCATAAGAAAAATGTCAGTCTAGGTCACTTTGTGCCTGCGGCCTCAGGGAGTCTAATTACAAGATCACACACAGGTGCCTTTTCCTGTAAAACTGTACAGGCAGAGGTCCTATACTGTGCTACGACTTCTGCAAGAGCAGCCGAGCTCAGAAGTAAAGGAGGCTCAGGCTGGCAGAAGAGGAAAAATGGCCTTACAGTCAGCGCTGACTTGGCAAACTGAATTCTTACTTTGCACTTGCTGGAGCACTCCAGTATGACCACTGCCATATTTGTTAATGGCAATTTTTCATTTGTTGTTGCTAATTTTAATTTTTCAAAGGCCTTATTTGATTCCAAGGCCCACTGTATCTCTGAGCTGAAATCTGCCTAAAGCAGCTGAAGTCAACTGAGGCTGTAATTTGAATATATAAAATATTAACAATGCTGGGCACACTTCCAAATATGAGATGGCCAAAATAAACACAACAAATTATTAGAACATAATTTATCTCTCTACCTTTGTTCTTAATCTGAAGAGGGCCAAAGACATCTCTTCTCACACAAGAATTTTGAAAAGTAAGTTTAATTAATACCCATGAAGCATTCAGAAACTATAGTAATGGGCACTACTGTAAAGCTTAGAGGAGAATTAGTAATGGCATCTTTACAAGAGGATTTGAATGTCATCCAGTAAATAAGGAACAGAGTAATGAAGGGGAAAATAAAATATTAAATAGCTCTTCTTTAATGAGCTGCATCCACTGTGTGAACTGAATGAGGCAGATGTCCTCTGTTAAAAGAAATTCTCGTAATTTAATCAAAGGAAGCATCTGAATATACAGTTACACAAGAGTTCTGAAAAAAACAGCACAGCAAATCTTAATTCTGGCATACTTACCTTCCATGTGCTTGAGTTTACAATCCTAATAATGCTGCAAGCCACAACAATTCCCTGCAAACACTGTCTCAAATGCTCTCATGTTTAAAGGAAACCAATCCATTCCATTCAAAAGGAAAAAAACCCCAGCAATTTTGAGGAAGGGGATAGTGAATGAAACAGAAAATGCAATTCTGCTGTCATGTTGTACCTTCTCAAGTTTTTTTTTCAATTTGATCATCGCCTTTCAGAAAACACATACTGTAACAAGAAAAGATCCAGAGGCAGGCAGTGGGACACCAGAAGCATAGATGAGTTTGTGTATGAAGTCACACTGAACAAGCTCCATGGCTCCGGAGATTATAGAGAAACTTCTCCTCTCTGCTTCAATCCTTCCAAACATGAATTACACCAGACCAAGCAAACAATCATTACTTATTATCCCTCATGTCAAAAGAACAAGTAGGAGGTCTAGAACTATCGAGAGACCAATTAGCAGGAACCTGGATGAAGAGATACCAGGCACAGCAGTACTGGTGCACCCAGCTCCAGGCAATCCTGCACAGCAGCCAGCCAGGGGACTGTCAGGCCTGCTAGAGAGGCTTCCTTTACGCCTGTAAGCATTTCTTATGCTTTTCCCTGGTCCCCGCTGCTGGCCCTTGTCAAACAAGAAAGACCAACTCTTGACACGGCTCTTCTCAGATGTTTTATATCGCAAGAGTTTGGCCACACAGCCATGCAAACCACCAAACCTTTCATTTTTCCACTGGGACCTAGAGCTGGACGTAGCAGAGCTGGTAGGAAGCGTGTGGTGTATCATCTCATGTTAGTACATGCTTTAATTTGAAGAATGTTATAAGAATGTTTAAATAACAAATCTTCAACCCCTGTGAGGTAGGCAGTGCGTGTACTACAATGCTGACTTGATGGGTGGCAAGATGAGCACAGACACCTGTTTGTTTATATTCAGAAAAATATCACTGATCCAAGATAAACTGCAGCAGATTAGGATTTTTAGGTAATATGGAAACAGTTTACACTAGAATCCATCTGCAGGAATTAACCTATAAACTACTACTGGCACAATTACTATCACTGACTACATGGGCATCATTCAAATAAGTATGGAGTCTTATAGACTGTGCTTCACAGTCCTCAATATGACATAAACCAGTCAACTATATTGTTTTAATACTTCCATACTGTGGAATTTTACTGCCAGTGTGTGACTGCAGTCATGCCGTAATTCAGTTTTCCATTTGGTTTAAAATACTGAGTGTGCTCAGAAACTTTCTGGTTAAGAGCCTTGAGCTTTCATCCAACAGTACTCAACTGCAGACTGAAGTGTTCAAGTCCAGCAACATGTTTTGATCACTGATTTCCACACTTTTTCAGATGTCTGTCAAACCAAGTTCTAATGAAAACTGGTTCCAGTTTATGAAAAATTAATTACAAACAGATTATTATCTACCATTATCTCCTTTCCTTGCACATTGTTTCTTGATAGGATGTGGAAACCAAGTGTACAAAATAAAAACTGAAAATTGGGAGGAGGGGGGAAATAAATAAATAAGTAAGTCAAGCTCTATAATTACATGTTCTCCAGTAACATTAGCTCTGGTTTACTTCACACATATGTGGCTTATTGTTTTTTCCTTAACATACCCTTCTGATATTCATTCTGGGCTATAGGTTATATAGTATGCCATGTGGATTAATTAATATTGTGAAATAAGCCGTAACTTGGGATTTATTGAATTTAAATGGTTAGATTTTTCAGTCTTAATATTGCAGTACCGTTAGAGATTTATTTTAAGTTTTATAAAGTTTTGGGTTATTTTGCCTGCCTACAAATACCCACCCACATCAATAATGACTACATTCAAGGATCCAGGATACTGTGAAGATCAGGGAAAATAAGCTAGTAAGTTGGATATATGAAGACAGTCCAAACAAGGCAAATTTAAGTACTCTGCTGGTTAGACACAGGGCTGGGCATTCGTCTGCCTTCCCAGAATGAGGGATTGTCAAGCAACCTGCTCTCCCACCTACAATAGCAGTCTCCAAGGGGAGACCGTGTTTGGATGAATACAAAGTGAAATCCTGTTCTCAAGACTGGTAATGCAGATTTTATTTATTTCTAGCATACTTAAATGGACTAAAGGGAGCAAAGCACAGTGGAGCACCATCACTGCTGCCTGCACCAGAAACATGCACTGATTCCAGCACCACCTCCTCAGTGTTCTTTAGGGTAAATACAAAAGCTAGTGGTGAAAAACTAAATGAGACAGTAGTTAGGAGGGCTATGAAAATCCCACCTTTGTTGATTTTAAGACTTTACACAGTAAGAAGTATCTGAGCTTCCTGAAAAGCAAAGCCTTCTTTTATTAGGTAGAGAAAAGACAAATGAGTCCTGCAGTGAGCTTATTGTTGGGGTTTTTCCCCCTCCTGTATTTCTTTAAAATGACGAAAATATATTTCTTCACTTCAAGTGAAGAAATTAACCTTATGGAAGTGATGATATATTTAAACTTGATTCATCTAAGACTAACATGTTTAGCAGACCAGAAAGATGAGAGAAGACATTTTTCAGGCATCCAGAAAAATTCCCAGTGAAATTTAAAAGCTACTTTGATAATACACTTTTAAGGATGAAAGATCCAACGGAACCCTTTCTGCATAATAATAAAAAGAACACTTAAAAGAATGCCTAGAGGAGAAAAAAAAACAGCTACGTGCCCTGAAAATGAAGGAAATGAAAAGTCAAAGTTTCACTTTTTGAAAACAAATACTGACTAAGAAAATGTAATTTTCACTTTGCAAACATTTATCAGGCCATAACCCCCCTCTAGAGCCTTCCAGGGACTGGATAAATCTTGAATGCCTTAGGTGTGTGATGTTGCCCGCACGCCACCTTAAGCACAAGGAGCACACAGTTGTTAATACTCCTTCTCTCCAGGCAGCCAAAGGCTCTCTGACATGAGCCAACTCGAGACTCCATCCAAGCTCTCTGGTTAATACCATGACGAGATGGAAGCGTCCAGAAAAACCAGCAACTCGGCAGAATCGGATAATCTGTCACTGCCTTAAGCTTTTCCCAGGTATTACTATGCCTTCTGGAACTACATAAGGAGACTGCACAGCACTGGAGAGAGCAAAAAACCCCACCAGCTCAGCTGCTGTTCCTTCCAGTCCAGCATCTGCCTGTCTTCAGCTGTAACAGGCAGATACAGCCTGTAGCCTTGCAATTTTTATATTGGTCCAAATACATCATTAGAGAGCCAAGTCCAGCATTTCCCCTTTCTAACAGAAAATCCAGTCAGGTTGTCTGTGAAATTATGAGCGCCTTCAACGTCGCAAATTTTTTTTGCAACTCCCACAGATGGGAGCTTTTTAAGTACACATTTAAGAAAAAGAAAGCAAGAATATTAAGTCCTTAGCAACCATTGTAATTTCTTAACAAGGTATCCAACACAGAAGCTTCAATTTCACTTTGGTAGTTTCTTGGTCTTAGCTGTACCATCTCTGAACATGTTTTTTCATCCTCAGTTCTTCAGGATGTGAAAAAGATTTTAAGTTGTTTCATTAGAAGTCTCTTACATTTTCTACAATATGCATCTTATTACCACTGCTTTATGTTTTTCATCCACATAAAGATGATCAGAACCTATCTAAAGCTTTTTTTTTCTAAGGAATTGTCCAAAATAAGAAATACAAGTTTGTTCCCATCCACAGATCTCACTGGAAATGCAGAGACCGATTTGTATAGATAATCAAAACAATGACAGTTCATTTAAATGCTATCAAAAAGATCTTTTTCTACGAAAGAATGAAAATACTGTGACATGATGGACCTGATACCTCTATCTTAACAATCACTTTCTTGTTTAAAGAACTCGAAACAACAAAAAGCCCCAAACCACCCTGGAGAAATCCAAACTTAGAAAAATTCCTCCTCTAGCCTAAAATGTCTGAACACTCCCCAATCAGATAAATTTGCTTTCTGTACTAGTCAGAATTCTCTTGCTAAAAACCATGTCAGATACTATTTCTGCCTTCGGTGCTTTAGGCGATTCCAGCAAGCCTGTGAACAAGATAAATTTCTGATTTACTTTTTCAAAATGCAGAAGTTCATGAACACTTAGCTCTAAAACTTTGACTGTAACTCATTTAAAACTTAAATAACAATACAGCAGTTTCAGAATACCATCCAACACAGGGAAACAACAACCCAGAATACTTTGTGGTTTATGCCAGATAGGCATTTCCTTTTGGCTATTGTTTCACTCGTAATCATGCTGTCCTTTTACCAATTAAAACCAAGATTAAAAGTAGTCTTCAGATACTCAGATAAAACTCCTGTGAATTTTTCCAGGCAAGATTCAGAGCAGCAATGAAAAGCCATTTGTGAAGGAGACACGTACCTCCGGCTCTCCAGTGGGCGCCCATCACTAGAGATGCTTCGGGGAATGTTGGCTCTTTCTGGGGGTGGCATTTTTCCTTCTCCTTTTCCAGAGCTAATCCTAGATGGTACTGGACTTTGGATTTGAGATGGTACCTGAGCCACATGAGGTCCCTGTCCTTTGCTTGCGTTTCTCTGCCATTTACTGTTATTTCTGAAGGGAAATTTGAATTCATATGACATTCCTTCATTCACTTTGTACTCCATCACTGGCATACGGTAGTTTTCTGAAGAACTCCTGGAAATGAAGAAATTTAATACGCAGCTATAAAAAATTTTAAAAGTATATCCTGTTCACAAGAAGAGAAATCTGAAGACAGAAGCTGAATCAATTCTATGAAAGTATGAGATTTTCCTTTTCAGAAACATTTATTTCACAAATTTTAGAAGGCCCACACAAGAAAACGGAGTAGTGATGGTGAGAGTCTGCCTCTGTCCTGGTGAGTGACCCACAACAGGCTACCATGGAATCTGCCTTGTTGGCCTCAGCCCATTCTCACCCATTAACAACCCTGTTGTCACCACCGGTGAGCCCTGGACAATCAAACACTTCCTAACCCAATGGCTCTCCTTGTCTATCCCTTCAGAAGAGTTTATAGCCATCCATCGCAGCATTCCAGCTGCTCAAGTTGATACTCTTCATCTGATTAGTGGGCTACAAAAGCTAAAAAGATATGTTAGAAGGGTATCTCCCCCTCTTAATTTAAAAAAGTCATGGGCTTTAGAACTTACCTGCACCCAGACAAGTAAGACCTGAAATGTCTGTTCTTTTTAAGACACACCTTTCTGATGCACAGACATTAAAAGACAAGAGTCACATGAAATAAGGCACTGTACATAACTTTCAAACACCTTTGGCTTTGGAGTATCTCAGCTGATAAATTTGCACATTATGAAAAGACTTGCTAGAAACTGTAGATGCCAAACCCCAAAGCTGCCCATTGCTTCCTGAGGAACAGCACGGCATAAAAATCCAATCAGAACAGGACATAAGCTAATGCAATCTACATAAGAAGCAGGGCAAACTTCTGCATACATTTCAAATGAGGTATTTGGAAAAAAGATGTGATCTTCAGCTTCAGTAAGGGTAATTTTGGTATTTCTCTTGACAAATGTATATATCTCTGAGTGAATACTAAATTATCATGATTACTTTATCTACATACATCAGTCTCTAATGCAAAGAAAAATTAAAAATCAGTGCAAAATTTTGAGCCCATAGCTCTTCCCTCTAAGCAATTACACCATTAGGGGTGAGAAATATTAGTATCTCTTCGCTGCAAAAACAAAAAACAAGACAGAACTTGTTATCTGGCCATGCTGACATAAGCAAGTTGTGCAGTCTAACAGGAACAAAGTGAAACAGTCAGTGCTGAGGTCTTGCTGCCCACAATATACTCATTTTGTGGTTTTACGCTGGTCTACCCTCTAGTCTTGATGTCTAAATTAAATTACCAGTTGGAAGGCACAAGGTGTGCTTCTGAAGCACATGTAGGTCAGCTTCACCTGAAAGTCTCCCAGGCCACTCTGATGTGACCCAGTGCACAGTAGACAGGGATGATCAGGAGATGTGGTCACGCACAACTAAACTACAATATTGAAATCTTCCATTTTTTCTTTTCTCTTCATGTTCTATGTCTCTGCTATTCTTTCCCTAGTGCTTATGTACTTAGTTTGGGTTTCTCTCTTTTTCCCCCCAACGTAATCACAGTTTAAAAAGCAGGAATGCACAATTTCCTCTTGATGCTGTGTCCTTAGCTTCAAGGTCAGCAATCACTCCACTAAATGAGTTCAGTGACAATTTTCTAATAACCACGGTTTAGTAGAGACTTAACCATAACAAGGCCTGCCTCTGCACAGGGCACGAGAACGTGAATTGGGGTTTTTGGATATATTTTTGCGTCTCCTATTGACCTTGTACAATGAAAGAGCTCCAATTGCAGGAAACTGATTGCCGAAAGAGAAACTGCTTTGTGCAAATATTTAACTAAAGTCTCTAGTAATATATGTAGGATAGATACAAATTCAAGACAGAGTTCTCGAACCTTCATGATTTTGGATAGAGTTGCTTTATGGAATTTTGTATCTAGCAATAACCCACCATGAACATTTGCTCACTACAAGGCAACAACAAAACTCTGATACCGAGTACAGTATTCCAAAAAGTGCAGTCATTTCTCTTACTGCTATGGGTTTGGATAAACTAAAAGTAAGCCTGTTTTTGGCAGTACTTAATTTAGTTCAGAAATAATAGGATCTGTGCTTTCCACACTGATTTTTCTGCTCTAATCCTTTCATGATGATTGCAGCTGAACTTTCCATTTGCTCGGGCTGCTAAATACTGCACAAAAGCTTTCCAAATATCTCATGAGTGACCTTATGCCACTGCTCATTTTAATCCCTGACATGCATTCAATTTTCCACTGACAACTAAAGGACAAATAAAACTCCTTTTCTCTCTGCTCCTCTTTTGCTAGCATTTACAAAAGGAGTTCACGTTGCTTACAGTAAAAACAAACACGGATTTTTCTTTTATACAAGTACCAGGTCTTTTCTCCCAGACACAATTTCACATCAATACAATAAATATGTGTTAAAGTTCAGCTCCAGTCTTAAGTATACAAAGACTTAGCAATTACCCCTATAAAGGTACTGACTGATTAAAAAAGAGCAGTGCAAAATGCTCTCTCGGTCTCTCACTCCAAGGAACCCTTTGAATTTTGGTAACTGTGCTTGCTTCTTGGCAAACCTATCCTAAGCCTCCAGCTAGCCTGCAGGCAAATTCATTCTATTAAAGATCATTCCATTTTAATCATATCGCAGCATTTCTAAGAGACGAATACAGGATGTCAGGAATATGGGGATTAGACTTAGCGATGTGGCTGAAGGCTACAGACAACACTGAGAGTTCATGAAAATTATAAATGCTTTAGTGTGAATTCAGGAAAAATGGAGGAACTTAATGTCCAGTCTCAGAAAAAAGCACGCATTACTGCTTATTTCTGACCAAGCAACATTTTTAAATGATAAAAGCAGCAATATAGCTGACACGGGCTTCAGGCTTAATACAGATGGGAAGTGAGAGATATGCAACAAGATCTATGGAATAAAGAAGAATTACCATTTGCAGCAATTTCTCTGGCCAGACCCATACCTTTGATAAACCCTCATCATTTACAACCTTACTTATTGTGAAAATAGAAGCATGTAAGCCTGTTCCTAGCTTTCAAGAATTATATCCACAGGCATTACAAACTACCAGCAAACGGGAAAGCAGGCAGGAGTGCGTACAATCAATTTTGATGCATGCTAAACACACAATTATGACTAAAAAGTTGTTTGACTTCCATGTTGAATTCCATGGTTACATGAACATCTTCACGCATGTTATTACATTTTGGTGTTTAGTGAATATTTGGGGGGCATGGAGACTGAATATGAGCAGTTTTTCCTGCTCTCCTCCTCCAACCTGAAAATATTCGATGCTCTATTATAATTATACCATTTTTTGGGAGGCTAACACTGCAGTGGTTCTCCCCACAAAACAAGATACAGTTTCAGAGCTAACACAGCCGCTGCACAATACCTGCGTGGCGTGCAGTCCTCATAGGGAGGGACAATGACGACCTTCACTGTGACCGATGTCCTGAGCAGATCGATCATTTGCTCGTGGCTCAGGGTGGCCACGGCCACCTTGCAGATCTCCACCAGGCGGCTGCCCTGGCGCAGCCCCGCCTGCCAGGCGTAGCCGTAGGGCTCCACGTCGGCCACGATGCCCTCGTAGTTCACGTGGAAACCCAGCTGGCCCAGGCCATTCCTGCGTAGCGTCATCTCCACTGTTTCACAGCCCTTGGTCACAAGCTGGGAATTGAAACGAAGACGGGATTTAATGCATTGAGACGCCTCCGGGGCTAATAGAGGTTTAGGGGCTCAATTTTTGAACAACCAGCTCCCAAGGATCACGGTGGGACACGATCAAGGGATATATATTGCAGTCCTAGGCATGTAATCAGCTGAAATGGGTCTTGTTGCTCAAACTAATATTTTCAGTAGAATCTGGTTACCCAAGTTCTGCCTTGGAATTTTTACTGCAACCACAGGAATTTTAGAAGATACATGGCAGCACAAAACAGAAAAACACATGGAGTTACACAAGCATCTCTGTCTTTTACGCTTTAGTAACCAAAAAACCATTCTCCATTTCTGGCTGTTTCAGGAAACGGCAAAATTACTTTTCAGTCAGAACGTGGTAGCATGCAGCTACTAAGCACAGTTAACTGGGGGCTCTGCCAACTCTTCCATCTACCACGAGCATGAATATATTCAAGAGCAATTTAATAGGGCCTAGATGTCCTTTTTTTTCTGGTTGTTATACAACTACAGTTGTGAAATTACAGGAAAGACAGTGAAATGTAGCACATTCTTTCATAACCTAATTGGATATAAAATGAGCATGGACAGATGTTTTATAGAGAGATACCATGATTCACTGCATTTTTAGTTTATCGCATGCATTCAGAGAATATCTGAAGGTTGCAGTGGGGATTGGGACTGCACCCTGCTGGCAACATAATAAGTTAGTCTCAAAGATATTGCAGATTCATTTGAAACAAGATACAGCAAGCCTATGAAACAGAGAAAGGGAAGGAAAACATGGAGAAGAAATAATGTGACACTTCGGTATTTGTTGTGTGGGAGAAACTTGTGCATCTGAAGGACCCAATCTTTTTAATACATTAATACATTTTTCACACACACACAACCAGCTGAGGCTGGTTGATATGTGATTAAAGTGAAAGCAATATTCAGTTTTGAGAAATAAAAACAGGGAAATCCTTATAAATTTCATGATAAACAATTAAAACTGTTTTAGGAATCCCAGACATTATTTAAATTGAAGCTTTACTTGGCCGAGGGGTGAGAAGAGAGAGCAAAGAAGGGGAACCAAACAAGAGAACACATTCTAACCTCCAGCCTTTTGACGATCTCTTTGATGTCATCAATGTTGCTGATGAAGCTCTCCAAAGAAACACATTCACCTCTCTCATAGAATATTTTGATATTTGTGTCCGTTGAAGTCCACCCTATCACATCTCGACAGGAGCAATTGAACACCACGCTTTTTGTGTCCTGTTCAATGAGGACTACAAACTCATTAGAGATGCCTAGGAGACAGTCTATTTCCATACCCTTGCTGTAGTCTTTTGCATGGACACTCCAGACAATAGCACCAGAACTATAGATCTCTGCTCCTGGGTAAGGTTTGGACTTTTCCTTCTTTTTTGAAGCAAGCGAGATGAAGGGGAACTTGCCAGAAGGGTCAATGGGTGTGTTGGTGACATTCTTCTCTGCCAAGTCTTTCAAGTACTCTTGCCGGGTCCTGGTGGCCATCGCGCGGAACTTTTCTGACTTATGAGCAGCATTCTCTGCATTAATGACTTTGGCTAGTAAGAAGTCCCTGAACACATTTGATTTAGGAAACGTCACACCTTTTGGAATAGGTGGGCCAAAGGATGGTACGTCTCTGGATCTCGTCACAGCAACACTAAATGAAAGAATAGAATAAGGAAGAAACACAGTGTTTCACTCTAGGCAAATTCTGTGGTTTTTGTTTACAAAAAATACATTCTCTCAGTTTTTCTTTTCTTTTCTCAGCAATATGCCTAAATTTACATATTGATGTTGTCAGTGTGGAGATTATGCCACCTTTACTGTATAAACAGAAGGTCACTTTTTTGAATATAGGCATTTTTGAGTCATTCTCATTACCACAGCTTAAAAAGAGCTTCAAGTACAAAACTGTAGGGTTTTTTTTTGATAAAGTAATCTCTCATGTATGGCAGTTCGGAATTTAGTTTGGTTTTGGTACAAAAAGAAAATTTCTAACTCACGCTATTAGAAAGGCTAGCTTAGAATTTAGCTACTTAATGCTGAAAGGCTCATCTGAAAGCAGTGCCGAGTGTATGATCAACATTAGAAATATAGATTAAATGAACACATTAAAAAGATAAAGGCAATGAAGTCATCTCACAAGGCCAGTTCCACTGTGAGAATCGTCTGGTGACTGAATGCATATATACATCACACTACTGTTTTACATTTCGGGACTGAAAACCTCACTAGCTGATATTGCATGCCAGTGACAAAAGATGACTCCAAAAATACCAGAAATAAGAAACTTCTGAGAAGTTCAGAGATACACAGTAGAAACAGATACGTTCTTTTTCAACTCTTCCTTTTAGTTCCTCTACCAAGTGATGGACTGACAATAAGACTGCCTTAGGCAACAGGGACCAGCTTAGCTATTCTCAGTTGCCAATTCTCTTTTGATATAAATCAGATGAGAGTTGTTTGGAACCACTGAAGATTTGACATTCCAATCCAGTATCATTCACTTGGCAATCTGTCCTAGGATTTTTTTTTTTTTTGCCTGACAAAACTACTTCAATAGTTTGTGACAAGAAAAGTTCCAACAGTTCAAACAGGATTTACCACATATCTGTAACTAGATCTGAAAAAGCATTAACTAATTTTGGACAAAATACCATGGTAATGGAAATAAAGAAGAATAGGATAAAACTTGATCACATTAGAAAAGTATGTGGTGTTTCACTTAGAAAGCTGGCTGGTATTATTTTCACATTTTGATTTTATCTGAATTCTTAAACATAATTACAGAAATTCCCCCAAAAACTCAGTAACTAAGATTTCAGAGTAAATCTTTTGAGGGGGCATATAGGAACACCAAAAATAAAAAATTAAGTCACCCACTCTATAACCATATCTTCTGGTTTTGATTGGTAGGGTGTTTCGTTTGTTTGTTTTGCTGTTCTGAGTTGCTTGGGGTGTTTTTTTCCTTTGGTTTTTGTTTGTTTGTTTTTTAATTATTATATTTTCTGGCAACTCATATTGAAAGACGTCATTACTGTCACATTTATATCTCCAAATGTATGCCAGTACATCTCGAAGTATGCAACAGGGGATGCTCATGAAGCAACTGTCTGACTCATCTTTAGTGGTCTTGAAGGGTCTGTTATTAAGAAATGGAAGCCTAAGTGTTAAACGCAATTATCGGATGCAACGAAAACCTGCCAGAAACTACCAGTAAGGTTTTGTTTGGTTCAGTTTTCAATGTCATGAACCACAAGGATAAGAATTCAATCTTTAACACATGCTAGAGAAGTTTTAAAAAGTGAGCAATGCTCAGAGATGCCAGACTTTTGAAATATTGTTTATCTTAGCTGGGAGGGAGAATCACTGGCCAAGACAGTGCTTGATTTTATTCCTTTTATGTAGTTTTTAAATATAAATTCCAGTACATTTTTATGCTATATGGTTTCCTGTTTTGTCTAGAATTATAAATCCATGACACTGTTCCAAATGATTCAGTGAAAAAGAGGTCAAACTTACTTTGAAAAGTTTCCTAGAAAAACTTTTCATAATAGAATTCTGCAAATTTAAATCAAGTGTCTGCACTGAGAGTACAGAAAAAGAAAGTATTTCAATCTTAAAGACAGTACAGAGAACATACAAGGTTCTGGTGGTCTTATTTATCAAAATGAACACTGACATTGTCCCAACTATTTTTCCTACTTGTCACCACTCCCCTTAAAATTTAAGCCTGTACCATCACAAAAGCCAAAATTACTATTAAGTAACCAATGAGGTTCCAGCCCTTATAGTTGTAAACACTTGAAAAATGAGGTGATTCAGGAGTCTGAAGGTCAAAAATAGAACCCTCAGATACTTAAATTTATTACAGTTTAGCAAGTATCACTCTTTCCCATGCCTTTTAAAAGGAAGAAGTATATGCAGTCATATTACTTAAAAGTAACACAAAAGCAGATCTATATTGTAATATGCAATTCATGTGGAATATGCATCTGCAGCCCTTGTCGATGCATTTCGTACGTTCCCTTTGCTTCAAAATAATTTTCTGTACAGGATAAGAGCTGAAACATATGTCTAAGAGTTTAAGAAGAAGCTGTGTTCACATAAATTATGTGAAAGTTGAATTTTTCAATAAGCTGCCTGAAAATGACTATCAACACGAACATTCCTAGGCCAGGAGAGTTAATACATGTACAAAGTTCAGCATCAATTCCAGAAATGCTCTGTGAACTTTACCAAAAACTTCTGAGGAGAGAAAAGCCTTTAAGCCATCTATATGTACTCAAAAAATAATGAATACACCAACTCATACACTGCAGTCTTAGATTTTCCTCTAAATAAGCACTTGCCTTAATAAAATACTTAAGTGAATATTTGTATTTCAGTAAAAACAAGTTAATTCTAAGGCTACCTCATTTCAAGCTACATGCTCTAAATCCACTGCTCTGACATTTCATATTTTAAATGAAAACACTTAATAGAAGTTTTCTGAGATCAGTCAACATTTAAGAATGAAAATCCTTTAAGACTTCAGTATATAACAAAGGTAAGAATTTCCACTGATAGTAAAAAGAAGTGTAACTCAAAAAATTATTTCTATGTGCTTGCAATTTAGTTTATAAAACAGGAATCTCATCTTGCTATTCTTTATTACATGTTACAAACAATTACCATTTTTTATTTTAATCATATTGGCTTTGACGTCACATTAAGACTTTACTTTTTGCTGCATAATTCTCTGACATTTCTTTGTTGGATGGAAATGAGATAAGAAATGAAGATATTTCAGAGAGCTTAGCTTCTACCTGAAAGGCTAAGTCCCACTTTTTAACTGTCTTAATTTCGAAAATGGAGCATAAGCTCAGATGACCAAATTATCTGAGCAAAAAGTGGAAGTGTTTTTTCCCTTTGTTCTACTTCTTTCAATGCAAAAATATTCTTCTAGCATACTCTCAATGAAGAGAATAAAAAGGAAGTGAGAAGGCAATTCTAAAATAATTTCCAAGTGCTTGATATGCACATGTGTGTGTATGTACTCACACCCAACAGCAGCAGTTTCCTCACTGGGCGTGTTTCATTTACATATTCGTGTGTGTCTATTTACTTTTTAAAAGTGCTCTAAATTCACATGGCTCAAAACCTCCTTGACCCTCATCTTTCACTACGTTTCCCTACTGAGAATTTAAGAGAAGAATGACAGCTGCCTCTGCACTCCAGTTCCATGTTTCCAGTGAATCCAGCAACAGCTACCTGTAACAAACGCTGTCAGTGCAGGGGCCGTGCACTCTCACGATGACAAAGACGTGCTGGAAGTGGGATCGAATGTTCTTTGGGCTGAACGGTTGTGCTCCAGGCTCCTGGAAAACTATCGTCACAATATCATTTCCAATATGTCGTTTTCTCAGAAGCTTTAATGAAAAGAAAAAAAAAAAAGGATAGGTTAAAACAGACTTTTCAGAGATTTCCAATTATTTATTTCTCATTATTATAAATTACTATTGCTCATTTTCCTTCCCCAAGCGATACTTCAAGCTGAAAACTGAAACAATTGAGGATTTATATAACAAGTGCCAGAATTAGCTGTTCACCAAATAAACTTCAGGCACAGTCGTTTTCATAATAATTTCATTTTTATATGTAGCAGAGAGGGTGAACTTGTAAGGGAAAATTTTCAGCTAAACAAAGGGGAAAAACAACAAATCCTGTTAGTATCAAGAGTAATCAGTGATATATGGAAGCAGGAAAACATCCCCCACTTCACACATTTTTACAAGCCAGTGGCAGGTTCTATTTCAAATTGAAAATAGTTGTCATTGTCCTTAAGACACGCTATAAATAATTTCCTGGTAGGCTTCTTCCAGTAAATACAAGACTACAGTACAAGAGAAGGTAAGCTACAAAGTACTAGAACTTTCAGTGTACAAAAGCAAACTAAAAAGAATTCTATGTTAACTATTACTGTAAAACAAAAATCTCTTCTTTTTTTTGCAGAAGTACAAAGCATAATTTCTAGAATAAAATACATACACATCATACAAAACAATATGGCTTAGTGTTTAACAAGACCAGGTACTTCAGTGTAACAAAGCAGTTCTGCCTAAACAGTATAATATCGTTAAAAAAAAAAGGGAAAATAAACTTGACAAAAGGATTTTGACTCATGTATTCTTGTGTAGTGTGCTGGACCACTCACTCATTATCTCCGTGCATATTACAATTTGCTGAATGCAATCCTTAAAGCGCAACTGACTGAGCTGTAGAAGGGTTAAAATGATTTAAAATCATCAGATACACTTTGGTCCGTCTGACATGTGCTACTGACATTATTGCATACTATTCACGTCAAAGTAATGCATAATTAAATAGAAAACAGTCCAATGAAGAAAAATCTATGATGTACCTACAGTCATCTGCTTTGCTCATCTCCCTAAACAGAGAAGGCCACTTTTACTTTTGATTCCTTAAGTGTTTTATTGCTAGTAACAAATAAAAGTCGTCATAAACACTCAAGAGCTCATCTACTTCTGGGCCCATCTTACCTGTTGCTTGTTGTTTGGAGTATATGGCAACATAGTAGAAACGTGGAACATGATTTCATAGTCCTTGTATGTTGTGTACAAAGAGTGAGTACCTGTTGAATCAGCTGCAGTTAAAGAAGACAAAACAAAAGTATTATTTTAAAAAAAGTTTAAAAACAAAGTTGCATTATTATTAAAAAAAAACATTGGCCAAGACAAGAATTTTTATTCATACTCAATCCTAGCTGAAATATCAGCAAGTAAGAACTCACTCGCAGTTTATTCACGTGCCAAAGCAAATGTCCCATAAAGGCAGTCTGTGCACCTTTGCATACTTTTCCCGAACAAAAACTTGTTGGGAGTAGGGAATTTACACCAGAAGACCCTGAAGAAAGCCTACGTAAGCATGAAAAGTGACAAAGTCTGAGATAATTTCCAGGCATCACCCAGTATCTTGGAATGAAACTGAACTGTAAGGAATGTGAAAAGGACTTCAGAAAGGAAGGCAGACAGATACTGAAAATGAACACCATGATCTCATGCATAATTAAACAGCAAAGGACCTATAACCCACAATAAGAACAGAATGAGTTCTCTTAAGCATAAATATCAGGACTTGAAATTAACTGCAACGAAATCAGGTAACACCTTCACCAGAACAGCTGCTTTATGGACAGGAACAGTCAAAACCCCAAACAGGATGCCAGCATGCTTACAACTGATGATGGAAAAAGCCCACAAAAATAAAATTATGATGCTGGTATATTAATCTAAGGTAATCTCACCTGTTTTGAGTTCTGACCACCCTATTTTAAAAGTTACAGAAGAAAGAGAAGGGATCCAGAAACAGGCCACAGAAATAATTATATGTGGACAGACAGACTTCTATGTGGAGAGAAAATGATAAAAACTCGGACTTTGAAGTTTAGAAAGAAAAAAGAAGAGGAGGCTATTACTCAGTTTACAAAGTGTTGGTTGAAAACAACACTTGATTACAGACAAATTGTGAACTTGTTTTCACTTTCTTTCACTCTAAAAAAAAGGTGACCTTGAAGAATGTTCCATTAACTTAAGCAGTAACACATTTAAAGATAAAATAGTGAGGATATTCTATTAAATACAACTTCTGTCCACAGTGCAAAAAGCCTGTTTTCAAACACAATTTGAAAAATAACTGGCTTTACAGATGGAAAAAAGCATTCTGGCTATTTGAAGTTATATAAACATGCTACTAAATTATATAATCCCAGCTATTTATAACAATGTATTTTAAAAAGCTGTTAAAAACTGTATCTTGGCATCTTCATTAGCAGAGAGATCATGTTACTAAGAAGATAGCAGATTTGAGATTTCTGATGCATTTACAGTAACATAAATATACAGTTTATTTACCCAGATTTTGAGTATAAACTTCGAGAAGTTTGTTCCCTGTCAGATTCAAAATAATAAGAGGTAGCTTTACTGTAAATGAAATACAAAATGATCTGTGAAATGAAATGGAAACTTTTCTATATTACAGCCACGTAGAGATTTTGCGCTTCCAAATCACCTATCTAGAATAAAAAGGGAATTAGAAATAAAAGATTCCTACAATCTTAAAAAAAATTGTAATTCTCAGTTAATGTTTCAAGGAGACTGGACTCTCTTTTCTAGGATTCAACACTGCCAGTAGGATAAACCAGCTAGCTGCTAAATATTTTCTTTTTAATGCTAATTAGAACAGCAGGACAGCTGAAAAGGCATCATTTCATCTTGCGCTGTTGTTCACAGCAGCCTCTGTCCTCTGCCTGATTGTTGCACTGCACACTCAAAGAGGCAGATGCACCCAAAAGTCACCAAAAAATCAACATAACTTCAAAACAGCTTTATCTGTTGAACTGTAAATACACTGATTTGTACATCAGCTTTTATAAATACAGCATACAAAAATATTGCAAATAATTGGAAAGGGGGAGGAGCAGCTGCAAGAAGATAGGGAAGTGAGACAGGGGAAGGCAGGCCCCAAAAGAGGGGAAGGTGCTCAAAAGGTATTGGGGGAATAAAAATTCTGACCAAAAATATGCTAGAACACCTACATATTTAAGCCAAACTTTCAACTTTCCTGGCAGGGTTTCATTTTAGGCAGAAAAAAGTTTTCTGAGAACAGCACTGATTCTGCAAACTAAATAATCAGGCTACAATCTAAATGACACATTTAATAATTCCAATAATTTCCAAGCACTTTACAGTTTAAATCTCTCCTATTCAAATCCAACTACCAACAGGAGTCCATATCCACTACAGACTGTGCATCTCTCTCACCATTCAGCTTTTTTGAAGTCCAGAATACTTTTCCTGAAGTACACCACCATAATTGCAGGTGTTTGCTTTAAATCAAATCACAGCTATTGCAATGAAATCCAAGACTGTGCACTGGAATAACATCCATCATTTCAAGGTCAAAACTGCAAGCCAGCACTGCAATCTACTTCAATTTCTTTCTATTTAACAGAGGCCTGAGGGATCTACAAATACATTAGCACCTTTTTACACTGAAGACATCCCCTCTGGCCACCAGTTTATGGCATAGCTATTCATGATGCGTTCCCAGCCTTGCCCCATTACTGCATCTGGCTACTTAGCTGAGTAGCTGATCCTTTCATCCTTCCATCATTAATCATCTCTAAAAATCCACCTCAGTCTTCTGTCCTTCCAATGATTCTCAGCTATATTCACAAGGACTAACAGATTGACATTTGAAGTGTTGTTTTTTTTTTTTAACACCAATAGTGCTCAAAACTGTGGCCAACACCACCAGCAGAGTGCTGACAAATTCACCTCACTGAATCCACAGGACTTTGTCAGCCTGCTTCTACAGCAGCTTAACCTCTGTACTAGAAAACTGTATAAAACCCATTATGAGTAGAAAATCTGACTTCCTGTTTCAAAGAAAAACATTGCAAGGAATTGTAGGAGAACAAAAAGTAAGTTACACTGATAAGGCAGGACGACCATTACTACAAACCTGCAGTAGGGCTCACAATAAAAAGCATGAGAACAAATATTTTCAGAGCTTAATGTTGCTCCTCTCTACCTTTGCTTTGTCAGCAGCTGTCAACACTGCTCTTCTTTCTGTCATATACAAGGATTACATCAAGCACTCATGAGCAACTTCTGTAATACCCAAGCTGTTTTTCAGGCAGAAATGAGGGCAGAATCTATTTTGTACCATACAAAAGTGTAATACAAATGCAAAGAAATGCAGATGGACTTTCCTCCATCCCTATTTCTGCTTCTTAAGTAACTTAACATCTTACAATTTGTTGGTCTCCCAAGAGAAGTCTCAGATCCAAGAGTAAGTCTATCATTATTTCCGCAAGGTTGGAAAGATGTTACATAGTGCAAGTTAAGAAGGTAATCTATCTGTATTATTTCATTACAAACATCGAGGTTTCTTGACAACCCCTAAATGAAATGTCAATTCAAAGTCCATTCATTCCCTAGATTTTATTATCTACTTAACAGCTTTTGGCTTTATATTCTTCTTATGTCTTAATCAGAAAATCATGCAGTATATAAACATCTAGTACAGAAACCTACCATTATCAGCTTAGTTTATAATCTTACCAAATTGATAAATCATAAAATTCCCAACTCATATTAATCAACTCCCCTTTTTTCCTGCATCAACCACACTGCCACTGTGTTGGACACACATTCCATGTTACCAGGCCTGGCATTATCAAGCTGATCCCACTTACCAATTTAAAATACTGAGAAGTAAGACTAAGTGAGGGGAAGGGAAATAAAGCATACATTACAACTGGAAAATAAGGTAAAATGACTGAAGTTACAATTTGAAAGATCACTGTGATGTTTATTACTTTAAAGTGATGCCCATAAGCTTCCTAGTCACTGTGGGATAGGTGACATTTTCAAGCTCTATTTCCTATCCAAAGTCTGCAGGCTGCCAGGAGATAGACTGTTTCCCCTCTGGTAATTCTAGAAATAAACAAACAAAACTTGAAAAGTAGCATCTCTTTTTCACAGTGGTACTGGCAGAGATCCAAAACTAAAGCCCTTGAAGGATCCAATACACTTAAATAGGCTTTCAGTTAACAGGATGCATGAGATTCCTCCTTTTAAGGAATTGGATCTGTTATGGATACTTACCAATTAAGACCCTAACTCCAAAAATTTCTAAGAGTAACTGTTCTGAAAGTGCCTTTTGCTAGAGCAACTTTACTTTCCTAAATGTGCGTATATTAAAAATATTGTTAATATTTCCAGAGTACATATACAAATCAGCTCATCTCCACACAGAGAAAAATCTTCCCATGTCTTACATCATGCAACTGCTTTCCACAGCTTGCCAAGTATTGTCAGAGGTACAGAAACTAGCAAAGTAGTCTGCATAGATCTGACCTTTCCGACAAGTCAATGGACAGACATTTGTTTTTAAGCATGTCTTTGCAACCAACTGTGCTGCCACTGACCAGAATTCTTGCACAGGAAAATTTCCTGAGTAGCGAGACTGCAAGAACTATTTCAGGGCAGGGCTCTCTAGCAACAGAAGAGCACAGAGCTGGAAGCTGAAGAAGCTCACTTCCTAGCTGTAGACCCAGCTGTTTCAACAAAACCTATGAACCTAAGTCACAGTAAAAACACACAAGGTAGGTCTAAACCTACTCATTAAGAACTCATGCGTGCTCACATGTAGTCACGTGTTTTCTCAGTAATCCTGCAGGCAATCTAACCTGGAAGATTTCAGACAACTTAAAAGAGTTCCTAAGCAGTTCTGGCTGATGAGGTTCCACATAAGCGAGGTTGTAAACCTTGACTGGAAGAAAACGTAGGAAATCCTTCATGAAAGCAGCAGTTTCCACTTAGAGGATTTCCCATCCTCTGTGATCCTACTGAAGTGTTCACATAAAGATTTTCTGTATTTTTAGATACAGAACAGAGCTGAGTGGGTCTACTGGGAAATGTGAAAAAGATATGCCAGCTCTCAACATGGAGGAGGAAACCTTCATTACAAGAAGATAACTCTCAAAACCAGGAGAGATTCAGTCAACTTAAAGGCTCCATTCAACAGGTGCTAGATCGTAGTACATAAACTCAAAGCCTGATAAAACTCTTTCCTGAAGCCAGAAGCAACGACAAGGAATTCAAAACATCTCTGGAAAATTCAGCTGTTCAGAAGAAAACACAAAATGAGTACTTAAATGACAGTTACAGCTCTCATGGGTATATTTGAGCAGATGACTCAACTAAATCATACAGCATTTACACATACTAGAAACCAGTGTGTGTGGACTGACACCAAAATATGGGTTATTTCCCTTTTTTTCACATCTTAATTAGCCCAGAAGAAAGGGAAGAGGATTGTGCTTTAAGTGCTGAAAGCAACAAGGTCACAATATAAAACCAGAAGCTAAATAAATGTTTTCTCTGTTTTCCATACCCATTTGATTTTTGACCTAGCTTACCCTTATAACCTATAAAATGACAGTTCAGAGCTGTGCAAAAGGAAAACTCACCTTGAGAATTATGTATGTATTTTGTACAAGAGAGCTGGTAAGGGACTTTTCCCAAGGACATGTAGTGACAGGACATGGGGGAATAATTTTAAACTGAAGAAGGGCAGGTTTATATTAGATATTGGGAAGAAATTCTTTGCTGTGAGGGTGGTGAGGCACTGGAACAGTTTTCCCAGAGAAGCTGTGGATGCCCCATC
Organism: Melanocharis versteri; assembly: GCA_013397845.1. Lineage (NCBI taxonomy): Eukaryota > Metazoa > Chordata > Aves > Passeriformes > Melanocharitidae > Melanocharis > Melanocharis versteri. Next base: position 493,686 of record VZTG01005281.1, on the reverse strand, counting down.
TCTGGAAGTGTCCAAGGCCCGGTTGGATGGGTCTTTCAGCAGCCTGGTCTACTGGAAGGTGTCCCTGCCCTTGGCTGGGGGGTTGAAACGAGATGATCTTTCAGGTCCCTTCCAACCCAAACCATTCTACATTTCTAGGAAATGCACTCAAGAGAGGAACTACGACAGAGGGAATACAAGTCCTGCAAGTAAAAAAAAGCAGGCTCAATGTTAAATATGTGCAAAATAGGTATTAATTTAGATTTAAAACCAAGGGAGGCTTTAGAACCCTCTGAGGATTGATGATCAGACTGGTCAAGAACAGCCTGAGGAGATGGCAACGCAATTGCTGTAGGAATTAAGGACAGAATATAGAATGACGGAGCATCAAAGCACAGCAAGGTACTCTATTTGTGCCAGGAGACCCATGACAAGACCACAGCTTCTGCTGCACTAAAGCTGATGAATGCTTTTCAGCTTTCATGAATCAAGCTCCTTATTTCATTTCCTTTGCTACAAGTGTGCAAAATAGCAAAAGATCTCCACAGGAACTGGATAGCTCCAGTACTCAAAGAAAAGGAATACAAGACAAAATTTCCCCAAGTAATTTAAACAGATCTACAAATTGAATAGAGCATGTGCTAGCTGATAAACAGGTATTTCACATGACTGATTCCAAATGCAGGGAGTTTCTTTTATAGTTACGGTCACCCAAGATCATCTTACCACTGCATTTTGTGGCAGTATGTTTTACAGTTAAAGCTGATAACATAGCTGCCAAATCCAGTTTAATTTCCATAACTCAAAAAAGAAAAAGCACAGAGGGAGGAATACATTTGACAGGATGACTAAGACAAAACTGCCTAGAAAAAAAACTGCATGCAAGAGACATCAGGAAAGCAGTAGATCAACTTTCCAAGGTGGAGTGACATAGATGGGTTCTCGAAACATTTTGGAGACCGTCTATAAGTGTATCATTAAAAAAAATATGACATAGCAGCTGTATTGATTAGCCTTAAGACAACACACTGATGATGGATTTGCAGTAGCAACAATTGTTCCATAATTACTGGCTTCTTGTTGTAGCTTTATTGATAATTTCATACCAAATCAGTACAAAAATCCAATTATTATCAGAGTTGAGAGACCATGTAAGTACAGTTAAATCACACACGTGCTCTGCTTTCACTTATATTAAGCAACTGCCTTCCCACACCAAAGATGTTATTTTTAAGATCACTCTTCGAAAAGGCAGCTAGCAACCGCATCATGCATTTTGTTCACTTAAGGGGGAAAAAAATAATGACAAAGTCTTACTTTTTGTGTCCAGCTGAGCACGGTACTTGTCAAATCCCTTGAGTCGAACTCGCTCTCCCAAGAGCTGAAGAAACTCCTCAAAGGCTGGACCTGCTGATTCATTATTATACATTTCCTCTTCTGTGCTTTGCCCAGCTTTGCAGTACATGATACCCACTTTAAGTTGGTAACTTAACTGCAAAAGGAAAAAGATCAAAATTTTATGTGTATACCAAGTGATGAAGCAACTTATGCACTGAATTCACTTCCCATATTTTAATAAACCCATAATTCACAAATGAAAAAATACCTAATATTCACGCTAATTTCAAAAGTTAGTCTAGTTCCAAATACTCTCATTGTTTTCTATTGTAACTGCCTCGATGATGGCAGATTTAATCCGAAGATGTCAAAATGCTTTCTGAAGTGAAACATGAATGTTGCTTATTTCCAGGAGGACACCACCACAGCTTGCAAGTGAATGTCCAGCACTGAGCCACAGGGGAAGTGCTGGCTGAGTAATGGCAGGAACTTGACTCTCACTTGGGCTGTACCATGGCTGCCATCCTGTGCTAAGCCTTCCACACAGGAGGGTAGGGCACATCATGTGCTCATCTCTAAAACAAGTGACAAAATGAACACTCTCTCATTTTGAAGAGAAGGTAGAAACTGTTCACCTATGAGCACATTCACCTGTTAGCAATGTTGAAAGACTCCATGACATTCAATTGGTCCTCCCTGACTTAAATATGATGATAGTAACAAAGAAAATGGCTAAATTGAAAAATCCTGGTAATACCTAGAAGATAATATTTACTAGCATAGATCTTCAAATACATGTGTGCTTTTTATTTCCATTTTCCCTCTAATTTGGTAGTTAATGTTCCTAATATATTAGAAGCTGAAGATGTGAATAAAGTAATTTTTTACCCAACCATAATTGTGATTCTTCAAAGCAAACTGTTTCCACCAATTCCAAATTGATATACACACACACGAAAAAAAGGAGTACACTGGCATAATTTACATCTGGACTACAGAAAGACAAGTTACAGAAGAGAAGAAAGCAGCATCCACAGCCATTTACTGCTGTCTCCAAAACCAATTTCACAGGCAGGAACTCTGATTGAAGGAGCACAGGGGAGAGCCTTGGAGTTTATGCATGTAATTAATTCGGTAGAAATGCATCCTTATTGCCCGGTAAATAATCTTTCCTCCCACACATGAATTTTAGCATAGGCTCTATTTCAAATAAACACCAATCACATATGCCAGAATGAAATCATAAGAAAATCTATCACAACTGGCATGAGATTTACAAGTTTGGGCTACAGGTTAGTGGAAAGTGAAAACAGTTATTTGCAAGGGCATTGGAAGCAAAGTTATCTGAATATACTGTGATTTGCTCTCAGAAGATTCTATCCCAAGCCATGTGGCAAAGGATTTTGAACTTGCTAGGACGATGTGGACACAAAATTAAACTGAAATTCACTAATTTTAACCTATTATATTAATGATGGGATAATTTAAAGGCCCTCAGAAGTGGTCCTACTCTGTATCTAAAGAAAGTAAATTTTAAAATTTAAAAACTCTGGAAATTGCAACTTTACTGCATTCTTCCTTTACTACCAAGGATAAATAATGATGGGGGTAAAGTATTAGCAGTAAGAAAACAAGGAGGGAAAAGAAAGGGTAAAGATAACCTGGCTTGTTTGCTCCAGCTGAAGAAGTCATATATACAGTAACTCACAGTTCTAGGCTGCTTCTTTTTTCCCCACTACAGAATATCCCTTATTTTATCATGTGACATACTGACTACCTGACTTGCATCTTCTAAATAAGTCCATATTTCTTATGACAAAACTCAAGTACAGCATAAAATCATAAAATAGTTTGGGTTGTAAGGGACCTTAAGGATCATCTAGTTCCTAAAGCCCTGATGTGGGCAGCAGGACACTTTCTACTAGACCAGGTTGCTCAAATCCACATCCAACCCGACTTTTAACACTTTCAGGACGGGACACGCCCAGCTTGGCAATCTGTTCCAGTGCCTCCTGCAGGCACACGGTGAGGAAAGAGAGAGGAGGGGAGTGAGGAAAGGTGGTGAGAGGTGGCACGGCTGCCTTTCCTGCCAAACAACTGCCATCATTTCCCATGCCATCAGCAGCAGGTCCTGTCTTGGACCATTCAGGCACCTGCTGCTCAGATGTGCCTTCTCCAGTCTCACAGAAACAGGATGGATGCAAGTGCCTCATGGAACCACATCACCTCAGCTGTACTGCTAATTACAATAGCTTCTAGTAATTTCACTTAAAGAAGTTAGGATAGAAAATTATTCTCATGAAGCACATTTGCACTATTTAAGCTTCAACTTTAGGTGAAGGAAGTATTTTCAAGGGCATAAACATAAATGGGATCTGCAGCACCAATGAGCAAGCAAACAACTGTGCTTTATTGCTTTGAAAATGTCAGCCTAAGAAACTAAACAAGGACTATGCAAAGAGCAGGATATGCCTGCTGGCTGTGTTCTTAGATTTGCTAATTTTTGAAAAAAAAGTTTCCTTAAGGACAACACGAATTGGCATTTCTGAATCAAAAAGAGCAGATCTGGAGAAATGCATGCAGTCCCCATTATTAGAGCTCCTTCTGATAAATCTACAATCCTTAGAAGAACTACAAGAAAAAGCTAAAAAATAGGTTGAAGCATGAATTCTGTTGTGGTAAAACTACTCAAGTAGCATCTTCATTTTAATAATCTGAAAGTATTTACATATTCATATATGTGGGAAAAGTATTTATCTAGCACCTCGCCAAGACAGCAGAAAGTATATATTGGATTTAACCAGTCAGCAAGTTTATATTATGAACTGGGAATTATATTAAGAACCAAGTGACATTTCACAGTATTTCTGTGAATGAGGAATTGCCATAAAGATTAGCTTCGACTGAAATAAATCAGTAATTGCCCTAATATTCAAATTCTTAAATCATATTTGGAAGTAAACTTACAGTAACCTACCATGAGCTTTGCATTCACGACAAAGATTAGTACATGGTAATTAGCAAAGAAGCTAGTGCAGCCCCAGGAAATGACTGGATTGCTTTTTAACACAGAACTGTTGAAATGAATGCATTTTAATAAATCTAATAAAAGAACAGCTAGGTGACAAGCAATGTGGACCATATGTACGAACAGCAGATGTTACCACTCTAGCAATCTTAGAGGAAGTAAGGAACGAGCAACTTTCACATACACCACCAGCACAAAACTAGGGCAAGAAAAATATTCCCATTCTGACACTGAATGACATATGCAGATATTGAAAGAGTAGAAGAGACAGAGCTCAGCCATAAGAGCGATATGAAATTCAGAGAAAATATGTTGCAGTGAAAGACTTGAAAAGTGCAATCTGTTTAGTTTATCATAAACAAGACCAACAGATGATTTAATCACTGCATACAAAAACCCTTGCTGGAAAAAAAATCTCACACCAAAATGACTTTTAAGATGTAGCAGAGAAAAATATCAGAAGTCTTAAAGCTGAAGGCAGATAAATTTAAATAAAGAAGTGGAAATTCTTAAATAAGAAAACAACCAACTGCTTTAAGACCTCACTCAAATATAAAAAAGACATCTTATTCTAATGAAAACTGATGCATACAAATTTGGCTCAGTGAAGGGATTCCTGGGTGAAATTTAATGGCTAAGTCAGGCTAAGGTGACTTTATAATCTTAACTCTTAAATTTACAAAACATTTTATCCGCTATATCAAACAGGCACCTGCTCATGCTGTAATGAAACAGTGTGACACTCAGCAAGAAGAAGTGATCAACATTCTGTGTACCTAATTAGTAGAGCAGCTGTTACTCAATTTTTGTTAGCTTAGAATTGAAAAAATGCAGCTTCTAATTAGTACAGAGTGTGCTTATCTTTTTCTGCTAGAAGTGTCAAACTGTTTCATTACCACAAAAACAGAAAATACTTTGGTGCAGATAATAAAAATTTAACTATCACTCGTCCTTAAGGATTTTCAAAAGTTTAAGTATTAGAAAGCCATACTATGGGAGCTTAATAACATATAAGATATGAAATAAGGATAATTTAAACTCACAGTTTTGTTAGATATCATAGAATCATAGAGTGGTTTGGGTTGGAAGGAGACCTTTAAGATCATCCAGCTCCAATCCCCCTGCCACAGGCAGGGACACCTTCCACTACACCAGGTTGCTCAGAGCTCCACCCAACCCGACTCTGAACACCCAGGAAACACCCTTTGAACATCCCAGGGATGGGGCATCCACACCTTCTCTGGGCAACCTGTTCCAGTGCCTCACCATCCTCACAGCAAAGAACTTCTTCCTAATATCTAATCTAAACCTACTCTTTCAGTTTGAAGTTATTCCTCCTTGTCCTGTCACTCTGTGCTCCTGTGAAAAGTCCCTCTCCCTCTTTCTTACAGGCTCCTTTCAGGTACTGGAAAGCCACAATTAGGTCACTCCAAGCCTTCTCTTCCAGGATGAACAATCCCAGTTCTCTCAGCCTTTTCTCACAGCAGAGATGCTCTATTCCTCTAATCATCTTGGTGGCCTCCTCTGGACTCACTCCAGCAGGTCCATGTCCTTCCTGTGCTGGGAGCCCAGAGCTGATGCAGCACTGCAGGTGGGGTCTCACCAGAGCAGAGCAGAGGGGCAGAATCCCCTCCCTCTCCCTGCTGCCCATGCTGCTCTGGATGCAGCCCAGGACACGTTTGGCTTTCTGGGCTGTGAGTGCCCATGGCTGGCTCATGTCCAGCCTCTCACCCAGCAGCACCCCCAAGTCCTTCTCCCCAGGGCTGCTCTCGATCTGTTCAGTCCCCAGCCTGTGTTGATACCGGGGATTGCCTTGAACCAGGTGCAGCACCTTGCCCTTGGTTGTCTTAAACCTCATGAGATTCCCATGGGGCCACTTCTTGAGCTTGTCCAGGTCCCTCTGGATGGCATCCCATCATTCAGGCATGGCAACTGCACCACTCAGCTTGCTAATTTGCTGAGGGTGCACTCAATCCCTTCATCTATGTCATTAATGAAGATATTAAGTCCCAATATGGACCCCTGAAATATACCACTTGTCCCTGATGTCCATTGTGACTCTGAGCCATTGACCATTACCCTTTGGATGTGACCATCCAACCAATTCCTTAACCACCTAACACTCCACTCATCAAATCCATCTCTCTCCAATTCAGAGAGAAGGATGTTGTGGGGAACCATGCCCAAGGCTTTACAGAAGCCCAGAAAAACAGCATCTCTAACCCCTCCCTTGTCCACTGATGTAGTAACTTCATCATAAAAGGCCAGTGGGTTGGTCAGGCAGGATTTGCCCTTGTTGAAGCTGTGCTGGCTGTCTCAAATCCACCTCCCTGTCCTCCATGTGCCTCAGCATAACTTCTAGGAGGATCTGTTCCATGACCTTCCCAGGCACAGAGGAGAGGCTGACAGGGTGGTAGTTCCCAGGGTCTTCCTTTCCACCCTTTTTAAACATGGGTACAGTGTTTCCCCTCTTCCAGTCTCCTGGGATTTCCCCTGACCACCATCACTTTTCAAATGCCATGGAGAGTGGCTTGGCAACTACATCAGCCAATTCCCTCAGGACTCTGGGATGCCCTCATTGTGTCCCACAGACTTATGTACAGTCAGGTTCTTCAGGTGATCATGAACCTGATCTTGTCTTACAGTGGGAGGAGCCCAGTCCCATCCCCATCCTGGGTCCATCCACTCAAGAGGCATGGAAAGAGAGGTTGCTAGTGAGGACTGAGGCATGCACGCAGCTATAAAATGTCACTATTGAAGCAGCTAAGCATAAAATTCACTTCAGTCATGGACTTCCATTTTGCTAAGTCTAAGATGTACTGCTGATGAGCCTCGGTTCCATCTTTAAAAGACCAGGAGACTATCACCTAACTGAAAATTGTTTGTATGAAGAAAGCCTTAGAATATTTTGCCATATAGCTTGTTCCAGGGGAAAGAAAAAAAGAACACCAACAAAAGAAAAAGAGACAGGCAGCACCCTAGTCATGGTCTAGCCACTACAGTATTACAATGAAACATTTAGTAACATGGGAGACTTCTCTTCTCAGTAACATAGCAATAAGAAAAACACAACAGAACTCCCTCCTTCCCACAGTCTTTGAAAAACAATAACGTAGTCTCTTTTAAAGTAAACTAAAATGAACAACTGCCATAACATTAATCTAAAACTTCAGGCTACCTAGAGAAATGAACTTGATTTCATACATCCCAAATATTCTGTGTAATTTGGGGGAAATAAATGCAACGTAACTCTCCCTACAGATGACAAGTTTTAGTTTAAATGAGGCATTTCAACAGACTGACTCTAATCATATAAAGCTAAAAGATAATTCTGCAACTCATGGCAATAATCTGACAGATTAAGATCATTTGTTTAATTCTGTAACTCTGCACTTACCCCTTGCTCATCAAGTTTCATAAGCTGTTCTGTGACTTTTGGAGTGTTGAAGGCCAGCCTTAGGCAGTGGATATTCAGCTCTGGAACCACATACTCCAGAACTTCTTTTAGGGGAAGTCCCCTGGCTGTGCAATGCTTTGCAGTAGAAGGGATAGCATCTTCCAGCACGGAGCCTCTTAATGTCATGAGCTATGCATACAAAAGAAAAACAGCACATACACTGAATTATACACTGAGATTGACTAGCAATAGCAGTGGAACTAAACACACTGTTTTTCCAATTCTCAGTAGAGATCAAGGACATTAAGGAATTTCTGTTAGCATGAGACCAACACTGATACATAAAATGTCACTCACTGACAGCTAACAGTAATCAGACTACTTCAAATGATTCATCAGACTTAAGTTTTACAGGAAACTACTACCTGGAAAAATTAGTATTAGTATAGTATTTCTAGCAGAGCATTTGAAAGCAAAGAGTACATTTCTCAGGTCTATCCACTGCCACATATAAAAGTGAAGGAAGCAATTTCCCTCCTCTTTGCTTGCTTCTAGCTAATACAGCTCCTGTAAATTTCTCAAGATTTACCAAAACAACCTTCAGAGTATCCTCTGTATTGGATGTTATGGAATAACTCACATATCTTTTGTGAGAGATAAACACGTAGCATAATTTTGTCAGGAGGTTCCTGCATTATACAGAAATCTTTTATCAATGCTGAAAAGCACACAAACCCCACACATGCCACCTGGTTTTGCCTGCTCATTTCTAGTTTCTTTTACTATCACCCCGGAACTGCTTACCTCACTGGTTCTGAATATGATCCGGTAGTTGTACTGAGGTCCATTTTCTTTGATTTCCTCTGGCTTCTCTCTTCTTATACTCACAGCTACTGGACCCAGGTTCTCATCTGCCCCAAAATAGTTCCAGTGTTCTTGTATATGAGGGGAAAAAAAAAAAAAGAGAAGTCTGTCTTACTGCTTACACTTCAACTGTATTTTCATGCTGGATTGTTACACTGGAAATAAACTGCCAGCTCCACGGAGTCAATAAGAGCTTGTCTTCAAGTGGCACCAGGATGTCATTCTTGTGCTTCACTTCTCTCGTGAGCTCCATTTATACAAAAAAGCTGAAATTCAACATGGCATCTCTGCTTAAATAGGCCTGAAACAGGACGCACCTCTTACATCAGCTTTTATATTGCCATCTGCTTCATTCACATTGAGCTAAATAAGTACAACCAATTTCCCCCCTTAAAAATAAAAAGAAGGAAGCCAAATGCACCAAAGTGGGAAACTCAACAACCTATGTTAAAATAGAAATGTCAAACAACTGTACTTAGCAAAGGATGTAAATTATTTATTTTTGTTTGACTGTTTTATTGCTTTTTCCACACACGTTACTCAGATCTAAAATGGGAAAAACTGATGAAGCTGAAAAAGAAGTTAAAGGCTTGTTCACAGTAAAAATATCAAATCATAGTACCACAGAAATATAAAGCACAAGAATAAAATGACTAGCATAAATATTTAACAGTGAAGTGTTCAACAACCCTAAAAGCAAATTTTAAGTGCTAAGAGTTGAGTTGAAAACCAGTCTAGTGAGGAAGGCAGCAGAGAGGAGAATACAGGATTGGTGAAATCACTCACTAGATGAACAGCAGACTCTTTGAAACACATTTTTATATTCATCTAAATATAGACATGTAAATCCAAGCTTTATATGAAAAAAAGTTAGAAAAGCACATTTACAAACATCAAAGCTCAACAATTTTAGAGATTGGTGTTGAAGGCTCTTCTGTAGAACCTTTTGAGCATTACAAACTATCTTGACTGATGACAGAAGTATATCACCACTAGTGCAGCAACATATAAACAAAGCTGCACATATCTTAAGTGACCGCTGAATTTAAACATACATTCCCTAAAAGAAAATTTAAGAGAAAAGTCAAAAAATAGGAGTCAAGCACTGTACGAGAAAAATAAGTCCCATGTCATCATTTTCCATAAGCTGCATATATGAATGAATTTATACATGCACAAAAATAGAAAGTTAGAACCACATGAAAATTCAACAATTCAAAGATGTGTGGAATCCGGTGGAATTGAAAAAGAGACATAAGTGCCCTGACAGGAAATGTAACTATATTGCCTTTACTACATACAGATTTACTTGTTATTCTTAAAAAAACCAGAATTTTAAAGAAGAACTTTAGGAGCAGTCTAATATGATCTACTCTGCTATAGACATAAAAGTCAAATATTTTAACATCATCATCAAGAACTACATCTTTAAAGATAATAAAAATAGATATTGAAATACACCCCATCTAAAGTGAATGGTAATCATTTTTTCAATTGATAATATTGTTAAAAATTTGATAGCCTCATTTTTTACTGTAATTCTTTTAAAACTTTTACTTGCTGGTTCTTGCAAAACCTCCCTCCAACATACTAAGTGCTTTCACACAGCTGTCCAGCACTTTAAGCCCTTGGGGGCTCTATTCAAGTCCCCAGTGTCTGGTATTTTATTATCTTTCACTCAGTGTTTCCTGTTTAAGATCTCAGAGCATGCAAGACATAAAAGAAACATGCTTGCAGCATTAGAAGACTCGGTTTCTACCAAATTCCTCTGCAAGTCATGAAAAGCCAATACTCTACACAAAGGTAATTAAAATTCAAAATTCTTCTAATATCTTGTGGAATATTCTGTAAATATTGTCATTAAACTTTGGGTGGCTGAACTGTGAGTGGGGAAATTACTAATAAATTAGATGATCTATATAACTCTTATTACATTTTCATACTAGTCCACGGATATGAGCCCTGTAAATGCCAGAGATGTTCTGTTGTTCAAAATTTCAAACTAACTTACTAGCACCCTAGCCTTACTTCTTCCTCCATTAAGTAGCTTGCTTTTTTTCAGGATGTTTATAGCTTGCCAAACAGTTTATGGCAGACAAGGTCAATGCAAAAGCAGCACAGTCTTCGACAAAGTTAGACTAATTTCTTAATCAGCATATTACGCAGCTTCCAAAACCTGAGATAACTTGGCCATCTCCACACTAAACTGCTTAGTGGTTAAAAACAGTGATGTGGTTTTGCTTTTATAAAAGAAAAACTTAAAAAAGATATGGTGGTCATGCATACTAGAAGGGTCCAAACATTACATCAGTATTCTGTACCGAAAGCCACACAGATGGTAAAATCTGTGTACCCTGCAACCACTCTAGTCCGCGATTCAGACAGAGAATTTTCTCAGGAGAAATTATTCTACATCTTGAAAATGCACTTAAGAAGGGCGGCAAGAGGAATGTTTGAAGCTGCATACATATACACAAAATACACATACAAATCTGTATCATTTGATTAAGCTTTTTAATTAGCTCCTATTGCTTTGGAAAAATGCATGAAGCAGTGTGGAACTTTACACTTCTCTGCTAAGAGGAAATGTCTTTTATTCTCTTTTCCTTCAGTACGCACAGGGCAGCATCTTCCTTGCTCTCCTATGCTCATCCTGAGTCCCCTTCTCTACTCACATTTACTACTGGGTTGTTCATTCTTTACCTTCATCTCCATTCTTTCTCCTCCCCTATACCCCATCTCTGTGCTCATCCTGCAAGCTACAGTACATATGCCTGTATCTGACTACTTCTCCTTCTGGTACACTTTCTTGTACCCCCACCTGATTTTCCCTTAGATCCTGAATCTCCTTACATGCAACAATTTTCTCTTTCCAGTGCAGGAAAAGAAGTAGTAGGATTAAAGTGCAAAAAGCTTAATATCCAATGTAAAGGTAGCTAATTAGGACTTTTATTGAGAAAACAAGGGCTATGTCACAATTATAATTCCAGAACTTTATGTCAGCCATGAATACCAGAGAACACAGCTTATTTCTCCACACCACACAAGAGGCTCACTGGAAACAACATTTCTCAAGCTTGACATTTAATCTAAACAACTGCTGAAAAATCATTTAACAGACAATCAGGACAACTAGCAGCAGCCATAAATTAATTTATAAATCCATACCAAAAAAATAATGACTTGATTGTACCTCGTCCTTAAAACAAACTATACATACTTTTTAAAAATAGATAAATGTTTATCATATAACTCAAAAGATACTTCATGTGAAAGAACCAAAGCTAAAATACTTATTTTCCTGGCAGATATTTATGAGTTTCCTTCGCAAAGGAAATCCAAGTAAATGCACTTGATTTTAACTGAAAAGGTTCTTTCGTGCTTTTATCATATTTCTCATTAGATCTCATGTCCAACTGATGCGTAATTGGACTAGAAACAAAAACCCCAAACATTTCTCTTCTGAATGAAAGTCAGCATCAAGCATTCTCCTCTAATCCTAGCTCAGCATTTACAGGACTGGAAAACTCTGCCCAGCAGTTCTCTGGAGACAAAAGGGCAGGCAGCATTTTGGAGCTCTGCAAGTCTAGCCACATACTTGAAAGGCACCAACTCTTGGATAGAACATGCAGCAATTTAAAGCATTAGAGCAAAGGGTATTTTTACTGGCTGCCAACAGTTAAAGGAAAGCTGACCAACAGCTCATTTGTCATAAAACCAGCTCAGGAAACTATTTACTTCTCAGTCACGTCTTTCATTCTAAGCCAATAACTAAAATTTGTCCTAAATGGCAACATCAGTGACTACTGCGTGAGGAGGATGGAAGCAAAACAGATGCTCTTGGTTCTTTCCATGAGAACCGTAATTCCCAGGCGCAATTACAGCACAGAGAAAACAGACTGCTCCTCTGGAATGATATGCTCTCTTTTCTGAACTGCACTTGGAGAAGCTGATGGGAACAAATTTTTCTCATTCTATGATTTTAATATTGATTATAAATAAGTCTTTAATAAACATATCTGCAACTTTCACAATTTGGTTCTTGCACTGACTTCATCCTCTCTCCGTCTTTTTTATGCACAAGCTTAACTTGTAAATGTCTAGACTTCAAACTTTTAGTGAAGTCCTTCTATCGAATACACCTTTTAAAACACACCATTATTTAATCACTTTGTAAATACATCTTGTGCATCATTAGGGTAACATTCATTTCGTACAAAAAGAAACTTTTCCATGTGAGTTAGTTGTGCATGAGCTTCTGTTAGTGAATTGAGGGAAGAGACTGCAGTTCTTATGATCCTACAAGGTTCATTTCTCTCCACTGAGTACACAGGGAGTCTGCACAATTAGTTCAAATATGAAGTGGAGAAACTGAATCCAGCCTTAGGAAGTACCATTATAAAGTTCTCTTCCCAATATCTTCTTCTAAGTATCATTTTTCTTACTTTCACTAAACTGTCTCCACCAGTATTTTCACATTTAGCAGTCTGGACACCAGGCCAGAATACTATTTATCAATTCCACTACTCTGTAGAGGGAATAATTTCCTTTACATACAAAAACTCATCCATTTGCATTCATTGGACTTATACAAGACTCATCCATAAATGTCACATGCAAATATTTTACACTAAGTAGATTAAAATATTTTAATTAATTTGGATGATGTTAATAATACTACAAGCCCACTTATACTTCCTCCATACACTGCTAAAATTTGAGACAGATCAGTCATCTAAGTAACAGTAGCTGTAAAAAATGAGCTATTGATTTCATGTGATTAAAGACTTCAGACAAGTCACCATCAGGATTTCACCAAATTACCCTGAAGAAATTAAAAAGGACTATATGAATGCAATGGCTTTCATCCTTTTTTTTTAAGACACAAGATTAACTGTGGTGTTTTTTTCTTTTATATGACAAGACCTACTTTTCATGAAATCATGCTGACTGGCATCATTCATGACTTTTAACTGGCAGTTCTTTATCGATATAGTCCCAAATTACCTTCTTTGTTATTTCCAGTTGGAATGAAAACCAACCGAGGCTTACAATTCTCTGGAACATTGCTTTTTATTCTTTACAAGCTCTAGGATTACTAGGCGTTCTCCAAGTCCGTGAAATTTTCCTGTTTTGAGATCTTAAAGATATAGTTGTCGAATCGGAATTCATCTAAGACTATAAAATCATCCAAAGCCTAATTGACTTGATGAGCTGATCCCACTGAAACTGTCTTTTGGCACTGTCTGTTCCATTTGTAACATCATAAAATCCAACCTCCTCTTCCAGCAAAAAAAATTCTGCATCATTCCTTGCTTCATGTTACATAAAAAATTCAGTTACAAGTGACTTCCTTGATTTTTTTCTCCCCCATTATGCTGCTTTAAGTTTTATCACTATCCCACCTCATCAGCTTAGTCTGAAGTTTGCTCAGGGAACAATGATACTCTGGGTGGTCAACAAAATGTGTTTTCTACATGTAGAAAACTGGGAGTTGGGATATCTAATGAGGCTTCTGAAGTACAGCTTTTTAGACAAAAATCTCTGGTAGAAACAATGCCCCTGGTTTGGACTCTGCTGGACTGAACACAAGAAAAGTGAATTTAAAACCCAGTTTTACTACTTAAGAGAAAAAAAATCACAGCTTCTTCTCCCCATCCAATTCTACTCCATAACATGAATTTTTTTATCTGGCTGCCCCTCACCAGCACCCTCAGGACTAGATTATGTTCATTTTATCAATTTTTCTTAATTTCATCTACAAAAAAATGGAAATGTGACTGGAACTGTAGTAGCATGAGGGTGTGGTTTCCCTTAAGGAGAAAGTAAACCAATAAATCCTTGTTGCCTAAGGGCTGAAATCCCACTCACACCTCCTTCCTCTTCTGCTGTTCACTCTCACCCTTTACCTGGCAGCAGGGCTTTGGCACTTCTCTGACTGCAAGGAAAGATAATATCCCTCACTATAATCAGAGAGAAACAACCAAGCAGTAAATCCCAAATTTATCGTGATGTCAAGACTTCTGCTTGCTTGTTTAGTAAAACCAACCAGCTTATCAAGTTCTCTGAAAACAAGAGAACTGGTACAAGGAAGAGGGAGGAATGAAGTCTTCTCCTCTTAGTGCTGAAATGCTGTAAATCAGGCCAGCTGTAACATGAAACTGTAGTTGCTGATTGCAAAACTCACTAGACCGATAAGGAATCAAACTGTTCCAGAGGGAGACAGAAAGGAAGATAATTGCAAAGGTCACAAACCTCAGGCTCTCCCCTCCAAAGATACCTTATCCTATATCACACATCTAGCTTACTTTTCCCAAGAAACCATTATTTTTCCTAACTCCTATGTCTCCAAAGGATATGGATCAGCACTCTCAAAAAACATGGAGCAAAGGCTACCTCTCAGCCCTGGAAAGACTGCAGAAAGAGGACACTATGGAAAGAGTAACAAGAGCCATCCAACCAATGGACAATGCAGGGAAGAAGAGGTGAGAGATGGACACATTTTGAAGGCAAGAGAAAAATGGGAAATGGGATTATTAGCAATAAAATGCGGTTAAGAAGCTGAAGTTTTTTCTTTTAACAGACCATCAACTTAATTCCAACCAGGCATCCCTGTTGCTTTTATGTGTAAGAAACAAGCTTTTTTGACCTGCATTCACTAAAGAGAAGAAACCCAGTTCTGGTCATTGGAAGGTAAGCAACAAGCACTCTCCTCTAGCTCTATCCATCAGGAAATACAACACAATCCTGCAGACAGAACTCTTTTAAAGGACTTTTTTCTGCAATCTTTTTAAACATTTTCAGAATCATGAAGAACAGAGGGTGATCTGACTCTCCCAGTATCATTCGGACAGGGGGGACGGAGAGGGGGAGTATCTCGGTAATGTTTGGGGTTTGCTCTTTTCTGTTGGCCAGAAGGCTTTGATCCACTGCTTTGGGCTTTCTTCTCCTTCCCAGATACATCCAATGGAAATTACAATCCTTGGTTCCAGGGCAGAACCATATGATAAGAGAATTGCATGCTGGTTTGTCAGATACACTGTAGTCATTGAAACACAGGTATTTGTGTGTGTATATAAAGTAATATCTATACAGTGATAGTTTGTGTCTGCAAAATCTGACAAATTAGAATTTTGTTCCTAGATTGACAGCTACAAGGAAAACAGTAAGACAGATTTTTATCTTCGTTTACATATTATCTACTTTGAAAAACTTCGAAATGAAGTTAATCAAAGATTATTAAGTTAATTAGTATGTCCAAAGATTATTGTAAATGCTAACTGTCCAAGATGCGCATTCCATTAAATCCTCAGTACATTGATTCTTGGCATAGTGGGAAGAAAGTTCTTGTATTTTAGGACTTTCCTGTTTTAATCTTTCAAGTGTGAACCCCTGCCCACCCCCATGGATACCCAAAGCTGCATTCCAAGACATTTATATTTTGCAGCCATTACTACCACATCGGAAATGTGACTGGTCCTCAACATTCTTATACTCCAACACTCTGAAAGACTATTAGATATAGCACACACGCATCAATAAAATATACCATTAAAGAAACACATAATTCTTGCAAATACTATTAAATATCAACTGAATTTTCCATGTTTGGAAAACAAAAAATCATTCTTGATACTCAAGGAGAAATAAAATTTACCCACCTTTCTGGTAGAAGAATTTTCGATAATAATATGCACCAAGGTCTACATGTTCAACGATGTATCTTTTCACTCTGTCTAGGTGTAAAATCAGATTCTCCTTGGGAACTTCCAGAACTGCAACTCCAGCATTTGTGCAATGAGAACTCAGAGTTGACTCAAATGAGGCACTTTCACACCCACTGAAGGAACCTGAATTAGATTTGGAAAGGCTGATCTTCCTTTCCCCTTCCCCACCAATCTCATTACGAAAATAAGGACAACTCATCACTAGTTCATTGCTTTTATCATCCCCCTGGTCCATATTGAGACTTCCTTTTGAATTCAGGTCTTCAGTGCTGCCCATTGGAGAATTGAAACTTGCAGAATGGGACAAGGGTCCAGAGACAAGTGATGCCACAGCAGCAGCAGATGCACCTGTCGTCGTGTTCCTTCTTTTAATAACATTATGCCTGTTGATTGCTGCTTCATTTAAATCAAATAAAATACTCTGCACATCATAATGAGCAAAACACTTCGGACAAGTCCAAGGCTTAATGCTATCTTCTGACCTGTTATCTTCAAGATCTGAAGACTTCCCAAGCTCCCCTTCACCTTTGGCATTGCGCAGCTTACGAAAAATAGATGAATCTCCTGTCTCTGATTTTGAGCGTCTCTTAAGTGGCTTCTCCCTTTCCTTAAATAGTCTCAGGTTTTCCCTCTGAGTAATAGGTCCATCTATCACATCTAGAGAGAATCCTGAACCCTTGCTTCCACTGGCAATCAGAAGCTCACCAAGTTTAGTTGTGCCTGGGCTTCTCTGATCAGATTTTTCATCTTTATAGCCCTTCAATAAGTCAAAAAAACTTTCCCCTGAAGTTCCCTGCTTATCTATGGAAGATGTGCTGCCATACTCTCTGTGCAGAGATGGTCCAGATTTAAACGTGGGTGAAATACATTCATCAAAACTATCCACATCAAGCTCACTTATGGTGATGTCGCTGTTGCTGCGCTGTCGTATTCTGCGAAGAGCTTTCCTTGGGGAACTAGGATAGCCATCGGGTGTAAGAAACCTGGAGTCTAGATTCTCAGATTGTCTGGTCTTGTTCTTAAGTGTGCTCTGGATGCTCTTTAACATGACAGAATCACTAGCATTCAGGTTAACAGAGCTTCCCTGACTCCCGGGACTGCTTTTAGAAGACATGCTGTCAAGGCAACTTGATGTTTCAATATCTTGACTAGATCTGCTTGTCTCCTTGATGTTCTCCTTCCTTGGGGGCCAATCAGCAATCCTTGCCCTGACCCCCATTTTGGGGACTCCAGGGGTAGAGGTAACGTGATGGGAACTCTCATTGCGAGGAGGTCCAACCGGCGCCATGACTGCAGATCCTAAGCTGCCATTCTGTGACCTAAAGCGCCTCATGTAGAAGTCATCCGAGTGGACTTTTGAGGTGCCATCTGTTCCGACTGACACCCCGGTGGCAACAGCCCTTTCCGTCTGGGACCGCTTCAAGCTGGTCATGGTCTTTCAGTATGTTCAACCTTAGTAAGTTCCAAGAAAAAACACAGTCATTTCTGCTTTTTAAATGCACAGTTCTCTTTTGGAGAATAGTCTCCAAAATATACAATGGTCGCATGAGATCTTAATCATGGACATTTAAGGACACAGTTAAATGCAGGATATCTAGAAAATTCAGATATTCAGTAGGTTTTGATAAGCAATAACTTCCTTTAACTTCTGCATTTTAAGAAGTAGCCATGCTCCAATACATTCAAATTGTTTTAACATCACTTGTGCTCCAAAATATCAGAGTTGTAATTGAATCGCTTATGCTTCTTTTAAGCCTAGAACAGAAAAAAGAGAGATAAAATAATTAATTCTTTAATACATAACTTTTTTGGTAACTGACACTATCAAGGTAATTCCTACACATAATTAATATTTTTAACAAACATGTTTTTAATACAGATTGATCGTCATCCCAAAAATGCAGTGCTGTGTTGTATGGTGGTGAGGAATTTTCTAGATATTGTTGGGCTGCCTTCTGAAAAAATACTTCTGGATTCTGATTCCACACAAATACAAATTTTTCCTTCTGAATTGATTAGTGGCACTTTTTAGTTGGGTTAGTGAACAGTGTTACAAAGAACAAGTAGGGAGCTTCTCAGCTGCAGGACACATACAGCATCCATACCTCAGAGAAATTACATCAGAGCTAGGTCAGGACTCCGATTTTTATCTATAAACACTTTAAAGAATTTACCATTTACAAGTCATACATCCTTGGTTGCTGTTAGGTATTAACACTACCTATTCAACTTTCCCATAAATGTAAATATCTAATATGTTAACTAAAAAAAAAAAAAAAAGGAAGCTAACTAGCAAAAAGTGTACAAAATTGTAAGAAAGGATGGCTGTCAAAAACATTTATTTTTCTGCTTTGCACAGCTTTATTTGCAGATTAGCTGCACAGTCCAGAAAGCATATATTACCTCTGTCCAGAGTTTACAACATACAAAAACATTAAAGCTAAATAGAAACACATACTTTTAAGTAACTTGATGTGAAAAGTTTCGTTTATTTCCCTGGCTAACAAAATTTTGTCTACCACAGCTCCTGTATTATCCAGCTTCACAAAGTCACAGAAATTAAATGCTTTCCCGTACCTCATCAGTACAGAAGTGATTACAAAGCTTTTAGTACACTGCCCTTTGAGGAGCTGAAAAAAAAATAATCCACAAATACATCCTTGCTGGTAGAAGACAAAAGCATGGGATTGTCAAGATAAAATCTTGCATTGCTGTGTACATCCTTTAACACAAAGAACTTAATAATTTTCAAAGGCTGAACCAATTACACAAAATGTGTCCTTTAAATATTTGCCAAATGTGTGCAGAGATGCTGCTGAACCAGCACTGTATTGACAATACAGTATTGTCTAAAATCAAGGCTTTCTGATGCTTCCAGGGAAACCAGCACTTTCTGCAGTCTCAGAACTACAGTACTTTGCACTGCACTAATTAAATACCAAGCCAGGGCACTTTCTGCCTCCAAAGGCAGCACGTTTGAATTCCACATGCCATATACAGCACCTCTTTAAAATAGCTGCTCTTAATATAAAGCTCAACACATAAGGAATACTTAAAATGCAAGCTGACTGCATCACACATAACAAGAACTGTGCGAGTCACCCAGGGTACCACTGTATTTACACAGCCATTTACATAAACACAGCTCTTTTCCTTTTAATGCTGCTACAATCTTAGAACGATGGAACAATCCCAGCTCCCTCAATCTGTCTTCACAGAAGAGTGGCTCGAGCCCTCTTATAATCTTCACAGCCTTTCTCAGGACCTGCTCTAACAGTTGCACGTTTCTTGTCCTGAGGAATCCAGACCCGGACGCAGAGTACTCCAGGAGGGGTCTCACAAGGACAGAACACAGGGAGACCAATCTCCCTGGCCCTGCTGGCCATGCAGCATTTGATGCAGCCCAGGATACCATTGGCTTTCCAGGCTGCACTCGCAGCATTGTTGACTTCTGTACAGCTTTTTGTCCATCAGCACCCCTAAGTCCTTCTCCACGGAGCTGCTGTCAACAAATTCATCTCCCAGTCTGTACTCATGTCTAGGATTGCCCTGACCCAGGTGCAGCACCTTGCACTTGTACCTGTTGAACCTCACTAGGTTCTCACAGACCCGCTCCTTCAGCTTGCCAGTGTCTTCCTAGACAGCATCCCTTCCTTCTGTTGTGTCAGCTGCAGCCCTCAGCTTTGTGTAGTCAGCAATACTGCTGAAATAACTGGGTTTTTTCTAGTTAAATAATTAGAATAACTTTAGAAAGGCAGTCTATCCATACTGCTGTTGCAAAACTACTGAATATTCAGCTACAACTTTTTACAATTTTCCAACGCCCTCCAGCCGAAAAACTAATCAGGCTGGTGAAACAACTTTGTGCACCATTAGATCAAGGAAAGGAAAACGCACTGTGTGCAATGACATAACCTAATGTTCTGCCCATGCTTTACAACAGTGCATATCAAAGAGTGTTTATTAACCTCTATGAAATGGCAACACTTCATAGCACATCCTAAAGATCTATACAGGCCTGCTTTCATAGGCAGGACAGAAGGAAAACAGAATGAAAACTGATAAGGATTTAGGGCAGGAGAACGACAGTCTAAAAGGGAGATCAGAAAGGAAGAGTCAAGCTGAGTTGAACATAAAACATGCAGAAGTACAAGCATCCACTGCCACAAGCTCCTCTCCACAGGCTGCAGTGAAAGCCAAGATTTGTCCCTCCCTGTTCCCCTTCCACCATCAGTATCTCTGAAAACAAAGTATACACCTCCTCCCCCCTAAAATGCTGTTCTACAGAAACAGATAACTTA
This sequence comes from Melanocharis versteri, assembly GCA_013397845.1. Lineage (NCBI taxonomy): Eukaryota > Metazoa > Chordata > Aves > Passeriformes > Melanocharitidae > Melanocharis > Melanocharis versteri. The sequence goes on along the minus strand of VZTG01005281.1, from coordinate 473,052 downwards.
GTAGCACAGGTTTTTCATTAACTTAAGGGCACAAGTTCACACAGGAACTCTGAAAATTACCTAGCTTGGTGTTGACCATACAAGCATCCAAACACCACCAGTTCTCCCTACCTCCCCAAATTGTAATTTTTCCAACAATCCTAAGTAAGGATACAGACACATAAACATGTATACAATCATATATGAAAAAATACAACTAAGTGGTCTATGTAACTTATTCTTGACCTGTCATATATATGGTTTTGTCATTAGTTACATGACCCCACAGTGCATTTTCCAAAGGAAATTCCCTGTTCCTGACTCAGCTTTATGGATGTCTCACTCTGGGGACCAGCTGTTTCATGTTCTGCAGGTTTTTGCAGCTGTCCTCCTTCATCTGCTGTAGCAGCTGGAATACAGGCCATAAATGATTATGGTAATAGTTAATATCATACTCTGAAGAAGTGAACTCCACCCCTGACTATGTCTATATGAATTAAATCACTATTAAGCCAAATTTTTTGGAGACTGCAACTGCCTGTCCGTGTTTATTTCTCTAGTCCTTCCCAGCCTGGTGCCTAATTTGAGACCTAACAGTCTGGTGTAAAAGGTTTGATTAGCTCCAATCAAAATAAATTGAAAACATTACATTCGATAACATTAAAAACTCCTAAAGCACAGGTCCTGGGTACACTGGTTATCAGCTTCAATGAAAATAAACAATAACAGCAATCTGTACTTTAACCTTTTCTCGTATTCATTAATTGCAAAACACGACAGCACCAGAGACAGGGCCAATTACACTTGATTTAAATGACCATCAGTAACCAGTAACAGCTGTTATTTTGAACTGAAAAACCTTATGGAAGTTACATATTAAGCAGTAAAATTCCTAAGACAGAATACGTAATCTATTAAAATTAGTTGCAATTACAAGATAGGCAGTATGGTACCTACTTCTAAAACCACGAGCAGCATTTGTGAAGAGTAACAATTCCTACTCTGCTACTCTTTGAATACAGAATAAACACAACTTAAGGTAGAGCTATGAATATCTATGTGAACAGAATATGGCAGGGACAAACTCGCATAACTGTGAAAATGTACACTTTTCCAATTCATCTCAACTTACTGAGGAGGCCAACAAATAATCAGATGAACAGCTACACATAAAAAGCTGTAAATGAAAACCACATGCAAAATCTACTGAAAGAGTACATGAAAATTTAGTACTGATTATATCAATTAAAAACCTGAATAGAGAGTTAAGAGAATAATCAGAAAACCAATTATCTGCTTATCAGATTGAAATCAATAATTAGTAAAGCAGTCCAAGGATCTGTTCAAAATGGATCTCAGACCCTCAGGACAAATTTTATCTTTAGGTTTTTACCAGTACCAGATGACTATGTATCTAATCTCAACTCAAAATGAGCACAAACCTATCTTCATTCTTTTGCTTTCTCTTTATACCTTTTTAAATCACTTTGCTCTCTCCTCCAAAGCCAAAGTTCTAGGTGTAGGACAAAGAACCACTCTTATAAAACTTAAAAGGTCCCTGTAGATGAACTACAAGATAGCTTTGCAGACTCCATCACTCCTAAAAGGCCGGGAAGTCAAGGATCTTGATTTCTTATTTGTCATGCCTGAAGTCAGCCACCCAGAAAAATGAAGACCTACCAGTCAAGATTTCTTCGAGAGACCTTTGGAATACAAAGCAGCAAATACAAGCAGTTGATTAAGAAGAAACATCTCACTCAAATCAGTTCAGCATAGTAAAAAAACCTCAACTAGTGCACAGTAATCCGTTTGTATCTTGGGCCCAGTTAGATAAAGAAGATAATTCAAAAACTACTTGTTAAGGTGAATGGAGACAAGGAGCTCATGCCTGACACATTAATTCAGAGACCTACTATGGTTTTTCCTAGCTTCAGTTTATGTGGAATCATGCTCTTTTTCCTTGCAAAGTAGTGACTTTACCCACAACTGAGTCTTACTTGAAGAGATTTAGCAATTACTCTTATCTTATCTGCTGGGAACATGATGAAACTCCGGATTCTGGAATCACAGGTGCTAATGATCCTAAGAGTGTGATGTTGACAGAGATAGATTTGGGGGCACCAAATTATTCATGATTCATAACCTTCCAAAGGAAAGACTTCATACTTCACCATCAGCCCTCATTAAAAAGTGGCATTTTAAAATTAAACATTTGGAAATGAGTGAATCAGTTTCAACTTTTAGGGAAGTCTCACTTTTGCCAAGTGTCCATACCACACACCTGCTCCACTCCAAACAGTAAAATATAGTAGAGGGTGGTAAATGCAACACATTGCCAGAGACACTTCAAAATCACCCAAACTGTAGGATAAGGAGACCAGAATAACATTTTACAGCAAGCAGTTGTTAAAAACTTAACTGAGATCTCTGTTCTATGGGGTTTACTAAAATACAGTCAATTTAGGAAATGCAGTGCAACAACACACACATTACTGGCAGCAACCCTTGCTAACTTTTACTCGGAGAAGAAATGGCATCAGCATAAGCCCCTGAAAACTTGCAGCTCCTCTGAAACTAGAAAAATAAATGAGAACAAGGGAAAATAATTTTATATATGAAAGCTTAACCATTTGTGTCACAAATTCCTACCTGAATTGTAACAGATCAAACCCTGAGAATATTAATTTATCAGCCAATTAAGTTATTATATGTACAAAATAATGTCTAATTGCATAAAATTAATTCCTCAGAGGAGAAAATTCAATTTAGCCTTTTGAAACACTTTATCTGGTTACCTATTATTAACTTTATCCTTTTCTTCCCAGGATTACTTTCATCATTGTAATTGCAGGAAAGCTAAAAGGTTCATCTTTCTGAGGAAGTTTTTACCATCTGAAAGTCTATTTGAAGAATAGTGTTTGGTATTTTACTAACTTACCAGTTTTGCTTTTTTTTTTTTTTTTCAAACTTAGCAGAATTGCTGGCTTTGTGTTACCTGAGTTTGTGGTAACTGTCAGCTCTGAATAGACAGATTCCCTCAACCCCCCTTTCTTTTCTCTCCACTTTACCAATTTATGTGTCTACAAAATTTGCCACTGATCCACACGTCAGCAAGTCTGTGTTTCTGTCTTTTTCTCTGAATGTTTCCTTGCACCCTAACCACCAGAAGAAAACCTTTGCTCTGAGGACACTGAGTGCCATCTGTTGCCGTACACATAATGATCACCTGCCCTGATCTGCTAGGATTTAGCAGCGCTTTATTCTTAGCTTCATTCTCTGCTGAAGTAGCTGATGCAAATACACATGCAGTCAGGCAAGGTTACATTGATTTTAGGATGTAATAGTAATTACTGTGAGGAACTACCACCAGCTTCTGCACTCTTGCAGCATGTCTCCCTACAGACAAAGCCAAGCTCGCTCTGCTTTCATGGTGGAACAGCCAGAGAATGTGCAGTCACTGGAAGAGGGTGCTGAGCTGAGCACATCCACCGCGGCACTCGGCAGAATTTGCACCCCCAGGTTTCGAGCCCTGGTAACCATGGTTTTAAACCATCAGCTGGCTCAGAGCACAGTGAACCAGCTGGCCCCCCTGCGCAGAAGACCATGAAGTCACACTCAATAATCATAATCTCCTGCAGTCAGTGGTAAATGCTCGTGACCTAACAGGATGGTAAATGAAGCATAATAAAAGCTATCAAACTGAGACAGATATAGCAACACAGGGGACAGTAATCTCCCACCTGTGCACTTCAGCACATTTTGCTCCGTTATGATTTCCTACATTTTATTCACCATGCAAACACAACAAGATCTCAAAGCCAGAACTGCAGCCTCTGTTTTCACATCCATTTTGTATGCATTAGTCAAGACATGGGTATCACAACTCTCAAGTGTACAAGTAACTGTTGCTGAAGCAAATACTTTAAAACTCCTTTAACTGAGACAGAAAGAAAGAGTGAGAAAAGGACTGCACATAGTCATTCCTACTTCAACACTCACATTCCATTTTGGTACCAATGTCACTTATCTAGTTAATTAAGTGGAGAATACCTTTCGTGGAAGCTAATTTACAGGATCTAAAAGAGAGATGGTGACAAGTCTTACTGTATGCTATACTGTATTCTATTCCTGCAACAAAATTGTTAATAACAACTTACTTTTGAAAGGAGTGCTTGCTCTCTAGATAATGAGTCTACACAGTGGCAACACATGAGAGCAAATTATTCCAGCTCAGAGATACCATCTCTCAAGAAAGCAAATTTTTACCAACCACAAAACAGTTTGATTTATACCCCTCCCTTTTCTTATTTTAAAGAGATGCTTCTTCTCTGTTTACTTCTCAGTTTGTAGCTGTTGCTATATTGCATCCCTGGGTAATGGTTCCAGAAACAGACTGTTCTTCCTGCTGTGTGGACTCCTACAAAAACAAGTGTCCAAGTTTATCCATGACTAATATCTGATACTGAGACAATCTGACCTATGAAGAGTCACAAACCAAAACAACAAAAATTGAAAAAAAAAAAAAAAACAAGAAACAACTTCCTGCAAAATGGGCTGGTACTTCCTGGCCTAGGTACAGTTCAGTGTAAGAGCTACAAATCCCAGCAGGTACCAAGGATGCCCTTTCCTGAGGTTTGCATCCTTGCGCATACTTGCACAGCACAAAGGCCTATACATGTCCTTTCTCCAGCGTGGCCACAATTTGTTACCAGCATAACTTTGCTACCAAGACAGAGATAGAACTTAGCCTGTGGTCTCTGAGCAGCTTCTACTGGCTCCATTCATGCTAACGATACTTGGCAAACTCGTACACAGTCACCACCACGTCTCATGACATGCCACAAAGATCAGAGTTGAGTGAGACCTCAGTTTGGAAGAGGGGGAAAGAGGGTATTTAATCTACTATCTCTAAACTTCCAGCTGCTTCTAAGTATTCTGGAGTGCAACTCAAAACTAATTTAATTTTTCTTGTAACAAGTGTTGGACTATGTCGCTAATTTGATAAAAGAATTATTAAAAAAATACAAGCCCATAATTTTGCTAGCATTTGAGATCTTTTCCCCAACACCATTAATATTCCTTTACCACTGCAGTTGCTTCTCCCTAAACTAATGATTTGGTAAAAGAACTGCAAAAAGCTGTTCCGCTGCCTTCGTGGAAGTCATCCAGCTCTCAAGCCACCACAGAGCACTATTTCTCCACAGGTTGGCTGATCATTAAGTCATGTGTTTAAGAGAGAAACAAAAGCAGCTTTTCAGGAGCAAAAGTTAAAATTGACCTAAAATTAATAGGCTTTGTTTCCACAACCCTGATATTAATCATCTAAAGAGCCTTTCACATTCACGCACATTCCTGAAGATGCTCCTGCAACTACTGCTCCAGCTTTAAAGGTACTGCTGCAGTGCTGGGCAGGAGAGTTATGAGCAGAGGGATTATTACCAGACATCCACACCAGAGGCATTCATCGATTCCTGCCTCACCACCACTCCTTTGCTGGCATCCCAGGCCCCTTCAGCAGCCAGTCACACACTGTCACCTGTCACTCTAAGCCCAGCTGCTGGCACTGCCAGCAATCACCCTCCACAATCCTTCCTCCTCTACCCTGGGCACCCTTTACCATGCAGCCTCCTTAGCCACAGCCCCCAATGGGATAAAACAAACTCCATCAGGTTGGAATTTCAGACCTCAATTTGCTCCCTCAACAAAAGCCACTCGAAAGACAGCTGAGCATCTCATCAAACAAAATATCATTTCTTCAAGCTTCCAAATAGCTAACAGGTAGGTGTTCCATGAATTTGCTTCCTTATCAGCTAATGTGAAAATAGCAAGTAGATCATTACTTGAATATATTACAGTTCCTCTGTATTAAAAAAATAAATTTAAAGAAAAGGCACCTAGAAGTTCCACAGATAAATTCAAACGCTATGTTTGCAAAGTGAAAAACAAGCTTAAGCTATGACTGAAATATAACATTTAAAAGCACACACCCAAAAAAGAGTTCTCCTCCCCCAAAAAAACTATTAAAATGTCAATTGAACTATCTAAATGGTATTCTTTTAGGACAAAGACTTTAACACAAAGTTAAAATATTTCCCCCTAAAATACATGCTTTGCTTTTGTGTGTAGGTATATATACTATGTATATTTTTGTATACATACATCTACATATATTTACACACAAGATGTTAATGTTACCTTCCCAAAGCTTCTCTAGACAGAAGTACTTAAATATAACATAAGCAAACACAGTAATTAACCCTCATGTCATTTAAAGACTTCCCACAATTACTAGTGTTTTACACCAGTAAATGTGCTTAATGAATCCGCATTCACTACAAGAAAAACAAAAGAAAACAAAATGAAACCTAAACCCATCAAACGTTCAATTGTATGTTTCGACAGGAAATTTTGACTCTAATAACCTGGAATATGCTCTGCAGCATGAATCTTTTAGGTATTCAGAGTATTCAAACTTTAGCCAAGTAAAGACAGCATGAAAATAATTATATTGAAAATTATAGTCCAGACTATAAAGTCATACAAGGGCCACAGAGAGCAAGAAAGAGATTCTTTTAACAGTTCACATGTTTGAAGAGATAAGGAAGCATGTCATTCTCAAACAATCCTTGCAAGAAATACAGCAGTTTCCATTTCAAGTGACTGCCACATGCAGTCAAGCGTGCAACACCAAGAAAAGAAGTCAATCAAAAACCTTAGGGGAAGATACTCTTCTGTAGCAAAAACCTGAACAATTTTTTTTTTTTAAATCCTATGATTGTGAACAGCTGCAACATTCAAATTGAACTGCACTCACTTGAACCTTCCACAGCTTTCCACTAAAAATCCTTTTAGGAAAAAAACTAAAAACTCAGTAATATTCTTTTCATCGACATGCCAATTTATCTTTTTTAAACTGCAATTTTTGTATTCCTATACTGCTAAGCTCTTGAAAGCATACTGGTATATTAGTGTAAAGAACTTGATCTAAAAGTGCAGATAAACAAAAAGTAAAAATAAAACTCCCCCTAAAAAAGCAGGTTAAAATAAAGGGTTTAAATAAAAAAGTTAACTATTTATTTAGATGCTGATCTTAGAAGACAAAACAAAAAATTAGTAAGCAACAGATTTTATAAGAAAGCAAGAATAATTTTCAGCCACTCTTCACTTCTGTATGTTTTCCATTCTTTTCCTTTTTCTCCTAGACCATCAGCTTCATACTTTGCCTGCAATCATTTAACTCACAAACATGCAATCCCATCTATGAGCCAAACTCTGGTGTCCTTTCAGTGGAACACTGAAAGAGGCTTCAAAATCAGATACATATGAATTTGCAAAGGATTCTAAAATGACTGCCACTAGCAACCACCTGTTGCATCAATATCACTGTTAGAGTGATATTGATGGATTACTGCATGCTGCATTTCTCCAGTATATTCCACTCCAAAGTGGGGAACTGAACACTGGGTGCCATCTTCTTCTTGGAACCACATTTTGTGTTTTCTGAAGCCCACTCTATCCATACACGCAAACAAAAATGACAACCAGATGAAATAACATTTTTCTTCAGACAATTAAACTGTTCACATAGAAGGCATGGCAACAGATACAGTAAGACACGTATTCTTAGAGCAGTGCTTATGCCAACCCCTCCCAGTGTTCCAGTGTAACAGATCCTCCTAAACTAAAAAGGCTGTGGTCTTTCTCCAAGGAAGAAGTTTATTTACTAGTTTGGTTTCATCCAGAGTTAAAGAGGGGGTCATCCCATAGACCGAAAAAGAAAACCATCTTAAATTACCATTTGACACACTTGCTGTGTAAATCTAACCTTATGGGAAACCATAAATTCACCAGAATAAAAAAAAAAGAGGCTTTTAGGCTTCTCTAACTCTTATATAACATAAGCCGGCATGACATCAGAGATCCCTGGGGATAACTCACTTTCCTGTTTTTGACAAAACACACATAAAAAGCTTTTTGTCCTTGACAACCAGATTTATTTTCCAAATATATGCATTACACGTGTATTTTCAAAAATACCATATTCATGGATATAAAGGAAGAAAGAGTTCAACCTCCACATAGGATTGTATACAGCATTTTTGTTAATTTTCCTTTAAAATGTCATTTAAAATTAAGAATAAAAGAAACACAGTTTTAAGTAAGACTTCACCACTTTCTGGGGCATGAAAATATATCAGAAAAATATGGATGGGACCATACAACTGACAGGAAACAACCAACAGGAATTTAAAAGCACTAGGTGTTCTATCACCAAGTGACAAAGATGAGTGTGTTACATCCATTACTGATATCACCTCAAAAACTGAAAAGGATGTCTGAAGCTTTCAATGTGAAATGCAAAAGAATGACATATAAACCTGCAAATAGCTCCAAAAACCCAGCAGGGAACAGAGTACAACTACAGAAATCTTGTACTCTGCTAAATGAACAAATATTCCAATGGCACTCTCCTTTTCCATATGGGAATGAACACAAAAATATGAGGCAAAAGCCAGACTGGTCGTACATAAACTATTATTCTACATCTAAAATGCTTCAAGCACTAATAATGGTGAATAAAACAATGCAGAAAGGGACAAAAACCTACCTGCCAAAACATGCAGTTACTCAGCAGAAATCTGCATCGCGCACGATTGCAACATTTATGGTTTAGAAAATAATAAATGTAGATATAAATATTTCAGTTGATTCATTTCTTCCGTGCTGTGCCACAAGTGGGTGTTCAGGCTGGATTTCACAAGACTTAAACAGAAGAAGTCTTCATACGCAGAAAACCAAGAAAGGTTACTTAGAAATTCTCTCTTGTGTAGATATCCCAGCAGTGACCAACAGGTAGGTGACACCCTTAGGTTTGATGATGTTATGTTATATTCTGTAGTCCTACCATAGACTATATAGTCAAAGCATCTGAGAGCATCCAAACAGACAGTACTTAAATTTTAAAGATAACAATTCCAGTCACCCACTGAGGGCAGAGAGTTACCTCCAGCAACTACAAAGGGAAAATAATACCTACCTGGCCACCTACATCAACTCTTCAGGAGTGATTGTGGAAGTCTGTGCACAACTCATTGTGTGAGGCAACCTACACCAAATTGCAATACCAGCGAGAAGCAAATAAGCAATTCAAGTCATGAATCCAGACAGTCAAGCTGGCAAATCAGGATACAAACTGAGAAGAGCAAGCAAGGTGGCAGCAACATCTAAAAACACACTTTGCAATTTAAATAAGAATCAGTCTATTACAAGCGCACATATGCCAGCAGTACTGGCACTTCGTCCAGATATCTTTAAACCTAAGAAGAAAATTTAGGTGGATGGTTGGATACTACCAGTTGTCTCAAAGCATAAGTAAATTTGTGTGTGTTTGACCTGCCCACCTGTCCATGCAGGTCTTTTATCAACTGCCTTTCCAGCCCAAGACCCAAAGTACACTTCACAAGATTTATGCACTTTTCTGTAAGTTGGGCTATAATAACTCACAGATACCACAAAAAAAAGCCTCCAGCCAAACATCCCAAACATAGCCCAGCACGTCTATTTGAGGTTTTTCATTAAAACCTAAGGAAGTATGATGGAAAAATCTTTTCGCCTTACGTGATTTTTTTTCTCCAGTCGTGGTCAGTAAAAGGAAACATCTACATCTGTTCCGAGTCCACATGCATGAAAAACATTTTATAAAATGAAAACAGATTTGAGATCATTTAAATTCCAATACTAAACCTTCAAAAGTAAATTACCTACAGAAAGTACATGTGTGGGTGTATTCCTGTTTCACTGCATCAACAGCCTTAATCAGGCTTGCATACTATTTCTGATTATGGTTCATTATATAAAATCGCGTTGATAACAGTTCAGCAAGAATGTTCCTTAACCCTTTCTGAAAAAAGGAAGTATCATTCTTGCATCAGTTTTCCCCCTTGATGTCTGTGTGTGGGGGGTGACTTTCTCCAGCCATACCTGACTTTGCAGAAGCCATGAGAGCCAACTGTAAACCACAGGAATTGGCCTGAACTCTCCATCAATATAAAGGCTGTGGCTCCTCCCTGTGCTGAGTGTGGTGACTCCTGCACATTCCTCCTCAGCTCCACTTGCCCCTGCAACCCCCAGGTCCTTGCAGATCTCCCCAAAATGCAGACTTTGAAGGCTAATGCACCTCCCTGCTCACATGAAGTCAAAATGATTCCAATTGCATCAGCTGAAGCCACATATATCCTGCTCACTGAAGGCCCTGCTTGGGGTTCTGAGGAGTCATCAGGAATACAAAAACTACTTTGAAGCCAAATGTGCCTTTTTTGATTCGCAGAGCTGCATTTTCTTAAGCATGTGCAGTTTCTTTTTTGGTTTTGTGTCTACTCTTCTATTACTCTGAAATGGGGGTTTTATCAATATCATGTATTATCTGTTAGCCAGATCAGTATCTGAAAACTACTTGAAAATATCAGCAATTGTGAAGCATAGATAATTTCTCGGTAGGATTTCTGACCAGAAAGGGATCGTACCTGTGCTCTACAATCTGCTTGTTACATTTCAAGACAAACTGTGTCTTGATTTCACCCTGTAAAGACTAGATGATTTTGTATCTCCTTCCATTACGAAATTTTGCTCAGTTATACCATCACTGTTAAAAGCAACTCATCTTTCTATACTGAAACATGGAGCCTTTTTCTAGAGAAAAGCTTTCAGAAAAATGGTTGTTTTTTGACAATTTCAGTAGCTGATTCAGTGAACAGTTTGATGCTAGCACTACTCAGTTTTCATCATAACGCAGAACTTTATCCTACTGATAAAGATATCCTCTTCAATAACTACATCAGTGTAAGTATCTAGGATTTTACAGAAACATGCCAATATAATTAAATTGTCTTATGTGCACATATGTGTTCGGAGGAGGGTTGTGGGGAAAGGAAAAAAAATGAAAAAAATCAGACCCCATCGGCTCAATTTGCATCGCAACCCTCAGGAACCCAACTCTATCCTTCAAGCCTACCATGAGCACAGCAATGAGATTAGAGTGGACAAATCTATTCGGAGTTGGTTACACACACAAAGAAAAGATGTTACACCTAAAAACATTGTATGGCTGAATCTACAGATACTTCTTTTTTTCACTACTTTGTACTTCATGCTAACCATACAGGCATTATTTACCAAACTCAGTGAGTCAGTTTTTGAAGTAGTGAGACATGGCTCAAAATAAGATCACAGTTTTAAAACTGCCTGATGAGCACAGATTCCGAAGACCACAGAAGTGCTTCAAAATACTAACTTTTATAATGAAAATATCTGGTTTCCTTCCAAGTAAAGTACTTGATCAGTTTCTGCTCTCCTGTATGTTAATACAGACTTGCCAGAATTTCCACTGAGGATGAGCACTCACTCTAGTTGAAAATCTCTCTGAAATGAAGCACATAAAATTTCTGATAGTCTTGAGTGGTTCACTTCAGAAGAGGGAGTCATTTTTTGGTGAATATTTTCTTTCTTATTAGGAAAAAAAATACAAGTACTGGAAGAAGTTCTACAGTGAAACAAACCAGATTTTTGAATCTTTAGTCTGTTTTTGAAGTTCTGAAAGGGGTGGATGGGGGAAGTTATGTTCTAGAAAGTCATGGTGTGTCCCCTGAAATATGTTCTATATGGTAAGAACAAACAGTTCTTACCATAGAAACAGAAAACTTCTCTAAAGCAACCAACAAATATGCATAATTAGTTATAAATCATAACCATGACTTATGGATGCCAAAACTCAGCTAAAAAAAGTGGTCAGGTAAGTTCATATATGAAAAATGTCATCAGGGGTTTCAAGTGCACATAGCTCAACAAGAAGTTGGGGAAGTTTATCAGTCAGACTCCTAGAAACCAGGAAAACACAGCATGAGATATGCAACTATTTGTTTCCTCCTACCTTTCTCTTCCATACAAACAGATACAGCACTTGCCTGATTCAGAGCTGCTCTTGGCCATGTTCTCACAGAAGATGAAATATCAAGTTTTATTAGTAAGAGAAATTAGCTTAAGGGAATAGATGTTTTTGTATTGCCATCTCAGATGAAAAGCAGAAGCAAAGCCCTTGAAGACTTAACACTTGTACTGGTCCAAAGTTTCAGCTAAAACCTTGGCTATTACTCCTGTATTGTAAATCTGTCTCCCAAAATCCGCATGCTGCTCTACTGGAATGGCTTTCAAAAAGGATCATTAGGTCAGAACAGCCAATAAGTTAAAACAAACAAACAAATAGGCAAGGAACATAACAGAAAATGTCTGGGGACTGTTAGTATAGCCTAATGCAGCTTCTGGAAACTAAATTACTTTCAAAAGTAGGTTGACTTCAAAATACTCAGTTAAGACCTATGGCTCAGACATAAGCTATTCACAAGGCTGTCTGTCAAATTACAAAAAATAAGCATTTTCATGTTTTGGCTATTTGCAAGTATATGCAATCAGAGCATGAGGACTACCATCTAACAGGCTATTTTAAAAGGTAGCTTGAGGACTTCTACCACAGCAATTGCTCTAAAAAAACCTATTTCCTTTAAAGCCCTGTCTTTACTCTACTGAACCTAAAACAGAAGCATTTAAGTCAAGCCTTCTCTGAATTGCCCCCTAAAGGAGACTTTGGGTCTGCCCTCACTGATTACAGATCAAGTCTACAAAACCACACTCTAGTCTACCATTAATTAGCTAGAGTGGCACTCTCCACCCACAGCTCACAGACAGAAAACCTTTTGACAAAGCCATAGGAGATAATAGGATGATGTAAATCAAAAACAGAAGAGTGGAAAGGCACAAAATTTTTAGCTGTCAGAGGATCTGAATAATTAGAAAATAAACAGTGAAGGAAAAGGATGCGCCTGGAAAGACAAGAAACCTAATGCCTTCTTTTCCTTTATGTTATTTATCCATTCATTCATCACAGCTAATAGTGAAACTACTACAAAGCCTACTGTCTAAAACAGAAGAGAAAGCTTTGATTTCAAGGTGAAACGTACATTGAAACTGAAAAATCTGCATACACTGGGAAATGTTACAGAGCTGTGCACTGCTACTATGCAATGGTACTGTATAACTGATAATTTTTTAAAAAAAGCTTGTGATACTGACATATTCTAAATGAACTGTGCCAAGAGGGCCCCAGGAACAGACCGGTATCACCATTTTTCAAACCATGTTGTTTTAGAATCAGTGTCATAACTTCCCACTCATACAAAGTCATTGCATCAACTCCCACTAACTCTATTTTACTTAACTTCAAGGAGAAAAGTCATCAGTTCAAAGGATGCCAAGAGAAAATATTGTAGTTGTTGAGTATATGCGGAATGGGAGAAAAATAAGAAAGTGCAGAGAGAAAAAAAGCTGAATGTAAGGCTGCATGAAGGTCACATGCAAAGAAACTGGGATGATGCCGCATTAGTGCTAATACATATGAAAATTAAATGAATGGATCTCCTTCCACTGCTCCTGCAAATCGTCACTTAGAGATTAAAGCATCTGGGAATCATGGAATAACATCCCTTTGAATACATGTAATAATCTCAGTTACACAATGCTAAAATTCTCGAGTTCATTATACTTCAAGACTGAATACAATGACTATTGCTGCTGTGAGAATTAAGTTTTAGCGATCCTGGTTGCATCTGAAATCTTTGTGAAAACTATTCACCTTCCAAGTGCAGAATAAGAAAAAAATTTTTTGATGAACAGAAGAGAGTTTTAATTCTTCAGTTCTTACTTAGCACTGTGTTTTCATCTAAATTACATACCCAAAGTAAAGGAATGCAGTCTTATCTTACTAAAGCATTTGGAAAAAGGAATAAATTATAAAAAGAATATTTATTTTAAAGTACAGTGTCCTGGTTTTGGCTGGGTTAATTTTCTTCATAGTGGCTGGTATGGGGATGTGTTTTGGATTTGTGCTGAATGCAGGGTTGATGATACAGAGATGTTTTTGTTACTGCTGAGCAGGACTTACACAGAGCCAAGGCCTTTTCTGCTTTTTGTACAGCCACACTGGTGAGGAAGCTGGGGGTGCATGGGAGGCTGGGAGGGGACACAGCCAGGGCAGGTGACCCCAGCTGACCAAAGGGACATTCCAGACCATATGACATTATGCTCAGTAAAAGTTGGGTGAAGAAGGAGGAAGAGGGGGACATTTGGAGTGATGGTGTTTGTCTTCCCCAGTCACCATTGTGCGTGATGGGTCCCTGCTCTCCTGGGGATGGCTGAACACCTGCCTGCCCATGGGAAGCACTGAGTTAATTCCCTGTTTTGTTCTGCTTGTGTGAACAGCTTTTGCTTTCCCTATTAAACTGTCTTTATCTCAACCCATGAGTTTTCTATCTTTTACCCTTCCAATTCTCTCTCTGATCCACTGGTGGAGGAGTGAGCAAGCGGCTGCATGGGGCTTGGCTGCTGGCTGGGGTTAAACCACGACAGTAATTAAAATGTTTCACTTATTTCCATAGTATAAACACTACTTTATTTTGATACACTTTCTGGTGCAGTACATTAACCCACAGCCCTAGTGATATACCAGCAGAATCCAACTCACACAGAGTAACACAGTCCTCCCTACCTCACATCTCCTCAAACAAGAGGTCAGAGCTCCCCTTAGGTGTGTCCACAGAAGAAAACAAAAGCATTAAGAACACAGACCTAAAATTGAACTTCATAAAGACAGAAGGCAATGCTCAGTGCAGAGATTAAATAAAAGTTGGAGAAACAGAAACAATTATGAGAACTACTTGTGAAGGTAGTGCAAGTACACCCAGAAAGATCAGCTTCCAGTTTTAAAAACTACAACAAAAAGTTCGTAAATAGAAAACTATTTAAAATACTACTAAGAAAATTATTTCTTAACTGAGTTATGTATCAGCACAGCAGCTACTAGTTTGTACTTAAAATACTGTAAAAACACACCTTTATCATCATTGATATACAGGAATTTCTATACAGATAGGCCAAAAAAATTAGACCTGCATTCCTGGGAAATGACTCTGCAGGTAACAAATTACTGTACTGTTTTTGACTTGCTGGTAATATGTAGTGCTGTAACAATCTGGTGAGCAGTCTGAACAGATGCTGACTGATAATGAGAAGAAGTGGCTGCAGAAAAGTGCTGGATTTCTAGGGTATTGATCCTTACAAATATGATTTTAAATCAACAAGCTAACTGCCAGCAGAGAGGCTGTATTAGCACATGATTCCTGCAGCTAATGATCAATAGTTAATCAGCAGAGGAGAAAATGAGCAGAGAGAAGCCACTGGTGCATATAGAGAAATACCAGATACCTTGAAATACTTGTGCAAAATTAAACATGTTGGTAACGAGGATGAGAAGAAAATAACCCTTTACTAAGAAACAGCACTTTTATGCGTGAACTGGCAATCCAAGTAATTGATTATCCAAATCACCATTCGGAGCAGAACATAAGTAAGCAGATAGTACTGTACTACTATATTTTGCATTTAAAGTCATTTCACATATAGTGAATACTTAAAAATTACTCTTCTGCATTCTCAGATGCTTTAAGAAATTTTTTAAGTCTTTTTCAAACACTTCCATGCTTTCAGGTAAAAGGTTTATGACTGCCAAGCTGAGGGACTCAACAAAAACGCAGAGTTCCTCTAAGTGGCTTTAAAAGCCTTGATTTGGGTAAGAAAAGAAAAATACAAAGATTCTCTTTGTTCCTTCTGGGTATACTCAGACCTTAGTTACCACTTGGTGATCCTTTTAATCAAACTCCTTTGTCACACACTGCCAACAACTCAGTGTCTTCTTTTGAGAGCAGATCATCATGTCAAGTACCTAAGAACTAACAGGCTAAGAATTACAAATCAAACTTCAGGCTCATAAGCACCTGGCTTTAAAAAGTTATTTGTTTTCAACCAGTACTCTCTCTACTATTCTGCATTAAAAAACCCTTATCGGTAGAATGAATTGATATAATTAATCCTCTTGTTAAACCTATAAAATAAATGCAGGGATAGGATGAAGATCACATTTTAAGTGGGGTTTTTTGGCTAATGTAACAAAGATTACTTTTAAGTCAAATAATTACTTGAAATAACCACTTTGCACTCAACCAAATCAAGCACTACACCAGCCTGTGCCACAGAAGATGTGCAACAGCGAGGTATTAAATTCTTTAAGCAAATGGGAAAAAAAATAGCTCATCACTAAGGAACTCCCATTATCAACAAGCTCCAGTTTCAGCCAGAGAACACATTATTGTGGTATGCAGTGTGGTATGCACTGCTCCTCTGCTGAAGTCACTAGCCAAAATGAAAATAGACATCGTAGCAGTATGGATCTCTCTTCAAGACAGGGGTCCATTCTGGACCTTTTTACTTTATATATATAGGAAGAAAGTAAGGCACTGTCCGCCAGTAATGAAAGACTGAGAAAAACCTAGTGTGAAACAATCCCCAAGTTCATCTTCCATTTAAGAAGAAAACATGCAGGTATATTCAATGTAACTACACACATGTATTTCCAACTGTCTTCCCATTACCTCAAAATCTCAATGTTACTTCCTCTTTCTCCAAAATCAAAGGCTAAAGTTGATTTCTATATCCTTGACATATACAAGAGTGCATACATTAATAAATCAAGAGTACTACAGGGTTTCCTGTGAAGTAGAGACAGAAACTTTAGTCACTGGCTCTATCAACCTGCACAGCAATTGGTTGCCCTTCCATGCTCCTTCCTAAGGATGCATGCTGGAATGTATCAAAGATTTTCACAGCAAGCAGACAACAAAATGCCTCTGATTCATTTAGCACAAATTGAAAATAAAAACACGAAAACCAAGTATTTAAAAGATGGAGTAATGAATTGCAAATGCAGCCTCCTCCTCTACTACTTCCAAATGATGAGATTTGGTTTTTTTTTTTCCTATGTAAGGTGCGAGAATGCATGAGAATTGGGGCATTAATCATCATGCCACATTCATTTTTAGGTTCAATTTTTAGTATTCCTGTACTATATTTTCATCACTAGCTCTATCTACTATGTCAGCGGCAGGAGATAAGAGAGTCATCAAAAGACAGTGGTATTCCAAGCAGTTATGGCTGTGTCCATGAAGAACTTGCAGCAAGAAGGAAAAACCCAACTGAAACTGGAAAACAGCATAAAACAAACTCTTCTCTGCCTTTTGCAAAAGGTTATTCTTTGACCTGATGTAGTAAGGGAGAGAGAATTTGTTACAGAGATTCAGGAGACTGAAGCACAAGTCTTGTGCACCATTAAAATCCTACTGAGCATATTCATGTGTGAAATCCCAGTAATGCATAGAACTTGTGCTGGCCATCCAATTAATGCTGGATGTTACAACACAGCCAACAGCTTTTATCTGATACTCCACAGCTCTAACAACCAGAGGAAAAAAAAATAAACAGAATGTACTAACATGACCTACACTTCCAAATTTTTCCAAACAAAATGCTACTCCTATGATTCCTTACCAACTGAAAACTTACACAGTTTCATAATTTGCATGGTCCTGAAGCTGGATCCTCAGACCAATTATGTAACCAGTGCTGATGTGCTTTAACAACTGCCTTTCATTTACAGAAGTTAAAGCAGTTATGAACTAGAGGACAGCATTAATCCTAATTAGCTTCGATCCCATCACCAAAAAGAGCTGGATCATCACTCTGCTGAAGATTTCTCAACTTAGTGCTTAAGAGCTCCCCTGTGGGGAATTCTGTTTATTTTGAATTCTTGTCTTGTGCTGCCATGAGCTTCCTGAATATCCACATCTGTGTAACATGCTTCTCAGAGAAGGCTGGAAAAAAATGAATCAATAAAATCACAGAAATCTCCTGTCAAATAATTGGTCCTGATCATAGTACTCACAAAAGGAGAAACAGTTTGGGTAAACTGCAGTATTAGGAGCACGCCACATAAGGAGCCTGTGTTCTGCTTTGTACAATCTCTTCTGCTCTCGTCTTTCTTAAATTCAGTGGGTTTTATGTTCTGGGTTTGGGGTTTTTTTTCTAACTGCATTCCAATACAGATCAATCAAAGGTAACTGAGGAGTTTCTGTGAAACCAAGCTGTAGGCTCCAACTTCCAAGGCAACTGAAAGAACAAACTCCTGAAACACCACTGGCCCTAGTGGTACAAACTGGGCTTAAAAAGATGGACAAAAGAAACATTGGTAGGAAGAAAACATACAGGATGGAAAGAAACTAAACCACCACCTTCTACCCTGCAGCCCTGACTCACATTACCGACGGCTGCTGAGACCAACAGACCCCACTTATTTGTGCAGTCCTGGTGCTCTCCTCTCCCCAGGAGATGCATCTGTCTATCCTTTCTGTACATGAAAGACCAGAGCTGGAACCAAGCCTGCAGATGTACATGGCCGGCAAAGCAAGGGCCAGCAGCACGTATAGCCACCCAAGATTGCTACGGTCTAGATTTGACCGTAGCTGTTTCTCAGTGAATGTCTAGACTACTCCTCATTAAAGCACCAACTTCACAACCATTTACTCCATACCAAGAACTTTACACCTCTCATCGATGGAAATCGGCAGCTAGTTAATATCCAAAATGTTGGTGGATTTTTTTTTCCCCTTTTGGAGTGAGGGAGAAGGAGTAAAAGAAGGGATTGATGGATAGGCAAATCTAGTCACAGAAGCCTCACTTCCTTAGCAAGCAGACCAAATGCAGTACCCCTAAAAAGAGATCCCCTTGAAAAATAAACCAACAGACTAGGGAAAGGATTTACATAGTGAAAATTCTTGTATGTTGACAAAGAACAGAAACTTCAAAAGGAGTACTTGTCAAAAGACCCAATCTAACAGTGCATAAGGAAGGCTAGGAAATCTTCACATGACAGGGCTGCTTTTCACATGTCTTTAAACGTGAAGCCAGTAGCTGCTAATTGGTAAGAATGGAGGAGATCCCACCCAACACCTGCTACAGCAATTCGGTTTAATAGCAGTCCTTCAGTAGCTTTGACAACTACTCCCACACTCCCCTGTGAGAGACTAATGGTTTGCTAAAAATAAAACAGAGATTAGCGTCTACAGCGAGCCACTCGAGATAGCGCTGTTCGACAGAAGGCGATATTCATCGACCTTGTGGTGAGCTGATGTCCACACTTCAAAGGATTCCATCCTGTATCTAGGGGTTTGGGTGCCTGGCTAAAATGGCAGGATGCAATAATACTTTTTGTTCATTTCATTATTTTCTACAGCCTGCATCTTAGCCCACGGTAATAATGTTCATACTTATGCAGCGGGGAATAATCAGCACCAACCTCAATTTGTGTACAGCAGCTGCTAAACGCTGGAGTTGCCAAGAAACCTAAGATGACAAAGCAAAACCCCCCCCCCCCCCAGCTGTACCAGCAGTTAGTGACATTTTCACTAGTATGTGAATCTTTAGCAAGCAGACCAAGACTAACCAAGTCACAATGGCAGGGAAGGATGGGGAAAAGAGCAGAAAATACCTTTTAATTTTTTTCTGAATATGATATATAATATGGTTGTCAAAATCATCAATCAATAGTTTGTATGTAGGATGCAAGTAACAAAGATCGTATCAGTCTTCCAAAAGAATTACTCTTGTCTGTTTTAAAATACAGGAACTAACAGACCACAAAGGCAGCCAATATATAAGAGAAAGCCTTTTCTAAAACCACATACTTATTTAGTTCCGTAAGAAAACATCTGACTCCACCACAAAAAAAAATATATACAGATTAAGTTTTGCCGTATGTTAAATACTACAAAAACAATCTAAATTTATAGTGGGAAACATTTAATCTTTTGCCAAATACAGAAGAAAGAAAAAAGGGCTCCATGTGATGAATAAGATACTGTATGCAAAAAAAAGGCCCTACAAACAACCTTGACCTTGTTTTATGGAAGCAAGCCAAATTAATTCCATCTTTCAAATCTACAAGATACTTGTGTCACACAGAAGAAACACTTTACATTAATTATAGTTGCTCTCAAAAGAAAGTAGCCATCATATGAAATGATTACTGTCTTACCTGGTCAAATGGGTTAGACTAATAAAAGACATCAAGAACTACAGGTCTGGAGTTCCCCCTCAGAAATAACAAGGAAATTTCTGTCTGCCTAGGAGGATAAAAATAGCCAAAACTCCATTTGTTTTTCAGTTGCGTGAAAAACTTACATTTTCAAAAGAAAAGGAGACATCATGGATGAGACCACTAGCAACAAGTACATCTTCCAGTACAAGTAAGACACCACCAGATCATAGGTGGCAGTGTCAGAAGATGAGATGAGACAGAATACCTGAAGAGTATACAGGCAGCTCCATAAGAAGAGAAAGATTTGTGGCTAAGAGGTAAGAGAACTGCAAGCCTGAAGTTCTTTCCTTTCAGTCTTGAGATGTAATGATCAACATCTTGATTTAAAAATCATTACTTAGCAACAATATCCATCACTTTCAAGTCACATTTTCTCTAGTGCCTTTTATTTAGTCTCATAGCTCCCAAATAGTTTTAACTATCTCTAATATAAATATTTATTAAATAGAAAACAGTTAAAAATCACCAGGAGCATGATAATTAAAATTTAACATTAATGCATATAAAGAGGGCATCTTTCATGATGCGCAAGCTTCAGTTGAAAGATGAAAGTATTACATGACATGGATGTAAAGGTTTCAAATAAGGATGTAAAGGTTTCAATCCCACAAAAACCATTAGGTTTTTTGTTTATGCCTCAGCGTTTACACTTAGGCAAGACCCACCAAGTAAACTGCAGAAGTGTGATACTAATGCTTCTTGGCAGCGAACCTTGCCTTGATCTCTTCAGCCTCCATTAAGACATCATGGAGGAAGCTGCAGTTCAAACTGTAAGGCACAAATTACACACAATTCTTGTGTAAATTAGGCAGTAAACTGAAGCAGTAAAATAATCAAGTTTTAAGGCTAGCTTTTACATTTTATGATTTTCCTCTTGAAATACTTTCCACTGAAAAGACTGAGACAAAAAAAAGGAAACCACCAGAACATCAGAAAACCATTAGTTACATGGTCTGCAAGGTTAACATGTATCTCTCTATAAAAAGAACCTGTACACAATGATTCCAATTAGGGCAAATTACATTTTACCAGACAGAAAGAAATAACTAAGACCAAATTGGCAAATGTCACTGTTACCACAGAAATTTCTTTTTAGACTTGTGTGAAGAAAAATATCACCAGCTTGTTCACAATGAAGGCCTCCCACATGATTATGTGGCACATGTGAAAAATAATTCGTTGATTCTAAAGCTTGTATTGATGTGGATAATCTGCCTTTGTCTCATAAAATACTGATGATATGTGCAAAGAAATTCCCTTTATTGTATTTTACTATAATTCAAAAAGTGTTCCCAATTTCTGTTTTACACAGAAAAGCAAACGGCTACTGAATATACCAGTTTATATCCAATTTTGTATAAAGTACCACATTTTCTTTTAATCAACTGGGACTCATTTTAGCATTTAACACAGTGGAAGACGTGTTTTTATTTCAAACATGACTGCAATATTGCAGAGTGACACAGAGCAGCTTTCTGACACAGGTACTGCATGGGCCAATCAAGGCAGATGCACAGCTGGGTCTGCTCTTCACAAACCAGCACAGCCTGGCTGGGGATGGCCATGGGAGCCCTGGCTACAGAGACCAGAGAGAGAGGTGGCTAAGAACCTCAGGGAAATGACAAAGAAGAGCAGTACAGCACACAAATCTGGACTTTGGAAGAGATGCTAAGACAGAGACACCTTTGGCTAAATAGTAAAGTCCTGACTGAGTGCAGGGCAAAATAAAATTCTGCAGGAAGCAGAAGCAGGCACTCACAAGGAAGAATTTGGAATCATCATCCAGGCGCAAAGGCAGTATCAAGAAATACATATAGCACCACTACACAGAACCATCAGTAATTTAAGACATCTGAATAACTTGAGATGAAAACAGAATCACTTTAGTAAGTGGAATAAGAAATAAACCAAAATGCTGACAGATCCAAAGGAATTTAAGAGCAACCTTGCATATTATTGATCCTTATTGATAGAGATTCCTCCAGATTTTTTTTTCCATCATTTCTTTTGTTCATAAAAACCATGATGGAAACACAAAAAGCAACTTCCTACACTGGAGATTCTGAATCTCAAACCACTGAATTATCTTCCCTTATTTCCCTCTACCACCCAGATTTCAAGGGTATTCCACTCAGCTCCATCTTGTGCCCTAACTGTTCCTCTAACAGACCCTGATGACAGTGGTACAAAGACACTACATCATCCACTTCAGAAACAGCAGATCAACAGGTATCACATCTCATGGAACACGGCTCAAAGAAACAGATTTCACCCTTCCCAAAGTGATTATCCAGTCATTAAAGACATGGGATGTACCTTATTTCAGGCAAAGATCAAACACCCTAAAACTTTACTTTATATTACTGCCCATTTCCTTAAAATACTAAAAATTAAAATCCCAGAACAAAAAGGGGAAAAAAAATCCACATTGCTGTTTAACCTCTAAGTGACTGTAACTGACCTACAAAGAGAAAACCTACGTTGGGACTCTGCAAATCAATCAAACTTGCTACAAGGAAAAGCCTCAAGTTCATAAAAGACTAGCATAGCAATGCAGAGAGAAGGTGACATTGTGGCTGTTTAGATGCAAACTGTTGGCAAGTTGCTGGAAATCCTACCTACACTTCTCTCTTTTAAAAAAGAAAAAAAAAAACCAAACAAAAACAGAAGAGACAGACAAAATGGTTGCAATTACACTGGCAAATATGGCATAACTAAGTTTTCAGAGTGAGCTGGCAGCAATGAAAAACTTTTTGTACAGCAGATTAATTTTAATTTTTAAAGTTGAAAATTACATGACTCAGCCTGTACTCATCATCTCCATGAAGACATCGTTCTGCTGCTGAAATGTCAGCTCCTGAGCTTCGGCACACAGCAGAAATTGAAGCACAACGTTTGCTTTCTTTTATAACTTTGCTTTTTGGCTTGGATTCTCAATAGCTCTGTCCTTCCTGCAAGTTTGAAGTAAAGCCAATGCAACACTCTGCCCACCAGAAAGTCACACAATGAAGAACAGATGTATTTCCCACCGTCACATCCCGCTCAGCTACACAGTGCATTGCTCCACTGCTGTTAAGTGCTGTAACCAGCTGTGCTCCCCTCACCTTCACAAGCCAGTGCCACAGAGCTCAGCATACCAACTAACACCAGTGCTTCTCATCAGCAACAATATGCTCACTGTCCTTAAAGGCAATTATTTGCAGTTTCTACTCTAACACACTAAAAAAAGCAGAAAGTACGCACCAAAAACCAGAATAATTTAGAGTCCGTTTCATCATGGTTTTTTGGGTAGGTATTTCAGACCAGCAATTTTCAGTACTGGCTGGAAGGCAGTCAGGTAAGCATCCAAGTTGCAATTGAGGTTAAGTATTCAAGCTGCAGTTTATCACAATGCTACATTTGTGTAAGTCCTAGTAACATCTTGGATGTTTTAAGACTTGGCTTTTTTTAAAAGACTGACAACAGACGTGATATTTTGTATGTCCTCCTTTAGCCTCAATCCAGATTTGCAAGTTAAAAACTACATCACAAATTAGCCTCAAAGTAATAAAAACAAGATGCCGTTCCCAAATATTACACCATATTTATCAGTTCAATATTTTAGTTTCAGAACAAAAGCCATTAACAGAATTACTATACTACTCCTGAGGTTTTACTCCACACGTAATACACTTTCAGACATAAGCAGCAAAAGAAAAAAAAAAAAAACACCAAACTCAGCCCCCCGCATGCATTTGATGATTACCTTGTGTTGTTATGGAAACTAAATATCCATGAAGAAGCAAGAACAAAGAGGGTGGGGGGAATCCCATTGCAAATCCTCCTGTAAGTTCTGTATTTATTTTTTTCTCCATTGCAGATCCAAACGAATGTGGTGCAGTACTGCCCAAATTATCACATCCTTCCCTCTTCCCTCCCTTCCCTTGCTCCTCCCCTCCAAAATATAGGTAAACATTTTAAAATGTTATTGGAGATACCGAAGCAGGAAGCTGAAGCAAAACTGGATTCTGCAATAAGGAGTATGGTTGCCCAAATCAAGTGTTCCATGAGACCATTCAATTCCCAAATCTGTCTTTAAAGAGGACAGATTTGCCTGCTGTCCCAAACAATTCCTTGTGCAATTCCTCTGGAGCCCACAGCTGGAAAAGTGTCAGAAACCCCTAGGACAGCTAAAACAGGACAAAACTGTTCTCTTGCAGGATTCTACAGAAGAGAAAGAGGGACAAGCTGAGACCTCTCTTTCCACCCCTTCTGTGTCCCTGCTCTCAAAACTTTTGGTAAAGACATCCCAATTTAACTGATATCCAGGAAAACAAAAAACCTAATTAACAAAATACAAATCAAGAGTCTGTATTGCAAAATTTGAGACAAAGTGTCAAGGAGATTTATTTGACTATATCTGTATTTATCAATTCACCAGTGGGGACAGGAATTTATGGTTTTAAGTGACAACCACCAACTTTTACCCAATAAATAATATTTTGCAGGGGG
The DNA here is from genome assembly GCA_013397845.1 of Melanocharis versteri. Classification (NCBI taxonomy): domain Eukaryota; kingdom Metazoa; phylum Chordata; class Aves; order Passeriformes; family Melanocharitidae; genus Melanocharis; species Melanocharis versteri. The sequence goes on along the minus strand of VZTG01005281.1, from coordinate 448,493 downwards.
GGTGTGGTGGACCTTCTCTGGAAGTAGAGGTTTTCTGGTTTAATTTCAGCATCTCTGAAGCAAATATCAGAAAAATTTTCACTAGAGAATTATTAGTAAATACATCTGCATGACTGTATATGAAGAAAACTTCTCCATTTTCCTGCATAAGGGAAATCAGGATAATAGTATGCACAATAATAGGAAACAAAGAATACAGAGATTGTATCTGCTGATATACTTTCCAACTTTTGAGAGACCCTTTGTGTAAATGCAAGCTATTTTTTTAGGCTTAGAAAGATCACTTTTCTGGAAAAATCTGCCTAAATGAAAACAAGTCCCATCTCTAAATGCATCTTCCAAATGGTAAGTTCCTACATGAGATTTTAAGCACTTATAGTCTAGGTTCAAAGAACAGTACATACTTTTTTTTTCAAATTTACACATTAAAAATGAAAAGGAAAACATCTGATTAGTAAATCATTTGTGCTAAGTTTTTACTGCTTAATCTAGTGCCTGGCACATGCTTTACAAACTTGTAATATCATTCATCAGTGAAGGGGGAAAAAAAGCAATTCCAGCATGTACCATCTTCCAACCCACCCAGGATTTTAGAAAGGTTACAACATATCTGCAGCTTAGGCAATTCATGCTGCCCCATCACTTCAGGTACGGCTTCAGCCAACTTCTTCCAAAACACACAAGCATAATGTTGCACACTGTAGATAAAGTATAGCATATTTAAATAATGAAAAAGGTAAGACAGCATCTGTAATTGTGACCCTTAAAGATACTTTAGCAAGTGTAGCTCAGACAGTAAAATGCTAATAACAAGTAGAACCTTGAAACATGACAGTAAGAGGCAGCTATTAATAGAAGGCTAATCTACAGTCTTGCTTTAAATAATACAGAAAATTGCAGTAAAAATCAAAGTTCACTAACATCAACAATGTACTTGAGAGCTCCATCTCAGCTGATGATGACAAGCATGAAAAATTCTCAAAATTTTTAAAGTGTTTTGTCTCTAGAATAATTTATTCTTCAGGCCTTTGAAAGCAGCACTTAATGACAATGTGACATGACCAAAGAGAATTTGCTCCTGCTCCTGATGAAACTACTATAGTCGTTTTCCTTTTCTTCCTGTCTTCTCGGAGACCACAGTGAAAACAAACCCAGTGTCATTGTGGCAAAACAACACCCAACCCTAATCCTAAGTAAAATGTACAAATTTTGGGAGCCATTTTGAAAAACTCTGAGATCACAAATATGTTCACAATTTACATTCACTATGATGCTAATTGTCTTTCACTTAGGAAGAGGCTCGTGACTCAGGTGTGACTAAGAGCAGAGGCGCTGAGAGCAAGGTTTATTAAAACATTTCTAAATATTTTTCAAATTTTCAATCTTCTGGCCAAGGTGCTGTGTTACTGGACCTATAACTGAAAAACAGAAAGCATCAGACATTCTCCACCTCTGGGGCTTACAAGATTACAAGAACTGTCTCAGCTGTTATGCCAGACAATCTTTAACCACTGACACATACCCATTCATAACATTTATCTCAAATTTTCTTAAAAACTATTAATTAGGCAGAGTTCTTGAAACCCTTCTAGATCTACTAGATAGTATCTTCCACAGTTTTTAAAAGCTAGCATTTTGAGGTTTTTTGGTAGCACAGTTAGATTGCAAATAAGTGAAGGATGGAGAGAAGCTAGTGTTTAACTTGACACCAGTTTGGTGGTCCAGGCAATTATACACAGATGAAATCACATAGGGTAAATTAAGCGAAGCCCACAAATTATTAAGGATGTCACTCATTCTATTCAACTGCTACTTGGTAACTCTAACATCTCTCAAATTACTACTAGTGACCCAATATCCCCAAAGGCACATCCTTACAAAGAAGTTATTTTCAAAGAATGAAGGTGGTTCTCAAAGCTCTCAGAAATCAGTGTACCAAGAAATGATGTCAAGCAACAAAATGGTTTCTGCTCATCTCTGAATCATGGAAGATAGGATCCTGTCTGTCCACTTACAGACAACATGTTCCAGATTACATACAAACATCTCACTACCTCCCCTATCACTTGGAAAGAGACTGCATTTTTCATTTAATCACAATTCAAACATGAGCTCTTCACTCTGACCATTTAACTGTTTTTTTCTTTAGGGAAATATTTACAGTAAACACTTAAAGTGATGGAACAGGTCCAATGTTATCACCTACTCCTTAATACAAACAACCATTGGCAAAAAAAGGTTAAGCCATTTAAACTCTGAACTAGCCCATATAGCTTCCCCCAAAACCACTGGAGTTCGATAATCCAACTCCAGTGCTATCTTCAGTGAATCTTACCTTATCCTATTAAGTGATCAAGAAACCAAGACAACTCCAAAAAAAACATTAAATGATTAACAGAGTATACCACTCAAGGGTATGTATAAACAGATTTTTGTCAAGAAAAAATAATATTCAGTAGAAGTCCTAAGGATTCCTGTATCAGACTAAGAGAGACATTTCAGCAACAATTCCCAGGTGATCCCTAAGTTTTCCTAATTTCCTAGAATATCTCCATACAAATGTGAAGAGAACTGTCCACAGCCTAATGCAACAGAAGCTGGGAAAAGTCATTAAAAGTTCAGCCACACTTGTTAGTCAAATACTGGCACTGAATTTGCTAAATAAAAACCAGCGAAACTTGTTTTCTTCTTCTGTTAAAAATGCAAAATCTGGAACAACTCATCAATTTTTATTGACTCGAGAGCTAGTTTCCCTAGAGATGAGGAAAAAACCCAGTATGCTATTTTAATTCTCACATATTAAACAGCCTGGCTGATTTACTTTGCTGGCAGAATAGATAAGGAGGGTCTTCTCCAAGACAAGCCAAATCTTTGAAATGGAGACTGAAGTGTCTGCTAAATGACAAAACAGATTTCCTGGGGCAGACACATCTTATTTAGGCATGTCATTTAATTTCTATTCATGAAATACTGGAAGGGTTATTACCTATGATGATCATAGAAAGATATGCTTCCAAGAACCCTAATGTCTCACAAGCTTTAAGGAGATTAAATAACAGATTTTTCTAAAGCTGTATTAATAAAGCAATAGTTGCATAACTGGCTTGTCTACACCAGGGCAGAAATGTAGGATTCAAGTATGCTTAGAGCATATCAAAGAGATGAGAGAAATCCTTGGGAGATAGAAAGAAGGGAGAAATTCCTGTGATCCATTTGAAGCAAAAGGACATTTCTTCAAACCACAAAAGAAGAATCAATGAGCCCCCATAAATTTGAAGCCGTCCTTCTGAATTAAAACCAGTTTCATTAATCCAGCGGTTCTTATGCAAAACCTTCAGACCGACTCAAAAGGAGACAGAGTGAGCTGGATGTTTCAGCCAGCATTGTGCAATGACACCGTGATCCAGTGAGGTATCAAGAGAAGTTGTGACAGCTCCTCCTATACAAAAACAAAGTCCTGAGGAAAGGAGGTGACAGGGCAAACACCTCCCATAAACCTGGAGGGAGAGTGGAGCTGCAGGAGTTCCCATGAAATTTCTGAGACTCTTATCTACTGGAATACCAGACCAAAACCAGAAACTTCAACAAATCACCAACTCAAAGGATGCTGAAGTATGAGAGGGACAAAAAAGGACTGATTTGAGGCATACAAAAATACTCATGATGGGTTCTCTTCCTAAGACATCAAGAGTAGTAACAACCCCACTTAGAAAACTCAAGTTGTGACTCTGCTCTACACCCTTTTGCTCACTGCAAAGACCTGTCAACCCAGATCACACTGAATTCCTGCATCACATTGGTAGATCTGGGAATATTTTCATCTGATACAGTGCAAGGATTCTGAAACCAACATCCTCTCTATCAATAAGCAGTTACACAGACAAAACTACAGCAGTATTAACGTAAAAAAAAGACAATCCATATTTTCAGAACAATGATGACGTTTAGCACAGCATGGCAGGAATAGAAATTGCTTTTAAACCCATCAGCACAAACGTTTAACTGGAGCCAAATTACCAACAGTTTACATCAAGAATTAATTATAAAAAAGAATCTGAGCACAAAACAAAAATTATATGACTGACACTTATAATATAACACAGCATACCATTCACCAGTTTACTGATTTTTCAAAACGTGCATAGACACAAGCATAGCACAGTATAACCCTTTCAAGAAAAGTCATCACAGATCAGCTCAGACAGCTGATGTTCCAAGTGGGCAGCTGAATCCATTCAAACAGTGAGCAAATATAAGGGTACGTAACTCTACACCGTGCAAAAGTCCTGGGGAGCAGGAGGAGGTAACGCACAAAAAGCAGAGAAGCAAGCAGAGTGTTTCAAAGAGAAATGCAGAAAGCTGTGGTAAAGGGCACACAAGACTGACACCGTAACACACAGAGAACAGGGCAGAAGTGTATCCAAAGCAGCAGACTTAACCAGGGATACTTCCTCTGTTTTAATTGACATAGCTATCAAACAACAGAAAATGATAAATGAGCTGGGGGGCTATTTATTGAGGAGATACAGCATTACTTCCATGCCAGCGTGACATACTGCACCCTGGCTGTAGCTCCCTCCCAAGACTTTTCCATGCAACATGAGCTCCACTAAAACAATCCATACGCATCAGAAAAAGACTGGCTATAGGAAACTGAGACACATTCAGGTTAATTGTGAAGTTCCCCGAGTGACTAGCACATCAGGAGAGAAATAGAGGTAAATGCATTACAGTTATTTTCAGCATCTGCATCTCAAAACCATAAAATCAAGAGAGTTAACGGTGAAGCAATCAAAACTTCAAAGACACTCTTCCATTTAAAAGTAAGATTCCCCGGGTTGAAAGTCCAAGGTGTGAGATGTCAGCATGCCCATCTAGCTTTGTGAACTGCCAAACATATCAATACTTAAAGCAAAGATTTTATGGATAGCCCATCATGATGAAAGGTCTTACATCATCAGCATTAAAAGCTGGGATACCAACACCATCTATCATGAAGACCATCAAAAACTTCTACTACAGAACCTCATTTTAGTTGACTATAACTTCCAGTCTGAGCAGACATGCTTACAAATTCGTTTGTTAAAGGAACATGTCACAGTAATAGGAGTTTAAAAAGTATTCTCTATACATTATTCTTGTCACATCCCATTTTCCTGCACACCAGATACTGACATTTATTGCAGCTCATGGGAAAAGACGGGGCACATGGCAAATCTGATAATTGAAGATGCCAATTTGAGAATCTTCAGAAAATAATCTATTTATGTTATAACTATCAGAGACATAATATCTACAATTATATTTCTGCACAGGTGTATCTATGTAGACATATCCTTGTAGCTGTTAGATCAATTATCTACATGCAGGAAGATATCCTACATAACTCACTGGAGGACTAAACATTTCCACCAGGAGGAAGGACTTAAACATCACCACACAGCAGCCATTGTACAACAACTTCAGTCAGAACAGTATTGGCAAAGACTCTAAAGAAAGTAATGAATAATATATTATGAAAAGGGAAAAAGGTGGCAGATTTCACCATATATAAAGCCTAATGCACGAAGCCAATTTAAGAACCTCTCTAATAAATACATATGTAAAACTGCTGAAAAATTACTGTAAGTAAAAAGAGAATCCCCCAAATCTGGTAAGCATCTTTAAAACTGAGCCTTCACAGAAGTGCTGTTTCAAGGAGAAGGGTCTGAGAAATGAATCAATGCAATTAACTAGAAAACTTAGTAATTTCATTCACATGCACCTTCATTTTGGCAGTATGTCAGGATTATACTCGTGCATAAAAAGATCAATTAAAAGTTCTCACACGGCTCATAATTTTTTATTATCCCATTTAAATTGGAACAAGCAACTGTCACTTTTCATTCTTCCACTGTGCTGTGAATTTTACTGTGCATAACTGCATGAAAAGACCAGCTATAACACTAGTACTACTGCACTGAATTTCCTTGCAAAAAAATGGCCTATGCAGTATTATCATTAAAGCCATCATTTAATTTATTACTAAAACACATGTCTTCATGAGTTGAAGTATTTACTGCAGCACTCCTCACAACCACCAATGAAAATGACAGTAACAGAGAAGCAGGACACCAATTTTTTTTTTAAAGACATCTCTGTATTAAACTAAGAGCTCATTGGATATTAAAAAAATCAAATGTTATTTCACAAGAGAACTTCAATGTCAATAAGAAGCTTTAATTGTTTTAAATGAAAGCAAAAAAAATATTATTTTGCAGAAAACATTTTTGAATGCTCTAAGCTCCACAGGGAAACTGCACATACAAAACTCCAAAGACAATGACAACTTCTGTAGGGTTCTTACAGAATACAGAAGAACCATATTAATAAAAGGATTATTCTACATGTCAGAGAAATTCATTATTAGATAAAAAAAATCTTTTTGATTGTTACTACTGGTTGTAGTCTAATGTTACCATCCAATTTAAAAACTGACTCAGACCAAACAATTTCTACAGCAACACAATCCGCAAAATATCACATTCTTTTTTTAGTCCACGATGCCTAAAATACACCAAAATCCACCTTCCCTCTTACCAAAAATACTTTCCAAGCCATTTGGGCGTGAAGCATAAGGGAAGCAGCAGCTGGAGGCTGGGAGACAGCTGCGCATCTGGTGGAATTGATTTCCTTAACACCGTGACATAACACGTGCCATCCATTACAGAGATTATTCACTTTACAGAAGTAATGCAATTTGTTTGCTAGAATCTACTGTTTCAAATGCTGGAAACTCTCACTCCTGAGGCCTGTGGTATCTTCAGCAGGGGGAACTAAAAAACCCCAAACCCGAACCATGCTCTCCAGCAGCTTCTTTAAGGAAGAAAGTGCACTAGAAAGTTCTGCAAACACACTTTCACCAGTGCAACCTGCAGGGCCAACAGCGAGTAATCATAATAGCAGCATACCACTGAGCTAAAAGCAGAAAATGAAACTGCCATTTCCCCACAGAGAAACAACTGTCTCAATCTTTTTTTCTTTTTTTCCCAAATTTCATGAAACACAGACATAGATCTCAACACTTCTCTACAGGTAAAGAAAGGAATAGATGCAGATCAAGGAATATGTTTTTTCCACTGCCTATGAGAGACACCATATCAAATGAAGGACAGATGGCAAAAAAAATATGGGTGAATGCTAAATAGCCAAGGGATAGCTTTTAGGGCTTTTTTATTCAACATTTTACTGAAATATTTGTCTTGAAGATTTAAGGAAGAAACAAATAGTTCCCCAATTTTGTTGTAAAGATGAGAACTAATGAAAGCAACATGTGACATGCCTCTTGAATATCACAGTGCAGTTAAAATAGCTCTTTGCAGGTTAAACAGTTTAAAAAGTCATAAGCATCTGATTAACTTAATGGGAAACAGGCTCCTGGAACCAGTGCACAAATACTACACAGTTTTGAGACCCATCAGTATGCCTCAGTCTTGACCTGCATATAGTCACCTTCTAGATCTGGCATCACTGATTAACTTAATTTCCCAAACTGCCAAAGGTCTGTACTATTAGAATACTCTTATTTCCTTCTTAGAACCCTTCCATTAAGAAATTGGTAGACAGCTTTTGGCTGCAGCCATTTTTCCTCCTTCAGATGAGTGACATTACAAAGAAAATTTTCTTAGCCAGACCTCTTAAAAACACGTTAAAGATTAGTTTTAAAGTTTCAGAAAATGTTTACAAAGATTCTTGATAAAAGCTTAAAATGCATTTTCATTTAGCCATTAAAAAAAGCAAATAGTATTTATTATACATTAAGCACTACAATGCCCTGAGGTTTCTGCTTAGAGCTCCCACATGTAAATGCAACTGATAAAATGAATACAACTTGTTAGCTAAGGCAGAAGCATTGGATAGGGAAATGTTTCATCCTCCCTGGGATGCAACACAGTATCATGCTTCTGCTGTTTCTACTTACGCATAATTGGTTCCTGGGAGGATGATGTTTAATTAGCACCAAAGACATCCACTGGTTTTACAAACTGAATAATGCAAACAGCACAGGTAACCTTATACATGGAGTGCCATAAAGGTGGTTTCTTCACTGCACAGTAATAGAAAGTCTCAAGGACAAAAGTAGATGTAGATGCTCTGCCCTCACAGCCAGGACCAAATTCAAGACCATGAGGAGACCATGTCCTATTCTTTAACAACATTGTTGCACTGGCATTTTTTATAGCATCAATTCACACCACTGCATTTCCTTGAATACCTAAAACTACCTCAATGGAGGTTATGGCAAAGTGGGGGCTGGTCTCTTTCCCATAGTACCGAGCAACAGGACAAGAGGAAGTGGCTTCAAGTTTTACCAGCTGCTTAGACTGGATATTAGGAAAAATTTCTTCCCCAAAAGGGTTGACAAGCATTGGAACAGGCTGCCCAGGGAAGTGATGGAGTCACCATCCACAGAGGTATTTAAAAGATGTAGGTAAGGCATTTAGGGATGTGGTTTACTGACAAACGTGGCGGTATTAGGTTAAGAGTTGGACCTAAATATCTTGGCAGTCTTTTCCAACTTAAAAAATTGTATGAATCTATATGCACTGGCAGCATTTCAGGGAAGATGGCAGCGCTGGAGGTGAGAAGTGCATCAGCCACAGCATGGCTCTGAAATGCTCCTGGATGGAAAACAAAAGCCTCCATGTAAAGTATAAAACATAATTAGGTGGAAAGCATGCTGCCTTCCCTCTTCTCTCAGACGAAAACAGAAGATGAAAGCTTGTGCAAAGGTACACAGGTTTTCACAAAAGACAGAAGGGAAGAGCATTAGGCCTATACTGCCACAGCTACTGTGCCTGTTAAACACACCACTTACAGACAGACCTCCTTTGTACCCTGTTTTGGTGGGGAGTGCATAACCACCTTCGCAACCTCAGAGACTGAACACTTACTTTGGAATGCTGCTGCATTTCCTGCATGCAGCTCTGACACCAGAGGGCAGGTGAGTCTGCCCACAAACACGCAAGGACAGGGGACAGCAGCTCAGAAGGTACAGGCGCATTCTGGGGCTGCTGCTGTGTTACTACACAAGTAGCATTATTGAGAGAACCAAATTTCATTCAGCCATAAGACGCCTACATGCAGGCAAGAGCAGAGAGATCTATCACATCAGAGAAAAAAAGTCTGAAGATTTGCTTGACACAAACCCTTTAAGGGGACCACAGCATTTTGCTGTAGCCAGAACTCTACTATTTTGATTACTAAACCTACCATAGACGACAGTTCTTCTGACTTTACAACAAAATACGCACCACCATTAAGACCTTCCCTTAGGCAAGATGTGTGCAATTTTAGATTCCCTGTGCAGTATCCTCAAGGATAAAATTATTAAAGAACAACATGCAGAAAGGGCTTTCTGTACAAGGTTTAACAATTTAAATGTTCACAGCAGCAAACCATGCCTTTAATGAAACTTGGTGTCAGTTTTGTATGAGAGAGAACTGAAGAGACAGAACTCATGTCATCTATGTAAAAAATCGTATTTATCATTTCCTTAAAATAAAACTGATTCTCAGAAAAGCATAATTTTCTTTCAGAAAAGTTTTAAATACAAGTGGACATTAAGCAACTGCAATCATGCCTAAATCAAAATTATTTAGACATGTTTCGTTATGCTCGCAAGGCAAAAAAAAAAAATTTTAACACATTCATATTGATTTAGCTGGCCACAAGCATTTTGCTCAGTTTTCAGTACTGAATAGCAGCTAATGAGTCTCTCCTGACAGATGATCATCTTATTTTCATTTTGAAATTCCTCTTAGCTTTGAGGTTTCACTGCAAAAAAAAAATCTTCATTTTGCTCTCAACAGTAAAGTTGGGAAAGTATGATTGCATAACTTGAAGTGCTCACTGAAGCTCTCTCTGCACTCAGATGCCAGCAGAAAAAAACCCTACATTCTTCTCATTAGTTGACCCCTACATAATTCACCCTTCGCACTTTCACCTTTTCTACACATTCAAAGCCAAAGCCATTGAACGGTCTGGGCTGGAAGGGACCTTAAAGATGCTTGGGTCCAACTCCACTGTCATGGGTAGAGCACCTTCCACAAGATCAGTTTGCTCAAAGCCCCATCCAACCTGGCCTTGAGCATATCCCAGAATGGAACACCCACAGCATCTCTGGGCAACCTGTTCAGTGCCTCACTACCCTCACAGGACACCATCTCCTCCTAATACATCATCTAAACCTAGCCTCTAAGTCTGAAGCCATTACATCCATGAGAAACAACTTAATTGCTCCTATACACCAGGTAATGTAACCTTCAGTAATGTTTGTTACCATAACCCAAAGCTTTTCCATTTTCAGTCCCTTTTTGAATACTCAAGCTTTTTTCTATTACCTTGATCTCACAAATGCGTTATTCAAGCAAAGACAGAACTCAAATCACCAGAGCAGTTCAGAGGCCTGCTACTTTAAGAAATCTGCATTTTTGACTGGAAACCACAACTGGTGATAGCTTGTAAAAACATCTGGTTTTCTGCATCAATAAAAATCTCTTAGTTTCATATGCTTCAAAACTTCTGCAATTCATTGTGTTCTGTGATTTCTCAGGAACAACAGTATTTTCAAATTTATTACAAATATTTTCATTAACACAAAGTTTTCAGCTTGCTTGTTTACATCAATGTTTAAGTATCTTCACTGGTGACAGGATGACATTAAGGTTTGACATGTTACTAAGTAAATATAGTAAATATATTCCTAGAATATTCAGTAAAACAAAACCTAAAAGAAAAATTCATTATGAAACCATCATAAATAGATATGACAACTAAAAGCATTTTAGAAAAGAAATTTTAAACATATAAAAAGACAGAATTCATCTACCAAAAAGTTAAAGACAGTGCCTTGCATTTTGGGGTGGGGTTTTTTGTTTTTCTCTAGTGAAATTCTAAAAAATTCATACTTTGCTGGGGTTTTTTAACTAAATCAGGTGTTCCATATATCTTTGAAAGTCCTATTATTGCTGGCTTGTGAAGAAAATCCTCATTGACCTATGGAATAAAGCACAAGAATTATCAGAGCTCGGGATCCAACAATGCTGTGGGTTGCTGGCTTCCCCAAACAAGTAGTACTGAGGAAGACTGATTTCCAGTAAACATATAGCTCATTGTTGATTGATTTACAACATCAGTTACCCTGAAGTTGGAGCCAATGTTTTTTACCTATGTTCATTATATCCATTCCTCCCCTATACCACCTGGAGTCTGAACTACAGTCCCCCAAAGGCTTCCACCTCAGATTCTAATCCACATGGTAGTAGTTTTAGTTTCTGCTTATCCTTCTCCTGAATTTTCAGAGATTCATAGTGAAGTTCCCCATGAATTCCTGTTCCATGCCCCACCTGCCCCATTCAATGTGCCAGCCACACCAAAGGTGCACAAATCATACTGTAACCACAACAACAGAGATCAGCACGTTTAGTGACAGCATGGGCATAAAACTGAAATCACAAGAGGGTTAAAATTAACAGAAGAAATAGAAAACCAGCTAGAACCACAACAAATCTACAGCAGTGTATGACTAGAACAAATCCTGAGTTCAAACAGGCCATACAGCAGCAAGTAGATAATTTGAAATAAGCACAAATGATAATCAGTCTCTCCTTTGGTTTGTAAGTCTGCTGCAATCCTATTTATTTAATTTTACAAATGCTGCACTAAAACATTCTGTAACAAACACTGTGATGCCACCACCAATACCAAAGTCCATCTATTGATTACTAATTCACGAGGTCTTTCACAAAACACAGGCATAGCTTTACAATTAGCAAAATTAGCCCACTCATCCGGCAGCTTCAAGGGGCTCCCTGCAACTACCAAGAACTCCTAAGCCTAAGTCTGAATCGGAGTACCTTTTACAGGAAAAGCAATCATATACAACACACGTGCTGTTGTCAACTGAAGATCCCTAATTTCCTCACAAAGTTGATTTGAGCATTTCATACAATCTTACGTCACTCTCAGTATTCTAGGCACAGAACATTACGGAGCTGCTCAACATGCAAAATCTCTTAACTGAACACTCTCAACCCAAATAGCTAGCTCAAGAATTAGACATGCAGATTCTTTAAACAAACAAATTCTCAGTAACATTTCAGGGTTTCTGATCCTGAGTAAAGAATTCTTGCAGACTTTGAAATAAACAGCATCTATTGCAAGGCACTTGGTATCCCCTCCAAGCAGTTAAAAATGAAAGGAATGTTGTTTATCATCCTAAAATAGCTCTCAGTTAAACACTAAAGTCATCCCCATTGGTGAAAAAGAATTTCAGTCATATGGCATTTCAATTTTATCTTTAAAATATTGCACATTACACAGGTCCTTCCTGCCACTGTATTTTCAGGTTTGACATGCATTTAAAATTCCTCTTCCCATGATTTCTCAATTTTTCAGTTTCATAAAAATATCTCACATCTCCTTGGAAACCTGAACACAGCACAACAAAGACGGCTGGCTCTAATGCTTAGAAGCAGGTTAGAGAAACAACTGCATTCCCTTGCTAGTTAGGATAGGTTTCAACACTTCATTTCTCTTCACTAATGTATCTCACAAGAAGCTGTCTCTCTCCCCACAATTTAATTTCCTACTTGCCTTCTCAGCCACTCACTCAAATCCTATCCACTTCTTCACTACTAACTTGCACTCACCTTGAGGTTTCATGAGTTTTCTAAGCATCTATGCAGAATATTGTAAGCAATTTAAGGAGGCTAGCAATACCCAAGCAATACTCCACTAAGAAGTATTCCTCCCCCTGCAAAACCGGTAAGAATGAAGTGAACTAGAGCCTCTTTTGCAGAGGTATTTTTCATCTTGATCTACATCAGCTGGTTTCTATACCAAGTGCTCTTGATCAGCAGAAGATACCAAAAATCCCCAACGGATTTCTATTGTGTTCCATGCCCAGCTGTAGCTGCCACAGCCTCTGCTCTGGGAATTGCTGTTTCGATAATAAGGCTGCTGCTCCTACTACCAAAACCCAACATTTGACCACCCCAGGCCAAGAATCTTTTAAGTACTACTCTAGTTGCTGTAAGAAAAAAGAAAACTGCTGCTTCTCATTTTGGATGTAGGACTACCTAGGGAAGCACAGACATCCTCTTAGCCCCCAAAAGGGACTCTGCCGCAGCCACGTAATTACCTAATGTTTCAGGTTTAGCCAACATTCCCCTTGCAAAGCCATATCCACCATTACAACTCAATTAAAAGCTAAAATTCTGAAGGTTTAATTCCTAAGAATTATACATTTTCAAAGGCATAAAAGTTCTCTCTCCCAGGAACCAACAGTGTTTCCTCAACTGAAACACGGTGAGAAATTGGAATCATCCAGTTACTGCCATTTAGTTAAAAGCCTTACAGAGAGACGTCCCAAGAATAATAAGCAGCATGGAAATATCAATATGAAGGGGAAAAAAAAAAATCAAGAAGAGTAAGATTTCCCCTGCCCTGCCAAGATAGAAAATGGCACACAAAAGGCAGAGAAGAATCTCCTCCTCAGAATACCATAAGAACAAGAGATGATGTTCAGCCAAATGAAAGCTGACAAGTTTACCATCAACAAAAAAGGGCTACCTCTTCATACCTCTACCTAGGGAACATACTGCTAAGGGATATAGGACTGCAAGCCAAAAGTATACCAGCATTAAAGGGAAAAACAGAAGATAAAATTACATTGCAACAAAAAATATTTGAATAACAAAGAGCTAGAACAGACACCAAAGTCCTTGAGTCTTTTGACACAAGTCAAACTAACAGGATTGCAGAGATACACCCCAGAGTATATTACCGTCATAACTGCCTATCGTAGAATTTTTTTTTTTGCATCATCATCCCAAACATCTGTTACTATTCCTAATTAAAGAACAGATGGTCTGACCCAATATGGCAATTCCTATGACCCTATATTTATCAGCAGGTGGGGAAATTAAGTTTTGAGGTCTGAAGCAGCAAAGCAAGATTAACAAAAACAGATAGCAAAATAGGTCTCAAAGCCATCTGGTATATGACACTTACTGAAAAAAATATTCTTGAAGATTTCATACCATGCATTTTCCATGGTCTCTGTACTGAGAAAAACTGGCTTCCACAAACTCCACCAGATGCAAATATGACTTAACTCCAGAAACACAGAGATTACCAAAATAATAAATGAGTCCTTTTTCATGTTAAACTAGTGAAGCACAGCTATTCCAGCTGTACAGTGAAATTTGTGGAAGTGAAAGAAGTCAGCATGTTCACATAAAAGTTAAGAGGTCATTTTCAGTATAACTTTCTGATAAGATCACTGCACACACCAGTAAAAGAAACAAAGAAAACAACACAAAGAAAATAAAAAGCCTAAAAAGGGTTAGGGTTGGGGGGTTTTTTGCCTATATGTTTTAAAGTGTGGGTTAAAAACACGCAGGTGAACTGTGGAAAGCTGCATTCCTGAATCTGGTAACAGATGGAGAAGACAGCTTGAAATAATTAATCTGCACAAGAAGAGGATGTGAGTGAGACTGATACTGACCAATAAGGCAGGAGTAACATATGAAAGAAAGTACACTTCCTTATGTGAGTAATGTCCCTCCTTCTACAAGAAATCTTTCAAGCTTAAGTGGTAAAAAAGGGAACTTCCAGTAGTATATGCCTGTATGGGTATTTTTTTTTTAACACTGTTGGAAAAAAATTTTACTAGATGGAAAGTTCTATGTTCATGAGTCACAGGAACTTCTGATGAGCCTACCTTCTGAAAACATGCATGATCAAGCTCATTATGTTGCCAGGAAATACTATTATTGAACCAACATAAATGAAAATTTATCTTTCCACTTCGAAACAGTGACAGGGAACGAGCTAATATACATTCTTAAACTGAGTCACCTGTTGGAGACCAAAGGAACAAGGAAGTTGGTTACTAGGGCATTCTCTGTGAAGACAAGAAAGATGTTCCTCAGCCTAACTGGAAAGCAGGATTAATCTGGTAACAGCAACTAGTCCAAACGAGAGGCCTTCTCCCAGTCCATGCCAGCAAAGCACCTCCTCTACAGCCAATCCAGTTCTAGACCATTATAAAGGAAAGTAAAGTACTTTGAGCATTTTATAGGAATCTCAACTTCCTCTAAATTAACAAGACAGAGGTGCTGATTTCTTGTACACGGAGAATTTAATGAAAAAACCTCCAGAAAATTCCTAAAAAGGAAAGCTTAAGTCTCAAATACATTCTTATGCTGCTGATTTCCAAGATGGAGAAAGGAAGGCTCCTCTCATACCCATCACCTCTTCCCCCTGGCAACATGAACATCATTAACCTGCATCACAGAAAAACTGCTCACAACTTCTTGCATTTGTTAGTTGATAAAAATTTCAGCACTTGAGAGGGAAAGGTGGGCTCAAGACACTCATAGTGTTTAATCCCATTTATCTGCCTTTTGTTAAAAAAGTAATTTGCACCACAATCTTGGATATTATTTATATATCTATGGTTTATAGACTGTATATTAATAGAGCCTGAAAATACAGTACTGAAAGTTATTCTCCTCCCCCACTGCCATTTTCCTTTTCAGTCCAATGTAACAGTCATTTACCCTGTCAACCATTATTCTCCTAATATTTTAAAACCTACTTCTAACACAACTAGTAAGCTGCGAAATGCTAAACTTTTGTATGGCTGTCACTCTGAAGTGTACTCTCAACTCATGAAAAACCATTAGATGTGACTGATTTAAGTCAACCTTCCCCATCATTTGGTTACGTGATACACTTAGGAGAGCTAGACATTCTGTGTTGAGTGGGAACTCATCAGGGTGCCAGTAAAAAAGCACCATTCCCAGAATCATTTACCAGTGAAGAATAACTTTACTACTGCATATGTAAGTTAAAACACCCCAAATATAACAAAAATCCATTCCACTGTATAAAGCTACGCATCTCTTTTGTGCACGTGTGATGGGGCGCACACGCTGGGGGAGGAAAAGAACAAAGATAATAACATTTGGCTTGAATCCATTACTTAATTTCATTAATTGAAAAATATTCAAAGATACTCTTAAACATGGAAAAATTGACATAGAAAAAAAATCAAAATATTATCTCGAAGTACCTTGGGGGAAAGTGAGCTCAATACACACAAATGTCAGCAATTGAATACATGAAATCACGCTGTACTTAGTTAAACCACTGTCATCCCTGCGTATCAATACTCTTACGTAAGATTAAGCCACTTTTCAATTTATCTTGCTCTTTACCAGGAATATTTTTACTTCAGGACTGATCTCATTTTCTAAATTGTAGGAAAAAAGACACTAGACATCTGAAGTATTTCCTACAGTGGATTGATGATTTGACATTTCACAGCATGGACACACAATACTGCACCTATGCAAGCTGAAGAAAATACTTGGTTCAAACCAACTGGTTGCCTACAGATTTCTGTGTTAATCTAAATATACCTGCATTAAAGTATCGAATTATTGGATAATATCAGAAAAACAGGCCTAATAATGCCACATTTCTGAAATGATGAAAAGAATTCCAAGTCAGCTTAAAACGAAAGTAAACAAACTTAATGTATCCAAACCAGAAAAATTTACTGAAATTCATAAAAAGGGAACTATTGTGAAAAAGTAAAGGCTGTGATTGCAGATTTCAAGACTTCAGTGCAGTTATTAGAAAATAAAAAGACCTCCAGCCATCACAGACTCTCCTTTGAATCCAAGCATCTTTCTGATAGCAGACTACATTCTCTCCTCATAAAAAGTTTCCAAACTGACACTGTATATCACAGTTCTTAAGTTACCTAGGACACAAGAAAGCCTCTAGATGTAATCAAGGATAACAAACATCTGCAAAAGGGAGAAAAAACAAGAAGTATGCAGCATGTTCTTTCAGGCAGTGCTTAAGACTCTTAAAATTAACACAAAAATCCATAAGGCAATAACAAACTAATAAAAAGCAACACCACCCTCATTTATAAATCTTCCATTTAGTGTACAAATCGCTGTATGTTAATAGGATTGTGTCCTGTCTCTTCTGTTGGGTTTTTTTAAGGCTTTCAGAGGTTCTCCTCTTGCACAGACCAAATGCAGTCTCAGTTAAAACACACTGTTATGCTGTCAACTTGCATCTGAAAATTCTTATTGTGTCTCAAATGTGTACTAGTCTCAAAGGGTAAATTTTATATATGTTTTATATCACAGTTAAATATAAATATCGCTCAGGTGAATTTAGTCCACATTTCTGATTTAGCCTACATCTTACTGCATTTGCAATTTTAAAGGACGAAGCCTTTTATGGCTACATTTTTACTCATAAAAAATTTAAAGGAAGTTCTCCAATTAAAATATTTTCCCTATGGATATGGTAATTTAACGTGTACACATGAAAAGAGCTATGGTGATATGTTGACAGGCACCTGAAAGACACTGACAGCCAGTAGTCCTTCATAAAGAAGAGAAGAAACTATTTTACAGTGGTAATATATGAAAATATCCATACAACAGGAATATTTGGTTATACCTACTTAGAATCACTGCAAACCTGACTGTCATAATGCAACAATGAAGCTGCTTTCATTTTCTGTAACAAATGAAAATGCTGCTGCTAAGGAGGCACGTGAGGTGCAAATGTTCATACTGACCCCTGCTTTGAGTGTTTGATGTAAACCTACCATATTCAACCTCTGCAAGTATTAAACACAGCTGTAAGTACTGAAAGTTTAATGACAGGCAAAGCAGATCCACTCCCATAGTTTCTGAAAAGTTTCAAAACTTTATAGAACACTGGTTGGGGAAAAAATCTTACAAAAATAAACTTTACAGTAGCAATTTTTACTGGCTGTTGTTTCAGATGGATATTTATATATTACTTGTTACAAAAAAATCCTTCAAATTCCTACATCTTTTTTTTTTAAATTAACTGTAACACTGGATGATTAGATGAAACTGCAGGCAAGAATTACAACTGGGAAAACAAAATAGCTTTGGTACAAATAAGTACAGATGTTTACATAAAGGAGGTGGAAGAAAAAAGAAGATCTTGGTTTTTGTTGAATGAACTTGAAAAAAAGACTTTCATAAAATCATCCCCTAGTTCAAAGTCCTTCACATAAATTATTCCCTATAGTTGTACATCTGATAACCTGATCACTTGAAATACTGTGAAGTCTCTTTATAAAAATATGAACAATTACACCAGTAATTAAGGCTTCAGCTTCTTTGTCACTCATGGCACGGGTGGGTTGGTTTTTTTCAGACGGGACAAAAGGTCAAAAGATTTGTGTTAGGGGCTTCTATTATCTGTAGGTTTCGCCATTGAAGGTTTATGCAATCTGTATTTGTCCTTCATTCTATATACCAGAAAAGCCTGATGAGAATTTTAAAACTTGAATCATATAGAAAGCAATAAAGGTTAGAACTGGCCTTTTTATGGTACCACAGCTATGACTACAAAATTCTTACACCTTCTTTCGTTACCCCAGGGCAATTCCCTCTCAAAGGATTGTTAGCACTTATAATCCATTTTTTTCCTGCTCCGCATAGTCTGCAAATGATTCTGATTTTTAGAGAGGCAAGTCCTATTCCTTAACTATTATCTGGGCCACCTAGATGCAGTTTTTAACCATAGGTGCTCCACAAACTGTTCAGTTTCTTTTTTTATATAGTTACATTATAGTAGATGGAAATCATTCCTATTAGCAGACTAGCAGATTAGGCCCTGTTTTTAGTACAAGACAAACATTTCTCCACTTTTTTCCACATGAAACTTAGTAGATGTTTCAATCTAAGCAAGAATCAACCCATTGCCACCGCAGTTCCCAACACCTTCCCATTCAGACCTGTCTTCCCTGTCACAGCACAGTGGATGCAGGGCTGTTACTGACTTGTGACCCCCAGCCCCGTAATCCCTCCCAATTTAACAGGCCAAGAGCCTTCTGCGCCCCTTTTTTTCTCCTCCACCCCAATCCAGTAATGCCAGCTGAAGCAGCTCTAATTGCGTCTAACCCAACTCTCGCCTTCCAAACTTTGGCCCTTCTTGTCTCCTGCTCCCCTTGTCTCAGCATCACTTTTCCGGCTTTCAGAAAGAAGCAAGCTGTAACCTGAAAAGGTGAAAGGGGAAAAACCCTTCTCCAGTGCATGCTGCATGTCCTCAGCAGGCCCATCCCCTCATAAAGGAACTGCTGTTTTTTCAGATAAACACTGCTATTTTCAAGAGACCACAGAGGGGTCCTAGCAGGAAGACTCCTCCTGAGCAATTGGGGAAACAGGAGATACGTACACCACAACACACGCATGCAAAAGGAAATAATTACGGCACTAGACACAGATCACACTTTTGATAGCCTCAAGTCCAGAGAATTCAACACTTCATCTGAATAGTCCACTAAAATATGTTGCACCACAGGATTTCTGAGCATTATTTTATAGCAGGAGAATAAACAGCTGTGTTCTCCCAGATTTCCATGTGTTTCTGCACTGCAAAACAGCATTGTGTACGTGTCTCTACTCTCAAGCCATCTAAATGCCTCCAGATTGATCCATCCAATCTGTGTAAGGGACAAAACAGACATTGACATCTCTCAGGCCACAGAACTTGTGCTGGGGGCCCACACTGAGCCCAGAGCTGCAGTTCAACATCACAGCTTCAGGCCAGCTGGCAGCTGGCCACTGTCAGGAACAGGGAGACTGAAGCCTCCCATCTCCATTCCCATCTTCTCTATTTCTGGCCCACAGTCATCTCCTCACATTACAGGCACACTCAGCTCCCAAACCAGCAGAACAAACTTTACTATATCCTAAAGATTTTAAGAATGCATTTATGCCTTCCAAGTAGGAGGAGAAAAAGCAAATACAACACAAGCATATTAGAAAACTTACGGCTCAACTAAACTGAAATTAGTCTGCATTAGAACCTTCAAAGCAACGTCTCCTTGTGAGGGCAAAATACATATAAGGGTCAACTTACCCCACAAATTCCTGTTGCATAGCTATTTGTGAAGTTGTTTACTTCCCTAAAAATGTGTTTCTAAACTGGGGAGAAAACTCTCACAAATTTCTCTTACTCGAGCTGAAGCAAGCCTTGTTACAAACATACATAGTCCTTTATCCATACTGGCATCACACTATGAGCTTCAGAATAAAGACACAACACAATGTTTAAGGAACTGATTAATGTATAGAATGTGACCAAATGTTAAACTCATTATTTCTAGAAAAGCTGACAACTGGCCTTCACAGTATTCATATCTGAGGAAGCAAATCTACAGTTCAGCAATCCCAGTAAACCCCTACTTCCACAATTTAATGTTAATAGTGTATTTAAGTGAAAACAAAGGCCTCACTGGATGCCTATCTTCATAAACCCAGATATTTAAACAGAAATGGATAGCCATACTCCTGTGATGATCTAGCTACTTCAAGACTGCTGGCAAACAAAGTTAATAGGCAGCTGAAGTCCCTCCTTTTTCCTCCTCCTCAAAATTTCTAAACCAGAAAACTAAATCAATCCCTTAACTCTTTTCTGGTATGGTTCTTAAAATCCAGAGTGGAGCTTTTGGCTTTCATTCCAGTACTTATTCCCAAAACACAGCTGTAAAGTATAAAAATCAATTAATAATGTTTTGATACAAGACAGCTCATCCAGACACTACACAGGACAGATTTACTATTCTCATCATTAAATAAAACATTCAGAAATCTCCAGAGACTTGTTTTTCACAAATGTTGACAGAGACAAGTACTGCTTTTATCATCACTGTCTAAGCTTATAATAGAACTATACTATTCATTTCAAATGACTAAAGCAAAAAAAAAGTAGCTTCCCCTGAGCATCGATCATTATTCTCAATTATGAATCATGAAAACCATACTATGTATAAAAAACATCCAGTTTTTAAACATTTCAGACTTCTCTGCACGCTCACATTCCTATTAATGCATTCCACTAATCCATGTTTTGAATTTTATGTTCATAGAAAAGACTTCCACTTACAGAAAAATGGTTCCTCTTGAAAATACCACAGGCATTTGAAGGAGGACACAGGTAATCTCTCTTCAAAGAAGCAGCAGCTAGCAAAACAGAAACAAAATTAAACAAAATATACAGATAAAATGCTCTTGTTCAGAGTTAACTAATTCAAGACCTAAATAGTCAATGAGTTGGAGGATCATATTCCTGAAAAAAAGAACTTTCCATTGAGAGCACCTGCCATGAAATCTCAGCAGTATCAAACTGCACTATGTTTCTAGAAGAATAGTCCAGGCCATCCAGAACTTTTTTAACTCAAACAAGTAATTATTTGCGTTTTTCCTATCCTCAGAACCTCCTTTTGTTATTCATTGCTGCTTATAAATCAACTCCTCTCACCTCTCCTTGTCCTGCTCCCTGCATAGCTCCCTTTTTTCTCTTAACCAGTCTCTGGCTTTTACAGCCTTTGTTCCTCTCCTCTGAGAGCTTGCCCTCTGCGTCCCAGCCCAGCATCTTCTCCTTCCTTTCCGTTCTCCAGCCCGCTGGTATTTGAATCACAGCCGCTTCCTCCCTGCGCTGTGCCCTGGGTGCCAGCACAGGCGGTACTGGCAGTGCTGAACAGATTGTCCCTGCACTCCCGTTCTGGAGAAGCACAGCACAAGGAGGCTCATGCTGCAGAGGGAGGCAATGCGGGAACACGCGCTCGGCGCTCAGGTGCCTCAGCACCCCTGCAAAGTCTCACCAGCGTTAAAAACCGTGAGCAAGGCAAAATGAAGGTCCTTCAGCAAATGTAGCTACCAGAACAGTAAACCTAAAGCGAGTGTGTAAAACCTGACCAAGCTGAAAGTCTTTTACAACAAAAGCTTGAACTGGGACAGCTCCTTCACAGTACAACAGGCCCTCTCTAACTTCCACGTGATGGGACTGCTAGAGCTATTCATCTAAATTGCAGAGTAAGCTAAAGAAAATACTGGGTATTCTTCCTGCACTGCAAATCCTCAAGCTGACTGATGAGTCAAGATTTTGAGACTAACATTCCCAGAATGACAATTACGACAAACCATCACCCTCTGCAGACGTGACTTGCAACACTAAGCTACAAACCTCAGAAAATTAAGGACTGACTGATAAGCAACTCCGCCTTTGGTTCAGCAGGGCACGTGGCTGTAGGCAGCCACCACAAAATATGCTACCTCCATCCATGAGGCAAAGTCACTTAGAAAAGGATAAATTTTAGGTGGTAAAACATCTCAACCAAATCCCAACAGCTTCAAAAGCTAAACTGTAGGACAGTTTTTCCAAATGCATCAGAACCTATACTGCAACACAAGCCACCATGAAATATTTGATTATCTGAACTAAGAAAGACATCTAAGAGATGCCCTCTGTCTTTAACAAGGCAATACAAGTGCACGTGCTGCGCACTGCAGTTCAGACTTCATGCCCCCATCCTCTCCCACTATTCCCAGGTGAAAGACCCTGAAACAGCCATCAAATCAGCAGATGGGGAAAGCCAGGACCACCCCTTCCAAAAGGACATCAGTTTACAAGAATTCAGTGAATTAACGTATAGGCCAAGCTCAAGATTTTCCATTTGCAACTTCTATTTTGTAAGCTGCCTACTTCATCCTCCCAGTGACTTTGGATTTGGTTTTTAATTTTAAATCTGCTTGGGACTTTAAAAGAAACAGAACAATTACAACTACAATTTGAGTAGCACACTTTATTGTTTCAACAGCTGTTCATAAGTGAGATTAATCCCATTAACAATTGGGAAAAAACAAATAAAAAGAAAAACCAACCTTCACTGGAAAGTGCAACTTTTTCCTAATATCAGTAACATAATTCTGTTGATTTAGGTCTTGCAATTATTATTTTTAGCAAATATCCTTAAACTTTCTTTCCAATTAAAAGAGGCAAACTAATGTAAAACTGATGCAGAACTACATTTTCAGTCCTCCAGCCATTTGGAATTATTTTCTACTTGTCTTGCACTTAAAATGCCTTCCCAGACATGACAGTTTAAACAGAAGCCCATGTATCAAGCAGAAGTTATCAGAAAACCTACATGGAAAAAAACACTAAACCAGATGGAATTTGCACCTGTTTGTCTTCCATTCCTCTTTAATGTCTTGAATTTACCAGTGTAGTCTATTTCATAGAACTAAATAAAGGAAGAGATACAGTATTGTACTTTGGAGCTAAGGTTTTGTGTGTTCTGTTAGAGCTGTGTAATTGGCAGCTCCAGCAAAGGATGTTCAGTGCTGGTTCAGTAATTCACTAAGAAATTTGTCAAACAGCAACCATTTAGGAAAAGAGTCATTAGAGATTTCTGCATCACCTCTGGTCTCCATGGCTTCAGCTCTCAGCACACGTAGCTGTGTTATGGTTATTTGAACAGACATTTTCAAGCACGGTCCTTCACCAAGTGGTTCCAGCCAGGAACAGGGGGAGACCTATCAGCAAGGCAGTCCCAAGGTTTGTGTTACAGGGTACATTTATAAGACACCTAGCAACACTCTTTGTTCCTGAAGCTACAGCAAGTCTGCTCAAATGACAGATACAGTGCAACAAAAATAGTCATCAAAGCCATTCGTTTGTATGGTGCTTTATATCTTCGCAAGCCAAGAACCTCCTCTGTGCTCTTTTAGACTGTTCTGACTAAGGCAAGGAGACCTTTAAGTCAGTCCTAGTCTTGCCCAGATAGGAACTGCAGAAAAACACCATACCCACAAGTAGGTGGTTAGCAATACCAACAGAGAATTAGTTGTTCCCTACAAGTCTTCCTGAGTGAAATATCAGTCCAGCAGAGCTCTGCAAGGTGTCTCTGGGGGTGGTGGGCTACAAATCACACTCAGAATAAACAACGAAGGACAAGCATTATCTCTTTACACTTCTGAGAAACACCAACACTGCTCTCCAATTCATTAAGAATGAGTTACTTAATGGCATCTTTTCAATAGCATACTGGCTTGGACAGCCCACACATTGATTCTGGATCTTACCCAGGCTGTCAAAGCCTCCACAGATGACTAAAATTGTGGTGGCACATACCATTGCCAGCCAATTTAAGAACCTGGTCTAGATAATGAGGGACCCCAATACTCTAGGGCTCCTCAAGGAACAGGCCAGAAAGTTAGCAAAAGAACATTCAAAATAAATTCTCCTTAAAAAAACCCAAACTGATGTTTGAATTAGAACAACTAATGCCTAGTTTAATCCAGCTACTTACAATAACGTACACTAGGATATATAAAAGAACTCGTCTAAATGATTTCTAAGGTATTACTGATTTGCTTTGAGGACCAGTAAAAGACACGGATCCCAGAGCATGAAACAGGGTATACATCTTTCAACAATAAGAGGGAAGTGGGAAATTACTTAAGTAGCAAGACAAACTGTAATTTGATGCCTAGAAAGATTTGGATATATTGCTGGGGGAAAAGAAGAGGGCTTTAAGTTAGAGGAGAAAGATAACTGATAGCCAGGAAGCCGCAAAACAATATAATGTTCTCTCTTGGGTAAATGTCTTATTGAAGCAGCAGGTGCAGCTTATGTAAGTGATGCTTCTGACACTGTTCAACATAACCTGGAGACTATCAATTCCAAATAATTAGTGTAGATAAGGGTAACTACTGGAAAATTCACTTTCAGAAAACCAATGGCTCAGCATCAAAAAATAAATAAAAACAGAAAGGATTTCAGGTTAGTCCAGCTAGAACTTGACCTGCAGCAGATT
The DNA here is from genome assembly GCA_013397845.1 of Melanocharis versteri. NCBI lineage: Eukaryota > Metazoa > Chordata > Aves > Passeriformes > Melanocharitidae > Melanocharis > Melanocharis versteri. The sequence goes on along the minus strand of VZTG01005281.1, from coordinate 423,769 downwards.
TTGTTTAGTTTATTAATTTTGGTGACCAAACACAGGCTCCCTTGAAGAATCTGCAAATGACACCAAACTAGGGGGGCGGGGGAGTGGGGAAAGGGGGCAGAGGTTGCAGAGAGTATGAAGGAGATGATCCTGATTCCAAGCGAGCTTAAGAAATCAGGGATTCTAAAACACACGTGATAAAATCCATGCAGGTAAGAGCAAAACAAAATACTGTAACTCTGAAAAAACTAATTAAATTAAAAACCCACACACATGCCGAAACAGACATGTTAAAAGTAATAACACAGAAAAGAGAAGCTGTATAGGATCACAGACTCAAGAGTCATAAACCTGCTATTCATCTTGAGAGCCAAACAATTTGGGAAGGTGTTAAAACTACTGAGCACATGAGGTTAAGCTGTTTCAAGTCTAATGAACACCATTGTCCTAGCTTTGAAATACCACATACATCATTCTTGTGTATTCTAAGGAACAAATCCTAAAAATCTAGTTCTAAGATTACTAAAAAGAGATTGATAACAACTGGAAGTAAAAATCCTTATCTTCATAATACAGTTATTTGACTTTCCAAGGGGTGTCTTGTCTACAATAAATGAAAAAAAAAAAAGCAGTCTTTAAGTATGAACTCATTTTTATGACTTATTTTAGGTGACAGTTCACATGAATAGATTTCTCTTCCCCTTCACCTTCCCTCCACAAATAGAAAAATTCCTTCCAATTTTGGTTTTCTTTTTTCTTGGTCTTCTTGTAAAATTAACATGGAATTTTAAAAATAGAATTAATTTCATACTCGACAGTACTACTGATATTTGTACTAATTCTACTTGGCAATTCACACTTTGCAATTCATTTTTAATGCAGTTAAAATTTTAAAACAAGGTTCAATGTGAAGATTTTTTCCTTCTAGACAGCAGTTACACTCTGACTCCAGCCGGTATCATACACTGTGTTTACACCATTAACGTAAAACAATTTAGACTTTACAAACAGTTGTGCAAGCACACACTTATTTTGGCTCTGTCATGCACGTATTTTAGCTTTGATTTTATTTTTCAGCTGTCCTGTGAAACAGCAGGAATATTCTAACTCATACTTGACCAAAATCCAGTACATATTTACATCAGACAAACTCTGAGCAATTATTGGAGCTGGAGTGTCAACAGCACATACCAAAATACGACACCAGCTTTCAGCCTTTTCAAAAATTCAGACTTTCAGAAACTCATTTAGATTTTAGACGACCACCATGCCAATCCCTTCAGTAATGTTCTTTTCTACCAGAAATTTAAGACTATTACATTATTCACATATACATGTTAGTTTCTATGAATGCATGTACTGAAACTGAGTGGCAAACACGCACACACACTTACAGCAGCCAGAAATCCACAAACAGGCAGCATTCCCATTTTCCTTTAAAAATATGTATATGCATATTTACTAGTTCAGAGATCTAAAAGCCAGAATAACATTAAAAAGCTGTCTGAAAACCCCAGACTCCTTTACGAATCATGAGAAAATATCTGCTGAAGGGCAGAACAAGACTTTGATTACATCTCCAGGGCTATTCCAAATCATCTGTGAAACCAGACTGTGAGGCCCGGGTCCAACGGTCACGCATGATAAGGAATGCAAAACTCCTCCACTTTCAGAAGGAGTACCTGCAGTACTGCAAGAGGAAAGAAGGTAACCACTGGCCTGTGTACAAAAAAACAGTGCTATTTCTCTGATACTACGGAGAGAATGCAGTGTTTTCAGATGCACTAGCTCCCATTTTCAGAAACAGAACTCAAAACATTCCAATCACCTATCTGCATGTATGGCAGATTTTGTAAAGCGTTAAAAGCAAACCTTACATTTGCATTCAGAGAGAAAACATCAGGAATCTGGCAAACAAATTAGAGAAAAATGTAACACGATAAAAGTAAAACAAGTTAGCCCCACAGATTATCATATCCACCTGAACAGGGCAGCACCATTACAACAAAAGAAGGATAAATGCTATTGAAAATAGGGAATAGTGATGATTTTACTATTGCCTTACAGAAGGCTGACCTCTCTCCTAACACTTTTTTTTCCATCAGGAAATAATTCTCAAAAGTATTTGTGTCCAAGTTTTTGCTATTGTTTGGGAACTTGTGAGAGAGAACAAACAGTGGTGACCCCTTAATTACAGCAATTTACTGACCTTACTGACCAACAAGTCTTCACAACCACCAACTCCCAGGTACGATGAAGAAATTTGTGAAGCCCCTATGCCTCCAAAAGGCAAAGAAGTACTTTATGCAGAGAGCCCAGTGATCACAAGAGACCGTAGTATTATTAATCTGTGGCAAATCAGCAAATTTAAAGCTCACGGCTCTTGGTCCAACACTTGCATTTTCAGACAACAGGTTTTCTACATATCAGGTAAATCTTTAAGAATTCTCTCTCTTAACCACAAAACACACAGAAAACAGAAAAACATTGTATTAGAGAATAAGCAGCCATCCAAACATCTGCTGAATTCCAGAAAATAAATTCTACATCATTTTGAGGGTTTTCAACCTTGAAAAGATTAGCCAATGGCCTCAGAGTGCCACATATAAAACTCCGTAGAACTTAGGCTTGCTTTTTTGTTTTGGGGATGGGGGTAGGGGATAGTCAAGCTTCCTTCTGAAAGTATTTTGTTAGAATAAAGGTAATTTTACATTAGACCCTTTATGACAAAAGAAGTTAGTCCATTACTGGATTTTTAAGTGTGTACCTATCCAAATACAAGAAAGCTCCATCTGGTCTATCTGAAAAGCACAGAATATTGGTCTATGTGTTACATTTGATATTGATTGTACTGTTACAGTAAAGGTGAATGATTCTGAGGTTTCTCCTGTTCTTGCCTGATCTTGTCAGATCTATCATTACCCTTTATACTCTTATCAATATAAATCATGCATTAAAACACATACTGCAAAACCCCTCAGACTAATAAAAGGGACTTAAGAAAATAATTACTAAATCTAGTTGATGATAAAAAAATACATTAGAGATACAAAAGAGTTTATCAGCTGCTCAAACCAGCCAAAAGATTTCTCCAAATGACCACCGTCCAGTATAATACCAAATACACTATTTCACACAAGATAAAAAGTAATGTCTCTGTGCCCTCTATGCTTTAGCATATTTTAAATTTTGGTCCTAGGAAACTCAAAAGAAATGCCATGTACTCATGTATGCTCCTCAACCACAAAGTACAAACACATTTTGACATAGCTGTTTCTGATTTTTTTGTACTACTTACTACTAAAACCATTTCGATATAGCTCTGTATTTCCTTGTCAGAAGTAGTTACTGTACAAATGCTATTTTTCAAAAACTAAATGAAAATGGCAGGCCTGGTGCATTTGTGCTAAACTAAACTAGTACTGTAAGCCACAAAGTTAACTGTAAAAAAGCACTCAAATACAGATTAAGAAAAATATGAAAACTGTTTTTATTTCAGCTGATTTGTCTAGTCATAAAAGCATTAAAGAAGGATACTTTTTAATTCTTATCAGCCATTATTAGGATGATCCTGAGCTGCACCAACATTCCACATGCCAAGCAAGGTGTACTGTTTCAACACATCACCAGTCAATTTACAACTGAAGCATAACCCCTGCACAGGTATTAACAGAATAAAATTGTTTCACAGGTAAATTTTATTTTCAGTTGAGGTGACAGAACACACAGTAGTCTCTATAAGGCTCGCAGATGGAGCACTAAACCTCAGCCTCAAGGATTAGTTTCATTGAAAAGGGGAAGAGAAAGATGTCAATTCTTGACAGCTTACCAAAGGACAAGAAAACTTCTATTTCTGCCATAATGGAATTCTGGACAAAAAAAAAATCTGTCAGGAAAAAACAAAAGCAGTAACTGTAGTCCTTTGGCCACAAAAGAGCAAGCAGCTTCTGTAGCACCCTCACATTTTGCCTAATGGTCATATTTGTTGACCCCTTCCATACCAAAATTTCAAATTATGTACTAATACATTCTTGCAATTTCCCACATGCACAGTAAAACACTAAGGGTCTCAAAAGGTTTTCTACATTGATTTGCTTCAGAATCTACTCTTTCAAGGGAAAGGCTAAATCTCTGTTTTCATTTAATAGGCAAAATTAGAAAACTGCTTAAATCCTGATTATATAAAAACCTTAGAAGAAGGTCAGCCACAATCCTCTTTGCCCTGTAAATGAACAATTCCAGAAGTGTCCTCAGAGCACCGAGACCATTTAGTTTATTCTCTAGAGGCCTCTATGGACGAAAGGTATGTCAGACAGCTATGTCAAAAAGTTTATTCTCTAGGGGCCCCTACAGACACAATCCTAGAACAAATTAAGAGCCATACTAGTTGGTGAACATGGAGTAGCAGTTGAAATAGCTAACAAAAATGCAGTAGGCATGCCTCTGGACGTACCAGTGGAGGTATTATTGATCTGGGTTAAGTTTAGGAAAGTTTAAGCCCTAACCATGAAAACAGGAACTTAAACTCTGGAATATTTTATATGCTGCAACGACTTAATCAAATAATCAAATACGAAAAGCAAACCCATTAAAATACTACCTGGCATTTCTCAATTCCTTGTAGAATTCTTTATACTGAAGATTATGAAGATATTTGTATCTATCAAATTATACTCGAACACCCAAAAAAACCCCCAACACCACAAAACCAACACCTACGCATTGACTGCATTAGGAATTATCATGAAAAGAATGCTGGTTCTCTATCATATCACCGTATAAGATTTCTGCCATCAGTACCAAATGCAATTCTGCTCTTCCATATTAAAAAAAAGCTATTGCAGAATTAGGAAGTGTAAGAGAAAGGCAACAAAGAGCAAAAGGTACTGGATTTCCTGATTCAGAAAGTCCTGAGATAGAAGACATTAAGTCTACAGCTACAGATCCAGCCTATCTTCCTCCATTTACATCTGCTGCTGTGCTCTGCCAGAAGCAACACATCCGTGGAGAGGGAACTTTGATTTGACCAAATAGAGTAAGCTAACTGTAACACTGGACTTCTGGATGAAAGACAACAGCTAAATTTCAATGTATGAGAAAATGTATCCAACTTGTCCAAATATTTAACCAGCTCTTCGGAATACCTTTGTAGTGTCTCTGAAGAAAGTAATGTTGAGGCTCCTGGCCATCTATATATCCAAGCCACTTTAATAAAGCAAAGCTAAAAACCCCAGATTAACCTTTACTAATGAAAAAACAACAACTGCTTTGCAGAATAATCCAAGAAAGAGCACTTGGTTCATAACTTAATTCCACAGCAAAAAAATTAAATAGCCACTGCATTTACCTGCTCTTCTCTCTCTCAAGTTTTCAGTCCAACCAAATGTACTTCTGCTTCCCTTTTATAGTCAAGAACAGATACAAGGAGCAAAGATCTCCAAGGTACACATCTGTCCCCTTATACTTCCTCACAGCTAAGCATGTAAATGTTTAAAAAAATGCTATAAGCTTCTGATTCTAAATTCATCCCAGCCAGAAAAGTGGTCAGGCTTTTGCAGTTCAATTTTGCAGTTCATCTTTCTTCTACACAACCTCCTCCCAACAGCAACTTATTTCACAGAAGAGAGGCTAAAGCAGCAGTTCTCCCTTCTCAGAAGAGGGAATGGTGCTCTGGTTCTCAACTCCAACCTTTCTCCTCAGCAAATTTCTGCAAAGAGCTCTAACACAAGTATCAGAACGGAGAAAAAGAGGAATAAAAAGAGAAGGATATGCTGAAGAAAATAAATGCCAAAAAGCAGTAAAGAAAATAAAGGAAAAAACAGCAGAGTAAGAAAATAGAACAAGAAGTAGCACAAAGAGAGTATATTAAAGAATGATTGTTCAGTGCTTCTTCATAATCTGAAAAATGATACCTATACTACCACATATACATACAAACTTACTGCACCTCTGGTCGACAGGCTTTACAAACACATTACCAAGAACACAGCAACAAGAGGAAGCAAGAACAACTGTGGCTGCTTCCCTAAGGTATCACTATCACACAAAGAAATCAAGGTCTTTAAGAGCAATGCTACACCAAAAATGACAAGGCTAGTTAAAAAAAAAAGGCAAAAATAGGGGAAAAAAAAGAAAAAGAAAAATATGTTGCCTTCTCCAGCATTTCTTGTGTCACAGCTACAACACAACCAGAACCATCCAAATAGTTCCAAGTGTGCAGGATAAAGCAAACAGCTTGGTCCAACAACCAGATGAAGAAGCAGCTTTCCTGCCTTTTGTGTGCAGATGGAATGAAGGAACTAAAGGCTGGCCAGGCCAGCACGCTCTATCAGCTGCAGCCTTGAGCATGTGACGCATCCCAACACTGAGCCTCACAAACTATGGGACACTGATGTGGCTAAAGGAGAGGACCATTCTCACACAATCTCAGAAGGTTTGCACGCACATACACAAAAAATGACAACAGCAATAAACCCAAAAAATCCACCATGCCACATCCTAATTTAACTCTATCCAAGCAATCCCTCAACTTTAAAAGGCTTTGCCACCCTAGACTTGCCAGTTTAGAGAAAATTCTCCTCTTGTATATTTTCTAATATACATATATAGATGCAAAAATGTAACTTGGTGAGATTTAATGACAAACCTTCATTCACCTTTCATTTTCTATTGGAGATGAGCAGGCATCAGAGAGGCTATAGATCAAACACATAAAGCTTCTGTAAATATGCCATGCATAAAGCCAAAGCTGATTTTTCAACTACTCTGATGAATTAGAAAATTGAAAACTTCCTTGGTTTAAAAAAAAAAATTCTATAAGCTGAAAAAGATTCAATGAAATTATGTATTAGTGGTATTAAAGGTCAATGTAATAAATAGCATAGCTTTGAGGTACTGAAGAGCTGTATATTAGTACCAAGTCTCTACATAAGGAATTGACAGAATGAACTAGTGACTGATGACAAATTATCTACATATACAGGGCTTAAGACTAAAGAGATCAACATGCTATAAAATCTACACAGTAAGATTATTAGGAAGCACTACTTATTAACTGCATTACTACTAATGCTACAAAGACGACCGAGACTCCCTTCTTACAAGGAGTCACATAGAAAAGACAAAGGGTAATGGGCACAAGTTGCTCCTGGGGAGATTCCAATTGGACACGAGGGAAATGTTTCACACTGAGAACAATCAGCCATTGGAAAAATCTCCCTAGAGAAGTAGTGGATTTCCCAGCATCAGACACTTTTAAGATTTGGAAGGACAGAGTGCTGGATCATCGTATCCAGAACTGTGCTTTTGCCAAGAAAGATTGGCCCAGATAATCCTTGAGGTCCCTTCCAACCTGGTATTCTATGCAAAAACTATACATAAGTATTATGATGTGTACAGACATGCATGCTATGTTTTAGACATAAAAAGCCGTGACTAATGCCTGATGCTGATGGGATCTGTAAAGCTAGCATCACACTGTCTAGCAGGCACTGATCTTAATCTTTCATCAAATGGAGCACAGTTAAGTCGTGGGTTTGCATTATGCATAAGCAGTGAATACAATTAGGCTGAAAAGCAAGCCGATCTTCTCTGATCTCAAGTGGAAAGTGTGAATTCTGATCTTCACAGGTGACAGCTCTGAGCATCACTCCAATTTACTAGTCAGCTTCCTTGAATCTGTGTACCCAAAAGAAAACTCTAAACATGTAGCTGTGGCTAATCTTAAGCCACTAATATTTATACAAGCAAGAATACCAATTAAGAGAGCAAAGCAGTTATTTTACTTTGTTTGGCACAGAGAAACTTGGTTTTACTGTTCAAGAAGGGTACTGAAAAACTGGAGGAAAAAAATTAAAATGCATATAAGAAGGGAGAGACCAAGAAAAGGAAGGAATTCGATCAAGGAGAGTTATAAAAGGACTACCAGTGAATGGACACCTTTTGCTTTTAGTTAGATGGAATCATTTAAGAATTGTTCATCTCTGAATTTCCAGAAACATTGTCTTTGAAGCTTTCTACAGAAATGCTGTATTTCAAGTTGATGCATCTATTCTGAAACACAAATTCAGGAAATCTCATGGTCAGAGCAGTTGTAGTAGTAGCAGTTCCACATGTTCTCAAAACATTTTACAAAGGAATATTTTACTCTCTAAAGGTAAAAAAAAAAAGCAGGGAAATAACACCAGTAGTCCAAATTTTGCTGCTCTATTGTCTCTTCTGTCAGAGGTTTGCTGGTTTTTGTTTGTTGCTTCTTTGGTTGTGGGGGTTTGTTTGTTTGTTTGTTTTGGGAGGGGTGTTCAAGGAAAGGGACTGTTTATTTTTGTTGGTTTGTTTTAGTTTGGTTTTTTGTTTGTTGAGTTTTTGTATTTTATTCAGTACATGAACTTACTGGGAGGTTTCTTATGCTTCACAGATTCCACTTCTGTTCACTGTCTCAGACTTATTTAATTGCTGATTCTTATTACTCACCTGCAACAATGAAAATATTAAACTGCAAAACTGTATTGCTATTCAACTTTAAGAAGCACAGCACAATGTACTTTAAAATGTGCAAGCTGAACAATGCATAAAAATCAAAACACGAGGATTCCTCACCCTTCACCAGCCAGTCCCATAAAATATTAATATAGCACAACCAACTGCTAATATAGCAGAATCAACTGCTTTTCTGTTTAATAAACAGGAAACATCGTTTATTAATCAGTACTTTGTATGATTACAAATGTATACTAAGTACCTAGTTACTAGTTCTAAGTTACACTACTACCACTTTAAGGGTAGAGCTAGGAAAAATTCATACACAGAGTAATGTATGGATTTAATCTACCAACAGCCCTCCACATTTATATAAGCCACAGAACTCAGTTTTACAAAACCCTCAATTTTCAGGGCACAGGATTGCAGTGATTAAGCACCCAGACTTCTAGCCAGCCTCAAACAGGCTATACTAAAATCCATGCTGTTAAATCCTTGCAATCATTTTTAATCCAGGCTAGGTAGATTAATGCTAACTTGGGTGTGCCTAACCATTCTGAAATCAGGAAGTTTGCAGACATAGCATGCCTCGTTCTTGGCCTGCCTATTCAACAGGTGCCTGTAACAGAAAAGAGTGTGGATCATTACAACCCGTACCATTAAATAATCAGTCATTTTGGACTAAGAAAAAAGGTGTCAAAGCATAAAACCTTCACCAGCTTAGAGATAGCCAAAAATTAATGGGATCCAGGCTTTCCTCTCTTCATTCACTCATACACACTTACCTTCTGAATATCCATTTCTTTCACTCTCATACACAATGAAATGAAGGTGAGACTTTTATTATGAACACCCATTTCCTATTATAATGGACATATTTAGCTGTTAAGAATATTATCCAGTTTTGCTAAAGGATCTTATTGCAATTATTCAGTCCTCAAATACATTAACTAATCTGTCAACTATCACATACCAACTTCTATTAATTCACCACACTGTTTTCAAACATAAAAGAACATAAAAATATTCTAAGCGCTTTCTACTTCTTTTCCATTTAAAGATAACTACTGCAGTTATCATTGCAATACCACAGTACAAAACCATTACACAAGGCAATCACTAACTTGGGAACATACATGCATCCAATACACCCATTTCCTTTGACTCACAGGTGCATGTGTGCACAGGTACATGCATTCAAAACATACACATGCACTTCTCAAGGAACACCCTCCTTTCTTTATAAAGAGGCCAAGACTGTAAGCACTAATTGCATGGGTTTTTCCTAACTTTCTTCAGACTCCTCAGGGAAGCGACTTGAACTACAAACCTACACAGTCCTAATAACAGAAACCCTTTGTATTATCACCAACTAAACCTTGGGGAAAATCTCTGGGGGAAAAAAAAAAAATCAAAACCTGCAAAATGTAAGGAAGGAACACAACTCTGTACATCTCTCCTCCTAGCCATTCAGAGAAACAGTACCAAATAGCTCCTGTCTTCCTTTGCAGGGAACACAGCTCTGTATACTCTTAAACACACCTCCGTGAAAAAGCAAGAATCACTGAGGCAAAACCTTTTCCACCTCAACCCCACCCCCACGCAACAAGGCTTTATTACTAGTGAACAAATGAAGCCACAGGACTTCAACCTGTCAACAGGAAAGGAATAGTACAGATCAAACCAACAATACATAACAAGGTCAACATCAGCTACTTGCACACACTGACCATCTCTTCCTCTTCCCTCCCCACAGTTCTCTTCATTTTAAGTTCAGGTCAAGCAGAAATAAGCAGTCTGAGGCTACGTTTCATGCAGAATTTTACAAGTTTTATTCTGCCAGTATCTACAGAAGAATGTGAGGAATTAACAACACTAAGTTTATGCTGCTGAATGTTTTGCACCTAAATATCCTTACATATCCAATTAAGATTCTGTATTTGAAACAAACAAATATCAGCTTTATTGGAGTGTGATACTACTCCTAAAAAAAGCTGCTTGTTAATATGCTTATGTTCAACTCCCAACTGTAAAACCTGCTCAAGAATTTCAGTAAACAAGACTGGGTCTATAGGACCATGAGCCTACGCATTTATGAACAACCAGCCCCCAGAACTGTTACTGGTGAAATAAATTAGGTTTTAAGTATAACTGTGTATTAATAGATTTGCTACAGGCTGGAGTTTAAAAATTTTTTAAATTCCACTGAGAAAAAATTTCCACCTTGAACAAAAACTGCACGTGTGTAGTAAAAAGGAATTTACCACCTTCAGCGTTTCAGTGGCGTAACATGGTGACACCACCGGCAAAATGAAGTTTAATTACCTGATCATTCTTTTTGGAAAGTATGTGACAAAAACCCTAGATTGTGGAATCCAAACATGGTAGGGGGGAAAAAACTACTCATCTACCTTCCACCCACCAGTAAGTTAAACTAATAGCTAAAACTGCTCTCACTTCATCACTCAATACAGCCCTTTTTCATTGTCCATACCCAACTACAGTATTTACTAATATCATTTTTCTAAATAGCCTCTTAGGACCACAAACTTCATTTAAAAAGAAACAAAACAAACTTTTGTATGGTGGGAAAGAGATGGACACTATTTTCTCCTTTGTCGGTAACTTTGAGACCTATATATCAAAGAAAACCCCAATAATGACTTGTGCGTAAAAATCAACACTAAAGATGATGCCAAATGAAAAGGTAAAATGACTCAAGGGAAACAACAAAATAATGAAAATAGCCTTTTCTAAGGGCTCCACTAGATATGTGAACAACCATATTTGTTTCCAGTATATACATCCTCTGAATGAAAGGTTTTGTCACTACCATAAGTCAAACCTCAGAAGCTAAATCTCTGCCAACACAAGGCAGCTTTGCTGACAGTGCTTCAGAAGAAGTTTTAAACTGACACTTTTGATACAACAACATCCTTCAAGGCAACTGCAACAACTAGAGGGCAGATTCTGCCACATAAGAAACCTATTTGTTTCTTTTTTACATCCAACAGACTGATGAACCTATGTTGCAAGGGAGGCTTTTTCCTTTGGCAGCAATGTTTTTTACACTGTTACTTCCAGGCTGGACTTCCTTTGCACATCCTGTACCTATAGGTTTCAATTGGTGTCAATAAACACACAATTAAAACCTGTTCAGTGGAGGAGGTTATGTTTCTACTGCCTGCTTGCAAATCTGCTTCAACTGATCTTAATTGGGATCTCCAGTTTTGTTCTCCCTGCAGTCCATAGCAAGTTCTGGTCACCTTCCTCCAGGCAGAACTACTGCTCGCACAACCTGTTGAGTTAATTCAAGAAGCTGATCCGTCCGAGAACAAATCCAACCCTGTCCATCTTTGCAAAACCAACACCACTGCTCCCCATCTCTCCTCCCACCCTATAAACCCACACACTGCAGTTTTCCAACCTTTCTCATATACCATCTTAAACCAAGTGACTACACACCTGCCAAGGATTGCATCTGCTACAAGACAGAGGGCAAGGCTGCACGTGCAAAACCGCAGCATCTCACACTTGCCACATCCATTTTACCTTTTAATACATTACATTACTCTGTGAAAGAACAGATCATGTACTAAAAGCCAGACTTTTTCACAGATCAGGCACATCCAGAAGAATCATCCCTTTCTTCTTTACAACATGAGTTTAGTTTTACAAGTAGATTAAAAGAAACCACCTACAAGAACTGCTGTGTTTCAGAAAATGTGACAAAAGCAGGCATTCTGTCACAGCCTGAACAGAGTCCAACCTGCTTTTACGAACACTTCTACACATACCTAGTAGAAAGAGGGGGAGGGAATAGCCATCTAGCTCCCCTGCATCTCCCTCCTGGAAAAACACTCATGTATAGAGGAAGCATTCAGCAACAGACTGGGATACAGTCTGGCACTCCGTGGCAGCCTGCCTACCAGGGTAAACCATCCTGCTGGAGACCACCCCTTACACATTGCATGAAACATTACACACTATCAGCAGTCAAAAACAACACTCGGTTTGTGACAAACAGCAGTACTCCAAAAGGTCAGAAGGTACAGAAAGTAGAACATGCACTCTTACCTATCCAAATTCCTGAGAAAGCAGACACATGCAGCTTTAGCAAAAACTCCCAGTGGATGTCACAATCAGCTTCTGATGAATCGTAGCACAGTGAAACCTAGAAGCAAAAAGATCATGGCATGAACAAAATTTGAATGGGAAACAATCAAATGAAATACTTTTCAAAAGGAAAGGGTATTCTGAAAATTGTGCTTGTAAGAAGCCAGAAGCAACAATGAAGGCTTATAAAACTGTGAATCTACTGATTTTTTGCACATAACTCACACATCTGAGAAAGCCTGTATGATAATTTTCTCACTACAACAATCCCAACCCTTCTTTTATCACCCCTTCTCTGAATCAAGTCATTTTCTTCCAGAACGCATTCTGCCAGGCATTTAGAGATTAAACACACATTTGGCAACGCCTGAAAGAAAGGGGACATTTAGCAGTGCTGTGGCCCACTTTTTTCCCCTCACTACTCAACATAAAGTCTGTAACACATGTCAAACACAAGAGAGAGCAGGAGTTTTTATCTAAGTCACCAGCTGCAATACCCTAAGAAGTCTTCAAGTGTAGCAGGGAAAAAAAAGGTTTCAAAGTTGATCCTTCGTATCTACCAGGTCCTGTAATATAATCTGCATTGTTTCAGAACTACCCTTAACATCTGACCTCCGTCTATTGCTACAAAAGGCTTGCATCTGATGATGATAGGAGTCCTCTAAAATTAGACCGGGCAAACAGATGTAACCATGGAGATTTATGCTGCAGTCCCGAGAACTCCGCAGAGGCACAAGCTGGAGGCAGAGCACATACTGCCAATGAATTTTTGTCCTACTCTACTCCCACCAAGCTCACGTGTTAGAGATGTTCAGTGAATCATATCAAAGAGAGAACAAAATCCAACTCTAAGTAAGGAGACTAAAGAGAAAGACCTAGATTATTCTCCAGCCTGGTTTTCCCCAATCCAGTTCACTGCACAGCTACATGAGCACTTGTGCTGACATGAGGCAGAAAAAGTACCAGACAGGATAAGCAGACAAGGATGGATCCTTTCAGCTGCAATGGCAGCACGAACTGCACACAAAACCATGGTACAAGGGCTATGTGTAGTAATTGTTGCTGAAATTTTATAGGTTGATAAGCAAATTTTAAGTCACCCATTGCTACTCTCCCAAAAGTATTTCTTTACAGAGTTGAATAAACTTGGAATACCTACCTGGTGGCAAGAACACTAGCATCAAAAATTGTTTAAGAAATGCCAAATACTGTTATCAACAGAGCTCAAGAAAATAATTATTGCTATCTTCTTCTGAGCAATTAAAAATACAGCTGAGGGGTTTTTTTATTGCAAGTTAAGTTTAGGCTTATTTACAAAACACTGTGTGAAATTAAGACCTTGGAAAAATGAGAAGCATCAGCAAAAGAGCTGCAGTACACAAAAGAAAAAATCATACAGTGCAGCAAAAGAAGTTTCTAAAAGGCAGAGAGAGCTAAAATCATGTTTAAAATAAGGCAACACTCCCAGAAGAACTGCATTTTAACTTTCATACTGTCAACAAACTGAGTTTGTCTTTTTCATTAGAATCGCATTCTAATTCTAGGATTGAAAAGCTCAATTATAACTTAGCCTAATGAAGCAAATATAAGATTTAAAGTCTATTTGTTCGTGATGGCTACTGACATTTTGGCAAATCATTTGGGTAGACTGTAAAAAAAAAATTTCCATAGGTAGTGGCCTTCCGGTTAAGAAAACAATTACCTTTTTTTTTTTTTTTAGGGTGAAATTCGTTGCCAATTCAAGCATTACTAAGACACATCACAATTCTGACCCAGAACTCTCCATTTCCTTTGGTGTTGAATTATAGACCTGCTGTGTAAAGATGTGGGTTTGGTTTTTTTTTTTGTAAAAGATTGCCTGTGAAGCCCAATTGTGATTGGGAAGGCCGCCTACACAGCAGAGAGAGTGAGAAAACACACACTTGTAGAGCTGAAAAAACATCAGTGTAGGCGTATGTAAGGAGGGAGGGAAGAAAGAACTTGGTTCTACTGAAAAAGGCTATTTTCTGACATCACCCTTGAAAGAACCAAAACGTGTTAATTGAAGACAATTCAAGGGTTGTTTGCCATGTTCCAGCTATCAATATGCAGTACTACAAGCAAGATGAGGAATCCTTGCAGATTCATCCCTCTGATCTTAGAATCTGCCACTACCCAATAAATGCTCCACTTCCCCCACTTCTCTGCCACAACCTGCAAAAGCTGTTCTCACAAAACAGCAAGTCACCTGCAGAAGTTCAGAACTTTAAAAGCCTTACGTTATTAATAACATTATGAAGTATTGAAATTGCAGACAAAGCTTGTTCAAAAAAATAAGGAGAGAGAATGCTGCCTCAAAACACTAAGAATAACTAGTATTTAATCTCAGCAGAATCTAACAGTATTGGAAACTGCTGAAAAAATAACCACAAGAAGTTCAGATATATCTTTCTCATAGAGACTTACAAAAAAATATTTTCCTCCCTACCCTACATAGCCTTCAGTCCCTTCATCTCCTGAGAGAATTAAGCAGGTCTTTCAGGATGTCCTATTAATGAACCCAGATTTTCAAAAGAAAGAAGGAACAAGCATCAGTAGAAAATATCCTTCTCTGTTTACATTAGGAAGGCATCACCTATGAGCATTATTATTCCTAAATAAAGAAGCCTACATGAAGTGTTCTCGTGTCATCAAAAACCTATGAAAATATTTTTAATAGCTCTGTCTTTACCTTCAGACTAAAAACAAAAGGCTTTTGACATAAGTGCTTTGGCTGATTATTACCACAATTACTACCAGGGGAATGAAGACAGCCAGGACAAGTTTCACCAGTGAACTTCAATAAACATGAGACAATTCACTGAAGGGAAAAGATGCTGCTTCTCCCATGGCATTGGACACCAGCCTACAACCTATTTTGCAACCAGTCACAAGGAGACAGGACTTCAGCACCTAATTCCCCTGAGTGTTTGGGCTGGTGACTCCAAATCCCTGTGCCCAGCCGGTGACTGAATTCCTGCACCCACAGAACACTGCCACAACAGAGAACAGCCCACAGAGCAGCACTCCTGAGAAGCCATCTGCAACCAAAGCTTTCACAGGGTCCTAAGTTCCATCTCCAACCAAACACGCTGCTGCTGAAAACGCTGAATGGCAGAAACTGGTAAGTAACGTTACTACAACGTAAACTCAATTCTTCTATAACTTTCCAACTATATGATTGTTAAGGACTAATGCCTATTATTCATACACATCAGAAACACAGGCAAGACAGGATTTTGAAAAGCACCAAGCGTGACCTGCCCCCTAAGCTATAGGACAAGCAAAAAAGTAGCACAATTGGAAGAGTCACAGTGAAGTTCTTAAAATTACTTATAAAATGCTCCTGAAGCTCACTGAAGCACAAATTCTTCTGGGTCAGAAAGACAGACAGGGATGAAGTATCAATGGGAGCTACAAAACTCACCAGCAGGAGAACCTCCTGAAAAAGAAGGATCTGAAACAATGAATATGAAATGGTAAAAAACATAGAAACGAGAAATATGGTGATGTAGAAACAAGTACAAAAAATAACGGTCTATAAAAAGTTCTAAGAATTTAAATCCCTTAGTCTAGGAAAGGTGAAGTTGTTTATAATAAAATAAGATGCACAGATTACTACTAACCTTTAAAATCACAGCCATCCTGACTTTCACCTTGGTGAACACTGAAGTACTATTTCTGACATTAATAAAACCTCTCTCAATACTATTCAACAGGTAATTCTAATAAACCAAAAATACATGAAAATATTACACAACAAACGAATCACACATAGAATTTACATCCTAAGAAAGCGTATCCCTTCACGCTTGGCTTGTCAAGCTAAAGAACATTTGCTTCAAGAGTCACGGACAGAATAATCGGATCTCGTCTTCTCCATAAATTTTGCTTTTAGGTAAAAAATGAAGTTTTATTTCTTCTTAGTGAGAACAGAGCAGCTCAAGGTAGTTTGGAAGGCTGTCTTTTACCTTCAGGCTTCAAGACCTCCAGTCAGAGTCAGACTAAAGCTATTAGGAAAGGAAAAAAAGCTAGAAGAGCACAGAGAGATGCCAGACATCTGCTGCTGCTGACATCAAAATTCAGAGAGAACATTTACTTTTTGCTTTTAAGACACTAAGACATACAGGAGTTTCTCAGAGATATGCTACTGACAAGGAAGTAGGCTGAACTAGTGAAACCTTTTTAACTTTCTCATACTCTTTTGTAAAAAGCTCAGGTTGGGAGAGTGTCTGGGTTTTCCCATTTTATGTATTTTTTTCTCTCAAGGGTAGAGTAGAAGTCTGATGCAGTTTACAGCCTGATACAAAGTTAAAAACCTTTGACATCATAATTACACAGTATCAATCAAAATTAGAACCATTGCATTTAATTCCTTAACTACTCTGCTGCCATGTCAACAGGAGTCAATTACTGGAATTTTTAACATTTTTCTCAAAAGTGGTAGTGACACAAAATTTGATTTAAATTAATTTAACGGGGAAAAGCTTCTTCTGACGTTCACAACATCATTCTCCTGAATTAAGTCATACGTTTTCCTGATTATTCACAACCACCATGGCTCACACACTTCCATGCTGAGGCCAGTTTTTCTACAGAGTGACTGTAATAGCATACAAATGGCTTTATGTTTACCTTCACTAACTGCGTATCTTTCAAGTAAAACACCTACGCGAAGACGCTGCCAAACTGAAAGGGCTCCTTGTCTATGAACCAATGCTTTCGTCCAGACTTGGACTAACTGAAGCGAAACATCGAGTTTACAGAGCACAACCATGAAAATGTGAACTTTGGAGTAATTCCTGATAACAGTAAGCATTTTAATGCAAGGAATGCAAATATATCCGCGTTTGTAATGAAGAAAACCATCAACAAATACAAAGAGTCCACTTTTCCCCCTGTTACAATAGGTAATGACCCATCTTTCACACTATTACCTCTCTAAAAGTTAGGTTTTCTCTTCATAAAAGTCATTTTATTACTTTTCAGTCCAGCTGCCACAGCTAAGCTACAAAAGAAGGACAAGATTTTACACTGTAGAATGAGTTACTGCTGCCAAAGGAAGAACTAGTAATCTGTCTATGGCAGAAAATACTGGAGAAACATTTAGAAAGGGCAAATTCCGCACAGAATTTGCACAATCTCAATTTGAAAACTCTCTGCTTTTCCATTTTGCATTTCCATCCCTTCCTCCATATAATTTTAATCCATTTGTCCACTGTTAAAAGAAAGACTGAGCTGGTGTCTCAACTGACTTTGGAATTTCGAAGCTGTTTGTCAATAAAAACAGAGGAAGCACCTTACAGAATTTGCTGCTGTTAGGATGCTTTCACAAGCTCATAAGTGTTCAAAGTGCCTAGCAGATAAGGTACATATCATTAAGTAAAATGCAAAGAAAGGGAAATCAAGGCAAGAGAAGGACAATGAATCACCAGGGTCATCCAGCAGCCAAGCGTTCATCAAAAAATATCGGTCTTCCAGCTTCTAGCACCCATGGCAAAGGCCAATAATGACTTCTCTTTATATGAAGGCTTTTCAACAACACTTCGATAAACTGGTAATACACAAAATTTAAGCAACAACGTTAGCTACACATATTAGGTGTCCAAAACAAGAAGGCAAAGAACTGCCTAACAGTGCATGAAGTGCCATTACTGAAAACGCGTCAGCAAACAACACGTGAAACCACATCTGCCCCATCTTTCACAACATACTGGAACACTGCAGAACCTCCACTACTTGACCCTTTACCACAAAAGGCATTTAAGCCGGGAATATCCAAATGTAGATTCCGGTTAAGTACATTTGTGCCACGAGCATCACTTCTACAAGCCTCCAGTCCCTTTCACAGCACACCACAAAACATACACCTGCTACAGAAGGGAGCTCCCCAGTAAAACGTTGTACAGATGCTTACTGCCCATAAAATTCACTAAAAGAGGTATTAAGTACATATTATAGTTTCAAAATGTCCAAGATAATATGAAAAATTCCACAGGTAAGGAGAATTTATTGTCTTCAAAAAGCTTTGAAACAGTGTCAAACTGAAAATCCCAGTAATCTCTGAGTTTCACACTCCAAAAATCATATCTTCTATCCTTAATTGAAAATTCAACTATAATAACAAGACAATTCTTTAGCTAGAAAGCTTTTTGCATATGTAACCAAACTTCTGCTCTGCAATGTTACAAGCCTCCATTCAAAGAGAAAAAAAAATTTCATCTACAAGGCCTTTGAGATAAAGCAGAACTCATTATCATTACACCCTACTGAAAAAGCCAAATATAAGATATTCAAGATATTCTCTCCTGCATTTCACAGAAACTGATAATCTGTTATTTTATAAGACACAAGCACCTTACATCTCCATCCCTGTGTGATTCACTTGGCAGACTTGGTCACTTCCACTAGAGTAGAGGTTTCTTTGCCCATCCAAGGACCTTTGTGCTTTTTACCAGATTAAGATAAAATTTAAAAGGATTCTTTGTCTGTTTCCCCAGGAAAACTGCAAACTGTTTTGTACTCTTCTCAGACAGCTCATTTATCCACATTTCAAGATATACAATATTTCATAATTGTCCTCTTGGTCACACAACACTTCAGGAAACAAAACAAAAATATTTTTCTGTCTGCTTAGACAGTATCAATATTATTACAGCTCACATTAAAAAAGTTTTGTAAAGAATTTATTGAAAACAGGCAGTCTAGCAATTTGACCACATGTCTAGAGCTCTGCATAATTCAAACAAGCAATTTTACTTCTCTGCTTTGCAATTTTCCTATTAATGAAAATAATATTTACTTCACATGGGGTCAGAACGATTAATTTCCATGAAGAGCTTGAATCTAAAGCAGAGTATAATTTTATAGATCTCCAAGGAGAAAGGGTGAAGGAAAAACAAATTAGATTTTTTACTCAGTTTCAAATGAGAAAATATTTGAATTGCAGCAGAACCAGCTACAGAATATTAGTAAAACTGCACGTAAAAAAACCCCAGTGCTAATATAATTTCTCTCAAACTACATGCCCAGCCACAAACAGCAGCAGACTCTTCAATGCCAGATTTTTATCTGAACAAACAAGTTTTGGAATCTGCCTTGATTCCTGCCCATTTCAAAGTTGCTGCCATTTCATTCGTAAAAGGAGATGTTACATTCTGAGAACTCTGTGCTCATTTATCCGTGGGAAGAAAGAGAAGAGAACTGCAGAACACTCTGAACATAATACTTTATATAAACCCAAACCAAAAGAGAAATACAAGGAAGTATCTTGTGAATCTTGTGAATTACAGCTAACTATTATGGATCCATGAAAGTTCAATCCCAGCTTCAACTGTTCAACTCAAGGCCAGAAAAACTACCCAGTCAGTGTCAGTGGGCTACACTGACACTGACCCTGACATAAGATCCATAACCTTTAAAAGCACCATGGTCTGAAGCCAAATGAATAATTACAAGACACAACATTGAACCCAAGTTAGCAGATGGAGATACAAGGAAGTCAGGGATCTTTTGCTGTATTTTTGGACTGGAAGAGGCCTAAAAGAGCACATGTATTTATCTACAAATGCTGCAGTCAAAACACTTTGTAACTAAAACCCTTGGATAGGGAGAAACAGACACTGCTGAACAACTCATGATTTCATCGTAAGAGGAATACTAGACGCCCTTGTTTCTAATGGAACTGCAATTCTAGGAAACAAACTAAGAAAATTATTTGAGAAATTAGATTACGAAGAAACAGAACAGCAAGGCTGTCCATTCTTAGTGAAGTACATGAAACACTTCCACGTGACCCCAACGTGAGATTCTACACGTCAGCAATTGTTCATTGGTGCTGGGGAAAAACATAACCTAGAAGTACCAGAGCAGAAGAGTGACTTAATAGAATGGCAACACACGTTCAACTTAATATAATGACAATATAAGGCTTTTTTATTTAGATGTAGAAAACAGAGTTTATTTTTACTTTACAAAAAGATACTCTTTAAGGAAAGGTTCTCCAGTGTCATGAACTGGAGACCTCCAGCACCAGGCCAGTGTAATTGACCAAAAATTACAGAAGTTGCAAATGTTAAAGAACATAAAACTAAAAAGGGTGTGTGAGGAACACAACACTGGCAATAAGGGAGTCTATGGTTTTTTTCCAAGCCACAGAACCACGGAGGAGGAGGTGCAAACACCTCCACCAGCAGCTGCACTCCTCCAGAAGACAGTCATGTTGTTTGCAGCAGCTCAGCTCAGCCACAGAAGAACCCGACTCACCCAGCCAGAAGCACCCACTATCCACATCCAGTTCTTTATCCAATACACTCTGTGTGTCAGAGATTGCCATTAAAGAGAGAACTCTAATCTTATGCCAGGGTAAAATGTAAAAGGAGAATTAGTAAGAGCAGCATAAAACCCATACAATACTGCAAATGAACACTTCTTTTTCAGTAATTTCACAATCTGAATAGCATCTTCTGCTTTAGTCCATTTGATTCATAATCCACCACAGAATTCACAGGAACATATCAATTCTTCATCTGCTTCCCTATATCCTTTAGTGCAGAACATAGACACTCTTTCTAAATTAAGGCTTTGAGAAGAGCCTGTCAGTGATTAATCCAAATAAGCATGCCAGCAAAGGTTTATATTCCACCAGCTGAATGTGAAAATAAACAGTGGCTATAAATCTTGAGGGAAAAAATTAACATGTTTTCCTTTAGTTTTTCATACAAGTATTTGTCCATTCATATCCAACAACTAAAAAGCTGCACAACTCAGTGAGCTACAATAACAGGAGAGTTAGATATGAATGCTATTAGGTAGAAGTTACGGACTCCACATGACATTCCTTCAAATATGTAGATAAAGGAATGTCCTCAGCAAAAAAAAAGTTATCCTCTTACACTAAATAATAACAGATCTGAATTAATCATTCTGAAATACCATCCACATCATTCTTATCTAAAAAAAGCCTTCCTCCATGCCTGAAGTAAAATCCAACAAGCTTCACTTAAAATTTTTCCACTGCAAGAGAACACACAGACAAAGCTTCAAACTGTTTTACAAATAGGAAAATGTAGAAAAGACCATCTCAGATGCACTGTGGCAATTTGAATTACCTAACAGCATTTTGTTTTCCCTATACGTTTGGAGACCCACTATGAAAATCCATAGGGTTATATGATGCCACTGACAGTGTCTACAAAGAGCCTATGGCAGGTCTCAAATTATTTTCATCCAGTCTTAACAATATGAGAGCATCATTCCTACAAATGCATGATGATTGGCTCCTGATGGGCTTAGGAAAAGCATGGGAAAGAAAACATTAGTAATGCATTACACAGAATTGAAACAATCTAGAGCAAGAAACATGGGGTACAAGCACAGTTTTAACAAATCCTGTTTTTAAAAAAATGCAGATATACCGTAAGTGTCAGCCGATCTCAGAAACATCCTATTAGGGCCATACAGGGCCAGTCAAACAAAGCATGTACATGCTGCTGGCAGGGGAGGGGCAGAGCTCTCTTCCCCCTTCTTTGGGAGTGCTGGTTTTCAGCAGGATTGACCCGTCGACTCAGCCCACCCTGCAGCTGCACACATCTGTAAGTACAGAAGGTAGGAAGGAACCATGCTGGGGAAGGACAAAAGCACCTTTCCAGGGCCTACATGGGTGCCAGGCTGGTGTAGCTGCCCCCACACCCTGAACCTCCCAGGCAAAAGGTTCCCTATTTTGCTAGGAAAATACAGACCCCACCCAATACTGCTAAAATAGCAATTGCTGAGAGAGGGCTGAGCTCCAAGGCACCCAAATGAAAAATCTCATCCTACTGGCTTCACTAGTTACCTCCGACTACTATTCATTGCTTTGAGGAAAGAAACACCTGAACTTGAGCTGAAATACCAATTTTATCAGGCATAAGCATACTTAAAATCTATTAATACACTCCAAAATTAGGCTTGGATGCACTTTTAACTCTTATTCCAAGAGATTCAGCAGATACATTTGAAAACAATTTAGCAGGTGACTGATGTAAAGGGAATCGAAGATGCACTTCTGCAGCCCTAAAGTCCCACAGACTGGAAACAAACCAAGCCCAGATCACAGTTATCTGTTAATGGACCTTCTCCTGACCTGTGGCAAGCAAATCCCACCATTCACATGTATCGTAGAGTCATAGAGCATCCTGAGCTGGAAGGGACATACAAGGATCATTGAAGTCCTGGCCCGGCACAGGACACCCCTAGGGTCACAGCCTGTGCCTGGGCACTGCTGACTCATATCCAACTTGCCACAGACCAGGACCCCCAGGTCCCTTTCCACAATGCTGCTCTCCAGCCTCTTGTTCCCCAGTCTGTCTGTACACCAAGGGTTGCCCCATCCCGGATGCAGAATATGGCATTTGTCTTTGTTAAAACTTCATCCATTTGGTGATTACACAGCCCTGTGATTTGTCCTGGTCTCTCTGCAGGACCTCTCCATCTTCGAGGAATTGACAGCATTATCAGCCAGCTTACTCAGTATGCCTCTGAGTCCTAAATCCAAGTAATTTTTGAAGATGCTGAAGAGAACTAGGCCTAAAATGGAGCCCTGCAGAACCCCACCAGTGACTGGATCACTAACTTGATGTTACCCCATTTACTATAACCCTTCTCTTTTTATAAACACCCACAGAACTGCCCAGCTTCAACTCCAGTTGAGCTTTGGCCACACGAATTTTCTCCCTACAGTGGCAAGCAGCCCCTCTGTATTCCTCCCATGACAGCAGCCTCTGCTTCCACTGGGCATACACTTCCTTTTTTTGCCTGAGCTCTAATAGAAGATCCCTGCTCAGCCAAGCCAGCCTTCTGCATTGTCTGCTTGATTTCCAGCATTTAAAAAAACTGAACTAATTTTTAAGAAAGATCAGAAGTTATAATCTAGCACTCATACACAAAAACAATTTCCAGCTCAGTTTCAAATATTTGGAGAACACAGCATTACTGACATGTTAAACCAAAAGATGTTTAGGTTCCAAAATAAAGAGATCCACCATGCCATATCTCACTTCAGTGTCTGGGTACAGAATAATTAGCAGTTCCAGTTTCGGCTTAGTAAACAGAAAGGTTATACTTGAAAAGGAAATGTTTGCAAAACTAAAGACATATATTTTTACACTGTTTCAGAGGGCACCACATACTTGGTTAAGATGATGGCCTAAAATGACTTCAACATCACCAGGGTCTCAAGCACCACAGCCAAAGTGCTAGGGAAACACAACTCCACTGCACAGGGGGGACACCACACAACAAACCCATATGCAGCAAAGGATTGCAATCACCGTGTTCATACAGCACTCTAAGATGCATAAATTTCTAACACATTTTTTAGAATTTTACAAACATTCTCTGCAGACAGATTGGATGCACACTGAACACTCAAAATAGCTGGTAAGATACCCGAGAACAGCTGTCAGTAATAACACAAAGTTTACTCTAGAGGAGAAGGGACTCCTATCATGCTGCTCACTCACTTCTTTCCTTACAGCCCAACAGTCTCAATTTACAGTCTTAGGTTGCTTTCAACACCAACATACCTTGATCCTAAGTATTCCTCACACTTCCCTCACTTTTTGAAATACTTGGGTTTTAACAAAGCCCAAGTAAGGGCCTTTCCTCATATCTGGACTCCACACATGAAAAACTCTATCACCAACCTCAAAAGAAAACCCACCTGTTACCTGAGTGCACTTCTCCAGATAGGAGTGTTTGCTCTTAGCCAAAGGAATGCTCCTTGTAATCCCTGCACCAGGCAGCAGACTGCAGACAGTTTCACTGAGGAGACAAAAGGAACATCAACACTATACAAGGCTCCAAAGGAAAACTACCTTCACCAAAGCGTGCCACCAGGATAGCAAATGCTCACAGACTCACTTTTCTCACTCCCGCACATCACATTTCGAGTTATACAAGTTACAAAAATAAATCCCAATACGTTGCAAATCAAATCTTAACTAACTCTGCATGGTAATTAGAGGAAAACTATTAGACCACATACAAAAGGACCATTTCAGGAAAAAGAAAAATCTGTAATTTATGAACATCACACAAGGAACATCAATGTGACTAAAACAAAATATCCCTTGAAAATAAAGGCAGGGAGAAGAAACCCCAGAGACAACTGTGAGGGCCTTGAGAGGACCCTACCCTCTAAGCAAAAGCAAGGCAAACTATTTCAGGTCAGTTCACATCAAGAAAAAACACACTTAACATAATGGAAGACTAATTTGGCTGTATGGTAATAAACACAAAATAACTATGGCTATTGAGAAAATACTATAGGAACTCTCCTCTTAGAAATCGTCTACCAGCATCTGTGTGCTCTGTGTTTACATCTAATTTTCCATCAAGCCAAATTCTGGTTCACATTCACTAATTTGCCAAAAATTGTGCATAGATCTGGAAGGAAAAGGGGAAAAAATGAGAGAACAGCAAGATGCCAGGCCCATCACCTAATGAAATTACTGGCTAAAGCCCACTCACTTTTTTCAGAATTTTTTGTGGACTTCAAGAAGCTTATAAATATGTCCTTATATCTGAGAAATACAGCCTAAGGATTTCCAACAATTTACCTTTAACTACAGTTGTTAGTATTTTGTTAAGCATACTTATATTCAAAGCACAAATACCACGCTGCAAGACTCAGAAAGATTTTTTTTTTTGCAGCTGTATTTTTGTTAGGCTTATTTCACAAACCATTTGTTTCTCAGTAAAATACATACATAATGGGATATCTGCCCTTAAACAAGCTCAAGTAAAAGGTTCTACCTTCCTCCTCTTTCCTTTCAGGCCTTAGTTGGCAGATGGTCAAGAGGATGTTTATAGTAATAGAGGATGTTTATTAACCAACTTTCATAGGTTAGAGAAGCTGGTGCCTTAATAAAAACATTTGACAATGCCTTTTAGCAACCAAAGTACTCAAAATGAAATGCATTCAAATAATTCTATTTTAAAAATACTTAGGAAATACTGATCCTGAACTCACATCTGCAAAGCTGCTTTCTTATACTATACTTCTGTGGGTCTCAATCCCCAGAATACAACCTTCTTTCAACCTCTGTCATATTTAAACATTCCTTTAATTCACAGCAAGTTTCAACAACTCTTATAAAGTAAACAGTTTCCAGCGACTCACAGGTTCGAGAATAAAACATAAGAATTCCTGGTTGTCCTCAGACTACAATTTTGCTTAAACATCTTCTTCTTTTTACCAAACTTTCACTTTGTCTTCAACTTATTAACCAGGTCACAAGTCAGACTTGCATAAAATTTACCAGGCTAACCACAGAAACACAAAAGCTATGTTAGCATACTGGATTTGCACAGATGACAGAAGACATTGTTCAACCTTACAAGCCAGGACTAATCCATACTCAACGTGTTACTTCCTTACTGGAGTCTTCAAACATTCCTCCTTATCACCCTTCTGTGAAACAAAAATTGTGCCACTTCAGGGACATAAATGAGGTAAGCAAACTGAAGGTCAGAGGCACTCATTACATCCGTGGTGCCTTCAGGGCCTCCCCAAGGCAGCCAACCCACAGCCCAGTACCACACCGCTCCAGGAAAAGCAGCAGCTGCACAGGGCAGGAGCCCTGGCTTCTCCCACTCTCTCAGCCCTTCCACGTTCTGTCATCACTTGCCAGCTGCTGACATGGTGAGCCAGAGCAGGACAGCCAGCTCATCTGGAACCTGACACATCTTCTCTAGCAGGTTAGCTCTGACACAAAAAGCCATTTCCACTCAAGCCTGCTGAATTCCTCTCAGAATTCCCACACTAGCAAGGGGCTACATGGGAAACTGCAGAAGATTACAAGACCTCAGTCTTCTGTGTAAATTCATACTGGATTAAAATTGGCCAGGGAGCTACAATATTAAACATCTACATTTCTGTATGTCTTTTCCCAAAGCTTCTCTTCCTCTCGAGCATCTTTTCTGTCTTAAGTTCAGTGCCACCTAAACCACCCAAGTGAATCTGGTTTTCAGACAAGATCCTGTTCCATCACACCACCAGGGTGTAATCGAGCACATCCAACCATTACATCAGAGCCTAATAAAAATGCATCTCACGCAGAACAAGAGGACTGCGATCCACATCACTCAGCCAATACAGACACCGCTAGTTCAGAATTCAGGAAGGGGGTGGAACTACTGGTTATAAAGGGCAAATAAGCATTGCTCAGATTTGAGACAGTGCAATTGATTCCCTCCACCCCCCCATAGTTTTTCACTTAATCAGTAGATCCAGGAACTGTAATACAAGAACTAAGACTTAGTATGCACTAACCTGACCATTCACAAAATGACTGCTCACAAAACTGCCTACTGAAGACTTTCGCCTTTAAAATAGACATTAAATTGTATTTTAGCTCCTAAAACCACCCAGATATTAATATTTTGTACATTTCTTGTAATAACTATATTAATATATAACTAAAAAGAAACTTCTAAATAACTTTTAAGCTTAATATTACTTCTAAAATAAAAATAACATCTATAGAAAGCTACCAAATAATGATAGAGGTGACATGTTTAGCAACTTTCAAATTGGACTATAAGTATAGCTGCCACACATACACAGCACACTAATTGCAAATACCTAATACATTTTGCTCTAGGGAACAAATTCATGTTTTTAAAACATGGGAAATCAAAAGCTTATTAAGGATTTTTAATTGTCTGTGACCTAGACAAGATAACTAGTATACTGCTCACTGGGTATCATTCTTACTGATTGAAATACCAGTAATTTCCCTGTAGACCAAAGCAGATCTTATCAAATGACTACTATGCCCTGAAGAGGTCATAAATTAGTAACAGCATGTAGTGACTTGATACTGTATAAGGGGAGAAGGGAGGTGGAAAAAGAATACACATTATGTCAATGAATTGCAACTCGCTCCTCAACAGTATGCTATCACCAGCTTCACCAGCAAAGGACAGGTGAAACAGGTAAATGACTTGCAGGCTCTCCCAGGAAGATACACAGCTCTTACAAGAAAGTTTCCATGCAAGTCACATCATGTCGACCCCCTAGTACATAGAAGACATCATTAGTTCTGCAGTTAGTGACAGCGAGTTACATCTTTTAAAGAGTGACTTGGTTTTACACAGGGAACCAAATATCTGTACATTTTAAGCCTCATAAAATAATTGAGAGCACAGCTACAACAGCAATACAGATACAGAAGGGCACCTTGGCAGCAGATGTACTAAGAGATACAGAAATCCAAAATACGTTCCACAGATCAAAATACACACTCCTGCACTACATTACTCCAATGCTAGGTGTTCACAGCATCTTATTCCAGCACAACTGGCCAGGACAGAGCACTGGATTCCAGGGAACAGGCAGGGATTGTACATCATTCAGATAGAAGGGACACTTTGGAGCACACTAAATGAGAACTACTTTAATGAAGTCATCTAAGAAACAGGGCATTAAAAGATACACAAAATGTCACCACTGTGACAGAAGTTACAAATCCAGAGTAATCCAGAAAAAAGAAATAGGTTTCTTTTAGATGCAAAGGCTATATACACATACAAAACAAACTGATCCCCAAATCTTTGCGCTTTTCTTATTTCATTCCTTATACTTCTAACCTTTTTCCAAATGTTTCATATCCAGTGCTTGCTGTTGAAACAGCATTTGCTTTATTCTGATTTCAGGGCAAGAAATGCAGAGTGTTAGTGTTAAGGGCCTGTACCAAGCACAAGAAGATACCAGACAAGCTCTGAAAACTCAAATATCAACACTGCCAAGGAGATCCACATACACTGTACTGGTTGCCTGCTGGTGGCAAGAAGAACACTTGCCCTTCGTGCCAAGCCAAAGGTTGCAGCTCAGTTGTGGTCTCACATCTTGCTGGAGGTGAAGCGCTCAGCACAACTTGCAGGAAGAACATTATCTAACTTCACTGTTCTGGAACAATGATGTTTCATTCAGATAGCTTTTGTTTACATTCACAAACCCACATATAAAAATATTTATACACAAGATGCTGAAAAGTCAGTCCAGAAATAGTGGATTATTTCCAGTTCAGCTTCTGTAGACATTTCATTCACAGCTCTCATCTGTGCCCACGGCCATTCCACGTGGCCACTGCTGCACAAATCCCTTTATACCAACCAAACTATTCTCACCACCTTTCAAACTACAGGCTGGCCAACTACCAGTTCACCACTGAAAAATCCAAGTTTCTTCCTACATTATCTTATTTCTGAGATCCAAAGAAATCATTTATAAATAAATGGACTTTTCTCCAATCCTCTGCCCCACCATTTTTTTCATATAACCAAATTTTCATCACACTGACTTAAGTCCATGCTCATATCTAGTTTTATCAGATTTCCTCAAATGTAAATAAAACACACAACACATCTTCCTTTTCACCTACAGAATAAAATAGAAACATGGAGAAAGTGACCAATTTCTAAAGGGCATTGCAGGACACTGCTGCAGCTCATTTATAGTTTCCTTTTGGGAAGGTGAAAGAAGGGAAATAGTTATTTGAATTCTCACGCAATCCAATCAGTTTGACTCAAATATGTGCATTAATACAGGAATTACTGTCAAAGTAGGGAGAAAGGCTAAATATCAGCAAAAAGTTAAATCACACAAAATTATTTTGGTATCAGGCTGATTGCATCATTCTAATCTTTAATCAGAAATGCAGAAATCATATTAATTCAAAATGCATCCTTCTGCTATGCAAATAAAACAGGTAATATTCCTAACTCCAAACTCCAAAGAAAAAGACATTAGAAGAGCTGGTGATCTTGGTCTTTCCTTCGCACGAGATAAGCAGAAAAATCGCAGAACTACAATAAAATGCTAAATCATAGCAGTAAACACTGGATTTAACAGCCTTTGCAAGCAACCATAGCTTGATGTCAGATCTCGACAGCCTACAGGAAATGAACATAAAACACATGACTACATTAATGTCCACAGAAGTTGAACAAAGAAAGGAACAAAATTATTATTTCTAATTAAGCACAGATAACTGGGGACTCTGGTAAACAGTGGTAGTTAAGCAGTAAACTTACAACAAACTTAATGTGGAATTCTAGTTATGTTCACTAATACAAGTAAGCTAGGCATGCCACCCTCCCTGGTTTAGACATCTGCAGGAAGGCAAGGGGTGCATTTACCAAAATTACTTCTAGTTGTATAAAACTGATATCCACACTTCTGGAGCTTTCCACCTTCCACATGCTGATCTCGCCACTACCCACCAAGCCACTAAAGTGAATATTGCAATGTAAGCCAAGCAGGAATATCTTACACATAACACAAGAAAGTGACAAGAAGTGTAAAGAAACAATTCTGCAAACCAAGCTCAAGGAACAAAATCTTATCCAGTCTCAAGGGGGCTGCTGGAGTTTAAAGATCAAGCATTTTGGTACACTGGAATGTTTCCATAAACACCCTTCTTTGAAACTAGTGTGTGACCTTTCTTTGCCTCCAACTCATAACCTGCTACATGCTGCCACCTTAAGAGGTACTCTGAGCTCAGAGAAAAGGGGACAAGCCTGGAAAAAGCAGGTTCAGCTGGAGCAAGCTGAGAAACAGTACACAGAGACAGCTACTTGTTATGTAAGGCTAAAGGCAACAAAATCACAGATAGGTTCTCCTGCTTTTAAGAAAGTGCTCACAAAAGGTACACCTCAAGAAACAATAACTACTTTATAAAGACCTTTATAAAAGGTAATGTTTCCATGTCTTGTGAGAAAAGGATTTGCGCTATGAAACACTTTGTATTAAACCTCGCATAGAAGCAAACAACAAGAATTGCACAGCATTCACACCTGAACATAAATTAAAGGTTCTTGTAGGGTTTTGGCTTTTGTGGCTGGAAGAACTGGTCACTCAGCTCATGCAAGATCAAAATGAAATAAGAGCCTCAGGTACAGATAACCTCGTAACCTCCCTGCTTTGCAACAAGGGAAGCCAGTGCCACAAGAGGCTTACCACTTGTTCTTCACAGTCTCAATATTGTCTCAAAACCTGAACAGAACACAAGCTGCTAACAGTTCTCAAGCTGGCTTCCTCATAAAGAACATATTCAGGTAATTTTTAATTGCTGCAACTTTAGATAACAGCGCTACTACTACTTTAAACATAATATAACCAAAATTTAAAAAAAAGAACAGTCCCTCCAAATGCTTAAGTAATTTTACTTGCAGGAATACTCTCGCTGAGGTTAACTGGACTGCTCACAGATTAAGTGCCCTCACATTGTTACAACTGGGAACTAACTTTATCCTCACAGCAGGTAACTCTTAGAGAAAAAAAAAAAGTCCTTTTCTTCATAATCTTAAAACAAGTCAGTTGGGGAAAAAAAATACCCAAAATGGAACACATCCTTGCAATATCCCATCTACTCATCCATTAGTCTTGCGCAAGTTGACTCATTCACTATAAGCAAGTATTAAAGGTGACCACAAAATTATCATATTGGAGATTGAACATGTAAGTATGTACTGTGTAAAACACATCCCAACCCACTCACAAAAAATATCTGCAAATCAACAGACAATAGGCAACAATACGTATATCCAACTTGAGAAAACCCTCATCAAGTTTTATTTTGCAAACCTGGTCACAGATGTTGTCTGGAGCACACCTTTAACACATTCATTCGTTCCTAATACATTGTACAAGTTATTCCTGGCTTGTAATTCTAGCTAAGCTTTGCTGCTGACTCTTAAGGTAAAATTAAAATTTCTGCTAAACTACAAATCGGAACATATTTTTAAAACAGATTAATTCTTTTTCCTGTTTGGCCAAATGAAAGTATCTTTATTTTTGGTCAGCCCTAAATAATTATAATACTAGCAAATATTAGGAATTTGGAATGATTTCCAGACACTCTACTGAGGAAATACTACCTGAGGAAAAAGGCTTCCATTTTATAGCTAGAAATCAATCAGATAATTTAGCTACATGAGTTCTTCCTCTTTTCTCTTTACTTACATTGTACTAACACAATGGTATTTAGCCACACATAACAAGAAGTGGCATCAGAGGTGTAGCCAAAAGTGTATTTGCAGGACAAAGAAAGTCACAGTCACAAAATTAACTATTTCAGGTAAACAGGGATGCACCAACAGGTGTGCAAGAAATAAAAGAAAGGTGTTTATCTGCAACTGCACTGCAATGTTTCTTCTGCATTACCAACATGATGGAATACCTAATCACTCACTCTCTCAGCACTAATGAGCTCTGTATAATAGATAAAAAATATTCCCAGGATGTCCCAATTCTGTGAGCAGGCAGAGATTGCACAAGCTGTCTATAGAAATCTGGATGTTCTGTAGTATGATTCAAAACTGTGGCTCTGCTGGAAAACATTATCTGTAAGAAAACACTTTGAACATAAAACCTACCTTTTCAATTTTTTATGCTGTTTTGTTAAATCTAGAGCAAGAATCCATTGTCTCTTTTGACTTGAAGGTGTATTTACAATATAATTTGCTTTCAATTTTTTCAAATGAGAAATGCAATATACTGATTTCAGCTACTTCATTTAAAGCATTGGTGGAAAACCCTGTCCCAATCCTAATTCAAAAAACCCACATTTCAGGCATATTGTTTTGTTTTCCTTTTATAAGCATAAGGTTTTGGCAAAAAAAATTAGTAAACAAATTGGAAATGAAAAATTTACAGTGCAGTGCAGGGAAAACATCACCTCACCCTGTCTAAAAAACAGGTTTCGGTGAGTTTTTCATGAGGGGATAAAACTTTGTAACTTGTTTTGCCAGTAAAACAGAGATCTTTTATAACTGCTAACCAACAAACAAAGGAACATCCCTTTGCCATCCAAATCTCTCCTGGCTGACCTTAGAAATCCACTAGTTATACCAATCCAAATGAGCACTGATCTTTTTCGATTGAAAACAACTTCTTAAACAGGATTAAATTTATCAATGAACAGCCCATTCTCAGTGATGCCAATCTGGTACTGATGGCAGGTACTGATGACTGTCTGTTCAGAGACAAGTACTGGTCTGCTGGTTGTGACTAACACAGTCTCACCGGGATCACCAGGGCAGCTATTTGCTCTGGCTCTCGTATGCACAGCTGCACCTCTCCCTCTTCCCTCCTAGCTGCCTGCTACACCCAGCCCTGTATAAACAAGATTCAGCTAAATGTCACCGTAGTTAATATTCTGAAGTTTGGGCTTGCTGTTTTTGTTTGGGATATTTTATCCTGGTAATTGATTCCAGACTTTCCATTTGTAAAAGATAACTACAGTTTCCTTTTCAGTCCTGTGATCAAGGCAGCTAAGGGTACAA
Source organism: Melanocharis versteri (assembly GCA_013397845.1). Taxonomy (NCBI): domain Eukaryota; kingdom Metazoa; phylum Chordata; class Aves; order Passeriformes; family Melanocharitidae; genus Melanocharis; species Melanocharis versteri. The sequence continues at coordinate 390,850 of VZTG01005281.1, read as the reverse complement.
ACAGATGAGCTGGGAGATAATTCTTCTATTCTAAGATAAACTAATGAAACATCACGAGTAGGAGTTATAAACCCCAGATACTCCCTTAGCATACACCCTGGGTGTGTCCATCACATCAATCAGACCTGGCACTCCCTACGGTTGCAGTTCAAATTCATGAGCAAAATTGTTGTGGTTGGACAGAAATGAAGAAATAGAGACTGCAATATTCATTTTTCTCACATGACCCTTAGAAGATTTTGTATCAAGACAGAGCTGTAAGATATGGTAGGTGAGTGCTCCTAATAACTGCACCAGAAGAACTTCCCTCTGGTGCACTCTGGAAGCAGAACATGCAAGACACAGATTTAATGCTGGTTTTGTATTTTCAGACCTTGATTTTCAAATAGCCATTATTTCGTTGAAGCCATACCCCATCCACTTAGCATGGAACCTATTTAGTATGTTTTAGAGTAAACAGATGAGTCACTGAAATCACCACATTCCTTGAGATATTGTGCATTCCAAACTCCCTTTCTGTCCACAAGAAAAAAGCAAACAAGTCGAAGAGATGAATAAATATAACTTTGACCAAAAATAAACCCATGCCTAAATAGTAAGTGCCTGTATTTCACTTTCCTTTTAAAAAGATTCTCTCTCAGAATGGAGATTTCAATACACATTTAAAGATAACTGCTGTGGTCCTTTTAACATCCTTTACATCAAAATACTTATATCACTATATATATGAGAATTCTAGTGATCAAACTACAAAAACCCAGGTAATGGAAATAAGCTAACAGATTTGGATTGTGATAACCCAAAAAGCAGACAAGTTAATGCTAAGTAGTTTGAAGCCTTCGACTTCATATTCTTTCCATGCTGTCATACTATGGATGATTTTAGCTCCAGTATCACTCCTGTTTTTGCCCCCAGTTCTCAGAAATCATGCTTTCCTTCACTAAGGAGTAACCTACATGTGACCTTATTTTGTTCACAGTCACAACCCTATGACCATTCTGCTGTGCTATTGTAGATTTCCTGTGGGCATTTCTGCATCCCTCTGAAGAGGCCTTACAGAGCAGTAAGTAAACTTACTCCTGCCTGTGCTATTGCATTGTTTTATCCCTTGTAACAATTAGTAAGAGGGAACGCACCTGGAGGAAAAATGCTCATGTAGACTACAGAGGAAACAACACCACCATTCACCGAAAAGAAAAACAAAATGCTTAGAAATCACAGACCTCTTTTAGAAAAAGATCTACAATCAGCTACTCTAAGGCGTAAAGACAAACTGGGTCTGGAGATACTAAACAAAAGGGATGGAGTTTCTGTGGTTTGGTCTTGAAGCCCTTAACACCATACAGCTTTAGTTGTTTCAATTAGATACTTCCCAAAATTGTCAGGAAACCACCAGGTCTGTCTAGTCCCCAACCCCAGCACAGATATAAATGTTTGAGCATTTAGCCAACAAATAATTGGTCTGTAGACCAAGCATACAGCCCACTGATAACAAAAACAAGCCAAAAAATTTTGAAATGCAAGTGTATGAAGGAACGTTTCCACGAGAGGGGAATTCTGTAACAAGGGCATTACAGGGCAGCCCTTCTCAAGACACCTAACATTCTGATACACAATTGCTTTCAGCTGCACTTCAGAACAAGATTTCTGAGTATTTCCTAGAAAGAAATTTTACCCAAATGGGAAATCCAACACATCACCTTTATTTTAAGGTGCATCTTAGCTGAAAAACTGACTAGAACCCTCTAGAACTAACACATATTTTTTAAGGAGAAACAAAATTAAATTGCACATTTCTTTTTCCATGGTGTATCCAACACTAAAACAAAGCACTTCAAGAAGTCTTGACAGTAAGAAACTCATTAAAAAGAGAAGAATTGACAGTTTTGAGAACTGCCACATTTGGAAAATGACAAAACCTCTCTTACGAGGAGGTGCATGGGGATAAAAATCAAACTGAGGACTATTTTAAATTTCAGACATCCTGTTCTCACAAAAAAATAAAAATCATATCAAGCAGACAGTTTTAGCTACTACATGATCAATCAACAGTTAAAGATTTCATTACCAGCAAAACTTCTTTAAATTTACTGTCTACATTTCTGGCTTCCAAAGATACAAAAATAGATGGGAATGCAGTGCCCCGTATTACAAGCTTAACAAATCTATAGAATGAGGACTATAAAAACTTTTGCAATACCAAATTAAAGACAATGCTTTAGAGCTTTGCCACAGTCACTTTTAAAAGATAAGCTCCAGAAATGAGGTAGTGGTTTGATTAAACCTTCTTGGTTACAGACAGACAGGTTCTTTCACCTGGTAATCAAGGTCTGAATCCAGGCTTGGACAACCACATCTGGTCACACAGGAGATCTGCTCTCTCTCATTACTTACATTTCAAAGTTTCAGAGCCCCACATGTTTCCTGGAGTACAATTTTCCCCCACAATATTAGCTAATAGCTCCCTAGAACTACGAACATTAAATTTACTGCCAAATTAAATATTGTTCCTCAGCTCAATAACTTCCTTTCTCTTGGAATATCTCTTGGCTGTTACCATTGACACGGTCACACTCACACAGCTCTGCTACCTCCAGAGTCTTTACTATTCTCCTCTGTTGCAAGGGCCCAGTTTACACACAAGAATAGCAACAAACATGAAGAATCAGATGCAACTTTCAGCGTTAGGCTAAGGTTAAGAATGGCATTGTGTTGGGGCAATCTTCAACCTGAGCATTATAAAAATCAAAGAACTGGATGCATGTCAAATAGCAGAATGATTCTATAATTTACTGCACGTCCTTTTCTTCTAACCACCAGACAACCCCTGCTGGGCAGGAACATCCACCAGTCCAGTAATTCCTCAAGGAAGTACAACCCAAAGAAAGAAGCATGGCTGACTAAAATTGGTCTCAACAGAGCACTTTGCTGGGACACATGAAGGAAGCCAATTACTGGGAGTTCACAGCTGGAATGCCGTGGTTTTCCACATTCATGGTCTCCAGCAGTGTTCAATATGCTCTGACCACCAACCCAGAACACAAACTTAGCAACTTAATATTGCTAAGGCCCCCTTTTGTTTTGTAAAGAAAAGCATACTACCACTAAATCAAGACACATATATTTTCATTCTTATTTCTTTAAGTAGTAGGCATTCCTGCCTTCCTGCAACTACTAAATTAATGCTGGGAGCAATCATCCAAGGAGTAACACGGTATTAGGACAATGACTCTTTCCAGGTTAGTATGCTTAGATCAAAGCTGAGGAAACATTAAATGAATAATGGGTTATATGCTTCTTGACATAAGCAGTCTTACTTTGACTGGCTGCTCCATCTCTGTTCATTAGAGGCGAGACAAGCATACAGGAAAGTTTCTAGATGTGGTCAGATGTTAAGTATCAAAGTAAAAGGGGAAAGAGGAGTAGTAAATAGGGCAACTGTGAGTAAAATAAAAGACATAGCCTGCATGTTCATATACCATAATAAGTAATAAATATTTTCATAATAAATAACACATACATTTTGCCTTACCAAAAGTAAGGAGGATATGAGGTCACAAAGATTAAAATGAGTGTTTCAGGTGAAGTGGTAAGAGTGCTATAGCACAAGGAATCCTTAACTTTGACAGGTCATTCTACAGGCAATCGAAAGTCAATTACTTAGTTCTCCACTGTGTCTTTCCATCTGTGCACTGTTTTATTCATAAAAGGATCTGTGAAAGGTGTGACTTTCATTCCCAGCACTGTGCAAACCAATGAACTTTGAAGTTCAGTCCCAGTTACCTTCTCCACAGCTCCAATGGACCCAAAGGTCTTCCAAACCTGGATCCCAGCAAGCAATACCCCAAGAGGTCCAGGGCTATTCAGTTCTCATAGACCCCAAGAATCCAGAAGTCTTCATTACTCATACAGAACCAAAATGCCAAAATGAATACAGAGCAACTTGTCTCCTGGACTGGACAGGAACACAGACCACACAGCTAGAAGCTGCCTAGGGAGTCTGCAGAAACTTTATCCCTATAAACAGTCAATACTTACCTGGAAAAAGTCCTGAGCAACCCAGACTGACTTCATCCTAGCACCCAACTACATGACTATTAGTGGGCCTTTCAAATCATAATTTTTTTAGCATCTTAAAAATACTCAATTTCAAATGTCCACATGATAGAAATATATTTTCAACAAGCCAAACCTTTCTCTATACTAGCCAGACTATGAGTAAACTCGTATGTAATTACACTTAATAACCAACTTGATTTTCTTCTATCAACACGTGGAAAAATACAAATTAGACTTTATCAACCAAAACTGTCTTGAGTTTATTGCTACAGTCATTAGTTATAAATTTTACCACATCAATGGGTTTTCCTAGCTTAAAGTTACTACATTTAACAGATACTTTCTTCATTACACAACACCAGTATACATCCAAAAAGCAAGACCAACTTTAGATGCAACTTAATTAATATAAAGTGTTGATCAAGATATGAACAGACAAAAAGAAAATCTACACTTCTTACTTTCAGGCTCAAGTCATCTGATTTCTATCATAACTAATTAGAAAAGCAACCATTCCTAATTAATTTTCTCCACATTTACTGTATTATAATTCCTCATTACCAATGAGGCATACATTCTGTAACTTGCAAAACAGAACAAGGCCAAAACAATTCTGTAAATATGACTTCTGCAGTAAAGCTGTATGTCAAAAGGGTACCTTACTACAGTGCCAAATCACAATACTATTTTGGGATGCAACTATGAATAAAACTCTTTGCCTTACGCGTCACATTTACTATGACAATATACTTCAGCTATAACCTATACAAAATTGCATTCAAACTGCAAATTCATAGGAACAGCCCATCCCAGAAAAAAAAAAGATGTTTTGACAGTATTTGCACTTCCTCTTTGATCAGATCAATGTGGTTGCTCTCAAACCTGAAATAAGCCTTGCAGCTGAATGAGAGTGCTGACCAGTTTTTTCCCCCCTACTCCTTGTACCAGGAACCAACAGTGCCTATTCCAGCTTGTCTAAGTTTTCTCCAAACAATTAAAATCTCAATAAAACTTTAGTATAACTAAGAAGGACCATGCACTGTTACACAAAGACTGTATCATTATCTAGTATTTTGCACTTAAAATCAAGCACAGGGGAGTTGGAACTAGATGATCTTTAAAGTCCCTTCCAATTCAAACCATTCTATGATTCTGCTTATAAACCAAGAAAGACTTCGCCTTTTAAACAATCACTGCATTAATGAAACCTGTAATAGCATAACTGATCTCCAGGTAGGCAGCAGCATACTTTATGGAAAGATATCTAATTTTTGTTGCTTTTTATTTTACTTCTGAGATAGATATAGACATACGTTTGTGTGTGTCATAATAAAGTGTGTGTGTGTATATATATATATATCTCCCAGAACAAAGAAAAAACTAAATATCCTTCTCGCCCCAGAATCAAAGCTTTACTCTTTAGAACAGGAAACAGAGCCAGAGAGGGCTGTGCCACTAGGCAAAAGCATTTTCCCATCTAAAAGGAAAACAATGGAAAGCAAAGCCATGTGAAATTTTGAAGAGTATCCATTCTGAGGATCCTAAGAGCACAACCATGGTGTTCTGTCTCCAAGCTGGAATAGAAGACCAGAAGAGAGACAGGACAGACATCATAAAGATTTAGAAATAATTATGATTTCAGAAGTGGAAAGGTACATGGCAGATTGTGAAAACAGTCTGAAAAGGAAGTGTTCCTCCATCTGTGATTCCCAGAACATTTAGCTTACCTTTTTAAGTCTATCTGCTCTGAAGAGATGCTAGAATTAAGAAATGCTCTACTAGGAGTCCTCCTATATATCCAGAGAATGGCACAGCCATCCTAAACAAAACTCATAGTAAAGTAGATGCTTTTAGCCATCAGGAGCAGCAAAGAATTTCCTCTTCCATTTCATGCATCAATTATTACCTCTCTTCCTTTCTATGGCATAGTCATTTATGGCCTGAACATCAGGCATGTTTGTATTTAAAAGGCTCTTGTGCTAAAGGCTCATAAGAAAAATGTTTTATATTTTGTCTTAAAGCTTTAAATTACTTTTTCGAGCACCAAATTAACACCAGTGGCTCACCTTTTAAAAATACGTATTTGCCATTATTTTCAAATCTCAAATGAATTAGTAAAACCAAAGACACTCTTATTTGACAACATTAATTTTACTATATAAACCCTTGTTCCCATGGGTATGAAAGCAAAACACATTAAACGGCCATTCCACTTGGCATTTCTACCTTCACCTTGACCATTAAAGCACAGAAGAGAAAGAGCAAGGATGACATGTTACTTGAGAAGAATCTTTTTATGGGGCTTTTGGTTCAATGAAGGATTTCCTTCATGCATTCTATTTCTAAAAATCCACAAAAGGGGGTTGAAAAGCCAGTTAATCTTATTTCTTTCAAGTGTCAGCTGAAATGAGGGGAAAGATCTGCTTTCAGCTTTGAGCAGCTTAGCTTGCATGTCCCTCCTCAAGAGAGGCTTGGCTATTACTCAAATCCATCCACCGGCAATGACGTGCTGAACTACCCCTCAACGTGTCAATGAAATACAAGAAATGCATTATGCAGTCACACTGGCAAACACCAGAAGGACGTGTGTATGAATAAATACAGTACATCATGATTCTCTCTTCTGGTGAGCTACAAACTCTCATGGAGCAAGTTATGCTGCCTGACTGTCAGAATGCAGTCTGTCTTCAGCCAGCCAGGTGGTAAATTAATGCCTTGACATCCCATACCATACAGATTTCCACAAAAAACCCCACCACCCTCCACATGATTTAGACAGCAAGGCGTACAAGGGTTATGTCTGAAGAGTCACAGAGCAATTAAGTCATGTGAACACCATGTTCAGGAACAATAGCTACATGAAATACAGACTGTAGCATAAAAGTATTCAGGTTTTTCGTGAAACACAGTACTTAGATTTTTGGAATAAGAGTATCAAAACATTCCTCAAAGGACATGAAAATTCCCTATGATCGTGATTTTAAAGCACACACAGTAAGAATTAAACACTACTAAATACTCCTATTACCACAGTGCATAGCAAATTAAACAAAAATAGGACCTACTTTGTACTAGGTGCAGCAAAAACAAAGCCAGTTCCTGAGATAATTACCTAAACTACTTGTCATACTGCAAGCATTGGGCAATTAATACTGAAACTGCACTGTCTCTGCCAGAGGGAAAGATGCCATATAGTTAAGGATGTACAAGTTCATCTTCTATTGTGCAATCCTTGTTTGGAATGCTTGTTTCTATCTGATCTGCACAAATTCTATCAAGTTATTTAATTATGCAGTATGCAAATCTCCATGTTTCAGTTGGTTTAATATCTTGCAGTCAGAACCCAGGAATTCATCGTCTCCCTAGTAACACACACCTGATCCAGAAAAGACTCGGGCACAGCAACACAGGCAGGCAAAAAGCAATTTCTGGAAGCAACTTTAAAAATACCTCACCTACCAGCAGAGGAAATCTGCTCCAAATGACTAAATTCACAGCCTCGGGCTTTTAAGCCCCCTTCAATCCAATCATATTCGGAAGTGCTTTTCACCAATCTTAAGCCAATACCACAGGCATCCTTGCCTGGCAATGGTAAAAAACAAACTAAACCAACTTTGTAATCACACCAGGAGCGGTGTTAGCGAGGAAATTACCCGGGGCTAACCCAAGGCATCCCTGAGAGCTACCTCAGCACACCATGACCTGGTGGTCCTCAAGCAGCACTGCTCAAATGGACCATGCTGCAGGACAGTGCCAGTCTCTGCCCTGGCTGTTAGGCATCATTGCAGCTTCACCTCAGAGCCCAGTTTCCATACCAGAAGCAGTCATCTACCTCATTTCCCATTTGAGGATGACCCCTGGATAAACGCCGATAAATACTGCTGCTAACACTCAGACAGAACATTCACGTCCTTAATGTCTCCAGACTTCATCTAAGGTTAACTGAGAATGGGGAGGGAGACAGGCAACTCAGCCCAGGGCCACCACGAGATCAAATGCCATGTGACTCATTATGCCACCTGAAGATGAGCTCCTCCAAAGCCAACACCTCCCCTGAACAACGCAGCAGGACTGCAACACATTCAACACATCCAACAGCCCTTGGAAGCGACAGTGCCTACTTCTAGCTACAAAGTTTGAAAAAGAACAGGAACAAGAGATATAGAAAAATTTCAGATGATTTCTGCTTTTTTGTTGGGAAGCCTCGCACTGGAGCGGCACAGGCTCCTTGTAAACAAACTCCCTAGCAAAACGGATGCTGCTACAGGTTTTTTTTATATGCAAATATCTCACCTTTAATCAGTTACAACACATCTTCTAATCAAACTCTGTCCTAATATTAAAAAATTGAGCGTTTTCTTCAAGAAACAAGATACATTCTTTCATCATACAGCCAATTAACAGAACTGTATTTTTTTCTTAGAAAGACAAAAAAAGAAAGAAAAAAATCATTTCCTTCCCAACGACAGGTATACAATTTCTCAGCAAGACTCTCTCAATTCAGCTCTATAATTCCAACTGACATGTGAGGGAGTTTCCCCAAATAGGGTCCAGCAGAGTAGACGTGAAAGTCTACTATCTATCAAAAATATTGACTGTGACCACCATTTACGATGTGAAAAATTAGCTGTCAGAAGAACATTTAATGAATTAGTTCTGCAAACACATGAAACATGCTCTTTTCGTATTCCAATACTCTGAGTATTTACAACCTCCTAAAATTATCCCAAGGGCCAAATTACTTTATAAGATTAATTAGTGAAAAATCCCAGTGAACCAATTTTTATATGCACATTTTCTTCTTTCTACTATAAGTAGCAGCTGTCCTATTTATCTTTCAGGCTTTTTACTACACACTGGGACTGTTTACACACAAACACTGACAGAATGGGAGAATTCACTTTTAAGAGACTTAAAATAAATGAAAAAACTGAAAAGACTATGTGCTTTAACAGTTCAAGATAATCATCAGAAAATAACATTTAAAAAGAACTATATAAAACTTTCATATTTTGAGCTTATCCCCATAAACACCAACAGCTAATTCTGTTTAACTAGAGGAAGAGAGGTTACAGTTTGGGAAAATAACAGATTAGCCTACATTTAGAAAAAGTCATCCTTTAAACTTCCGAATATTTGTATTTCATCTCTACAAAAGACTTCCCCCTACCTGTTGCCATCTCACACACAGTCCCCTCTCTAAAGCACTACCGCCTGCAAATAAGAAACACAAAAATCACACTCATCTGGCAGTCATTTGGCCAAGGGATAAGCACTGAAAATCCTGGTGGAAGGGTTTAATGGTTGTACTGCTGCACCTCAGTTAAGCAAAATACTCTGCTGGCCCCAGTGCCACAACGGTGGGTGGCATTTCCTTCAAGTTACTGCGTAATTTTCAGATATTTTTATATATATATATTTACTTATATATACTAGCATGATCTAGCAATATTTAGACAGTTGTTAACCATACCAACTGAAAAAAATAAAAGACAATGCCAGACCCCTGAGTTTTCAGGCACCTGTTGCAACAGAGCTGCAACTCCCTCCTCTCAATGCTTCAGCACTCCTTTCTACCACCCTTTCTCGGAGAAGACATTTAAAAAAACAAGCTGAATGAAATATCATCAGTTAAATACACCTGCCCCCAAACAGATGAAGTCAGATTAATCATAGCCACATTGCCCAACAGTGTGCTCTCACCACAAGCTGTAACCTGACAGACAACTCATTTCCCCTCCACCCCGTCTTTTTGGGTTACCTTTGTACCAGCCCCAGCTCACCTGCACAGCGTCAAGTCAGGCCCAGACTAACATCATGAGAAAGATGAGATATGGGAGTAGTAGTCACAGCAGGGTTTTCTAATTCCCTCATCATGGAGTTTGATAGGAAACAGATAAATACTGGCTTCTCAGATAGCACCTAACAAGTAAACCTCACAGACTCCAAAAAGCACATAACATAGAAAGGAAAAGGGGACCAACATATAAGTTGCTTACACATACAGGGGTTCAAAAAAGAATTTAGCAACAAGCAAGCAGCAATGGTTTGCAAAGCAGAAAGCTAAAACCATACAAGCCCAGCTTTCAGAGTTTTCTTTTTTTAAAAAGTCATCTTTAAAATCAGAAAGTATCTGAGTTATTTTCAGGAGTCACAAACACAATGTTTTCCAGACTCCAAGTCTCAAGCTTTTGTTCTGATAGGAGCTTCAAGTGACTAGCTTGAAGTTTAATAAAAAGAGACATGCATTTTAAAAGAAGATAAAATTACTAATACCTTTTCATTTCAAAACATGGCAAAAGACTACAAGACCAAATTAAAAGTAGTAACAGATTTTCCAAATGGGCTCCAATAAGTTTTTAACAGTGAAGGGGAAAACTGACACATTAAAATTATATCAATACTAACCATGTTGCTCATGAGGATGATCTAATCTTTCCCTGTAACATGTAACAAATATTTCTTTTTTTTAAAAGCCCATCTGGTAGATTTTGGTAGACATGAATTTTGGCCTATGAAACAACTTAAGTTTACAAGGAAGCACATCTCGCAGTATAAACAAATCCATTTAAAATCTGATGATTTCTCATCATTACACAAGAAGTGCTAAACCATCTGTTGCATCTCACTGCTTTTGTTCCCTGGCCGTGCAGAATTGACCACGACTGCCCAAACAGAAGTTTATGGTCTCTATCAAGCAGCTAAGACACAGAGTTCATTTTCTGCCACCGTTTTATCAAATATGTTGGTTATGTTGAACTTCATGGAAGGGAAAAAGTGCAAATATTCCAAAATAGATTTTACTGTTGAGTTGCTAAGACTGTGAATAATTTTCATATGATATTCTATTTTCTGACCTTTGTCATACTTCTGCCTAACCTGGACTTGCCCACCCAAAAATAACAGCAATTCATTTGTTTCCAGTGCGGTACACAATCACTTTGGTATGTGAACATCGGTTAGACTTAAGCAATCTTGAATATATTAGTTGACAATACTCAACACTGAAATTACAGCACTGTATCTCTGTTGGCTAACTAAACAAAGCTTATATGAATTTTTCCTTTGTTTGTTTCTCAGAAAAGGAAAAAAAACATGCAGCAAGAAAGCCAAGAACTACAAGGTAAATGAACAGGCTGCTATAGGATTTTAATTTCACATAATTTATTCCTGTTACAGTTTAAAAATTAGCAAGAGTCAGGAAGAAGCCGGAAAGCTAATCCAATGAAACTAAGTGATAAACTTCCAATTGTCTCTTGGCCACCAGTCTCTGAACTTTGGCACTAACAATGGTATAGTGACTTGAAATGTGAGCTGGTAATTGCTGTTGGTCTCTGTATTAAACAATTCCAACACAATCAGCCAGATCTTTCATCAAGAATTAATACACCTTTTGTTTTCTGTAATTATTGTACACAATGTCCTGCCACTGAACAACATTTTCTTCCTGTAGCATGCCTACATATTTTCACAGCAAAGCAATCTCCACATTTCAACTCCAGCAAGAACAGACTGTGTCCATCACTGAACATTTCAAGAGAAACTACTCCTATGTCCCACAGAAACATAGAATAAATCTTAAATGGATCAAAATGAGAATCTACCCTGGAATTTCACCTCCAACTGAAAGAAATACACCCCCTTAACCCTTTAACCATGCAGGCAATAAGAATGATAACACAGAAGAAAAAGCAGGTCTTGGCACTCTATTATTAATATAATGGACAAGTTTTAAGGAAAGTTTGGAGTTCATTAAAGAGAAAAATAACCCTGTTGTTGCTGTTGCCCTTTTGTCATAACCTGAAAGACAGACATTCCAAACAAAGCTTGCTTTACAACAGTTCAAGCCACACCTTTACAGTCTAGTTTACCTCTGCTTTCCTCATATTCTCCTTTTTGTTGCATTTTCCATTCAATTTTTTGCAGTTACTTGCAAATTCTCGTTTCACCATTTTTCTTCCTTGGAAAGAAAAATGTTCATTGCACATTCTATGTATTGCAATTTATGTATTCCAAACAAGCAGAAAGGTGTCTTTTATACTACAAAGGCCTGCAAAAGTATTTCCAGATACATAAAATACAGAGTCTTATCTTTGGAGAAAAAAGCATAATGGTATCTCTTCCAGCTAAATGGTGTCTCTTTCATGCTAAATTATTTTTTTTAACAATTTTAAGTGCTCTAAAGAAAGAGTACAGAAGAAAACCAAATGCCAATGAAACATTTTCACAGATACAAGTCTTAACACTGTAATTTAGATTTCTCTTAACTAAATCACATTGCCAAAATACAATCTGTAACTGCCTATTGACCTCTACTTCACCTGCAATTCATGTTTAGATTACAGGATTTGAACCATTACACAAACACCCTTTGAGAAAGTCTGTGAACTTGTGCCACTGTAATGGAGCTGAACATTTTACAACCAAAACAAAATGGATTTCACTCAGACAATTCTAATGTGCTAAGGAAGAAGCTAAAGGGTTTGGTTTTGGAGGGGGTTTCTTTTTTCCAAGAGATTCATATACTTGTTCCTTCGTTTCTTCAGTATATATTAGTATATACTAATAACACTTCTGAAGAGCAATGTTCTATTTTTCTCACAAGTTTCCCACACAAGCTCCCATAAAAATGCTGGTTCTCCATTATTGCTATTTTTCATTATATTCCAGCATTACTACTGACAAAAACTGCTAGCATCACACTAAATGCTTGCTAGCCACCTACATTCAACTGACAAACCACATGTTCCTCTGACAACTCTTGCCAAGGTAAGGACTCCATGGTTAGAACCTTGATAGAGAAGTTTCTAACTCTCCTAGTGGCTTATGCCTCCAGCATGTTACTTGCACCTACTGGATTTCCTCTTTTTTTTTTTTCCTCTGACATACGAAAAGTTAGAAACCAGAGTTCTGCAAGAATTTCACCTACTGCTCTTATTGGGGTGGGACGGCCTGTTTAAATCAACTGCACCACCCTGTAGGATGCAACGGATGGCAGAGCAGCCATTTCCAAGTCTGCTGCTTCTCTCTGGCCAGCTTCTGGAGCACAGCGTCCTTGGTCCTCCTAAACAAGTTTCCAACCAAATTCCAAACCTGTCATCCACAGCTGCCAGAAACACCTCAGATGAACCCACTCAGAAATTATTTTTCTGTTGCCCAAAGAGCTGGGTGCATGTTAAATGCAAATGCAGCTACAAAAACCTGCAGTCAAGAGGTTACTGGGATAATACGAAGGTCAGAAAAAATGGCAGGAGGGAGGATATTTAAGCGTCTGAGGTCCAAAACCCCTCAGTTTCAGACTTAGCAGGGCAGAGTATTGCTCTACAGTTGTATGATGTTAAGTAACCTATAGTGAAAAGCCTGCAAACAATTCTACCAGCTACTGCTGTCTTTAAAAAAAGGAAAGAGGGGGCTGGAGGAAGAGTAAAAAAGCAGTAATTTTTCACAGATTGAGATGACAGACACCAACTGAAAATCTGGTAAAAAAATACTGAAAAAGCAGTTCAAATTTTTTTTTCAAAACCAACAAAACAAACCAACACAACTAGCCCAAACTACCTACCTTAGACTTTTTCTTCCTCCTGTATAAAAAGAGGCCTGTTTCTCTCATGTTTTGTTATTGATCCGGAAGAGGTAAAGATGAAGGGGAAAACAGCAGGAGAAATAATATTTAAACGTAAAGACAACGAATGAAAAAGGTTGGCAATGTAATTCTTGAAGCATTGTGAAAACTTAAGGCTTTGTTCTTTCTCCTCCTACCCTCTATTATTCTGCGTGATATAATCACATTACATACAGTCATGAATCAAAAGCTTCTCAAAGCTTTTCACAAACATCTAGTTAGGCCTTATAAAAGAAATAGTAATTTCCATCTTTCCAAACGAGACTTACAGACAGGGATCTGATCCAAGACAATGCCATGTCTCAACCAGAACCTGTGCATCTACTCTTCACTGTCCTCACTGCTGTACTGCCCAGCATCCACCTGGGTGTCCTTTTGGGTCTCCCTCTGAGAGCTCTAAAGTAACATTTACCATATACATTTAAACATACACTTTAAAACTATTTACCAGACCAATCTAACTGCAGAAAAACTGTTGTTCAAATGAGCTGGAGGGTTTCCTTTGTATTACAACCAGAGCATTCTAATTACATCTAACAACAGTGCTGCTAAAACAAGCTCTTCACCCCAGGAACACACATTAAGCTATGCAGAAACTAAACATGCCACAAAGGACATGAGCTTCATTTGAAGAGAAAGTTGAGATTTCAGCCCCTTCCTTTCCTTAAAAGCATACACAATGAAAACAATACCTGCACAACAAATATAAACCCAAGCTCCATTTCAGCAATAGTCTGACTAATATTTGAGACCTTTAAATGTCACTTCCGACCATTATACGAACCATTCTAACACTAATCAATTAACGCTACATAAAATTAGTAACTAGAAGCATCAAATCCACCTCCTGGCATGGGAAAATAGTAGGAGACAAAGGCCGTATTTTGAAAAGAAGGCACTTTGCTTTCTTCCTTAGATACGCTATTGTCAGATCTGCATATAACAAAGCAACCTTTGGTTGCCACGTTGCGTCCTAAAGAGCAGGCATCTGAAAAACCTACTTAGGGCTGAAAAGAAGAGGGGAAAAGAAACTAACCAAACCTCACTGTGCAAATCCAAGTCCCAGACAAACTTCTTTGTACACCGTCAGTGTAGCTGGAGATATTAATATCCCAAACCACTTGCTTTCAGGCAAGGATTTGCCCTTAGTAAGCTCAGTCCCACTTCTAAGGGCAGGCTGGGCCAAGAGCCAAGCCAGCCTCAGACAGCACTCACACAATCCCTGCAGCTGAAACGGTGAAGATGGGAGGGGGAGCTATGGGGTGGTGGGACAAGAATAGGCCCTTTTTCAAACATGCCTTTGGTCTGTTTCAATACGATGTTTTTATGAGAATTTGGGAAGTCATGCTGCCTTGCAATGAACCAACAGGTGTAGACATCTCTCTCACCTGCACAAAGGTATAAAACGAAGAATTTTAGGGTAATGCTAATGAAGGTATCCAACCAATACTTTGAATCACTTATCATCCTTCCACCTTCATAAAGGTTTCTGAAGACAGGCAGAAAGTAGTCTCTAATAAGACTTTTTATAGACAAACTCCCTTTTTCACTGTTCTATCATGTTTTATACTTTAAAAAAACCCACAAGCCCACAAGTAATTTACCAGATATTAAACCTAAAATTAAAAGGCAACACCTTTTTCTTTATGCTGACCTGACAAAGAAGGTGAACAAACAAATGAAACTTAAAAAAACACATAATAAAGTTTACAACATTCATTATACTGTATTCCAAGCTATTACTAAAGAGCAGCTGAAGACACAAGGAATACCTTCTATAATAAATCAAAATGCAGTTAAAACAGAAGCCATAAGAAACCCAAGGAAACGGGAAATACTTATGAACATGGACATCTCAGAGCAAGCCTAAGAATCCAGTCCTTACATCACACCTCACTGCCCCTTATCTTTTCACGGGAGAGTCTCACAACACCGGTAGAAAATGCACACACTCAGTTATGAGTTAGGTTCTACACAGAGAACTCTGGATACAGCCCCTATCTGTCCCACACCATCCAAAAGCCACTTTAGTCTCTTTAGCCCCATGACAGAAGAAAGCCCTGGATCTTCCTAAACTGAGAGACAAAACTGAATTCCTAATGCAACAGTGCATTCAACACCAATGACTGAGCACATGTCATTGCCATTTTTTTTAAAATGGAGAAGAATACATCATATTGAATAATCCAAATCTGAGCATCTGCACTATCTTCTCAGTAACACTCAAGTCCATACTCTGGAAAATTGTTGGGGTTTTTTTAAGATACTCATTTAGAAACCACATTATTTCTATTTCACTATTCAGTATCAACTACAAGATTTGATTATCTAAGGAGCTGGGCAAACAAACTTTAGCAATTTACTTTAGAAAAAGTAATTTTATGTTTCTTAAGTGAATATGAGTACTAAGGGAGACTAAGTCAAGCTCCACTTCATAATTACTCATTTCTATGAACATGTGTTGACATTTTTCAGCATATGGCCATTTTTTGTAAAGCAGAATCTGAAGCTAAATTTCACACAAGTGACTTAAACTGTTTCCCAGCACTCGTGCTTTTTATTCTTATCTCTACCAGACACAGGATTGCAAGATTTCCTGATAACCACCCACTTGGAATGGAGGGATAGAGAAACCAACACAAATTCAGAGATATTCTGCTCTTCTTACTTTCCAAATGAGCATACTTAGTTCCTAAAACAGCTCTACTGAATAGGCAAATAACTTTTTTTTTAAGCACAAACAGGAAAGGAGGAAGACATACATTCAATGTTATACCACAACACTGTTACACCTCCTAGTCCCAGTCACACAGGGCCCCTACAAAAGGACTCCTTCCCTTAAGAGTATGTACAAGCTGTTAATTTTATCCTCTTTACGCCTTACTTCCCACAGCTGATGCACGCCCGTTCTGAACAACCCCCCACACTAACATGCATTTCAGAAATATTGCTAACTGCACTTCCAGCTTCAGTGTAGCTCTCATTTAAACCATCTGTAATAAGGAACAGTCCAATAACTCACCATCATCGAACCCCTCTACCATAAGCTAAAGCAAGAGAATATTGAATGCAATACCATGCACAAAATTGACAAGAAAGGATGGCAATCCACAAGTGTAAACAACTACAGGACATCCTTTCCATAAGAAAGCCAAGGGACAAACAAGTTACACAACACATTTTACAGAAAGCAACATTTAGAGAAGGCACAACACAATAAATCTTTTATGGAATATAGGAAGCAAAACAAAATAACAAACAGGAATACAAAGAAAATAATGAATTCAAGATACAGAAAATGTTGTTTTGAAAACAATTATAATTTTGATACTATCTTTTTATGTTACTTCTACTTGAATACACCCCTTCAAAAATACACTGTAATCAGCATAAAATAGGAGAGCTTCCATGCAGATATACTGTGTCTATCACTATTTTAAAATTAAGAACTTTTTTTACTTTCATTGCATAGGCCTTGTCAGCCAATAGAGCGTTGTCTTACAGATTTTTCTGTATCAAAAAAATACACCAACTTATCAAAGTTCTCTGCTTTTTGGAAATAGTGACCAGATACAGAAAAGAAGTTGATGCAACAAAACTGCAGAAAATTGATCAGATTGTTTTTATAAAGGAAAAAAGTAAGGAAGGCAGGCAGGCAGGCAAAGAGCTATTCAGAATTGAGAAGCTTTTCTAAAAAGATTTCATAACAAAGAAACTAAGTAGGCTAAATTTCTATATATCTAGATTACTTTATTATATTAATATGATATGCAAAAGCAAGTTTCAATGACATCATTAATGGTAAAATACTGACTTCACTACTCTGTTGGAACCATCCAACATTGCACAGAAGATGCAGTGTCAGCCACACAACCTCAATCCTCTCTTGTGTCCACACCAAGTTGAATAACTTTGCTGCTCTGGCTGAGAAGCAAAAATAATCCAAAAAGTCAAAACCCAAAAATCTGTGCAGATCCATGAGCTTCTGTGATTCACTGTCTATACCCATCTAATCAGTATTATTGTAAGAAAGGTAAGTAGAATGCTTCAGCAGAAAGAAATTATGTAGCAGCAGTGCAATTTTAGCCCTGGTTTACCTTTGGCTGAAACCGAAGCTACACAGGACATTCTCCAACTGTGGGGACTGTGGGAGTTGACTTTTGAACAAGATGCACCTTTAAAGAACATCTGGAATAATTCTGTAACTTACCACAAAGAATAATTCTGATTTTCAATCCAGGTTTTAAACTTAATTTTAGGACTCTTCACCAAATTTTAGCTCAACTGCTTTTTTGTTCACAGTTCCAGAGAAATGCATTCCCATGAGGGAAATCACAGAATAAGCTGATTTGGAAAGGACCCACAAGGACCCACAAGGACCATCGAGTCCAACTCCTGGCCCCGCACAGGACACCCCAACAATCACACCCTGTGCCTGAGAGCATCGACCAAACACTTCTTGAATTCTACCAGGCTTGCTGCTGTGACCGCTGCCCTGGGGAGCCTGTTCAGTGCCCCACCACCCTCTGGGGGAAGAACCTTTTCCTGATACCCAACCTAAACCTCCTCGGACACAGCTTCAGGCCATTCCTTCAGGCCCTGTCCGTGGTGGTCACCAGTGAGAAGAGAGCAGCATCTGCCGCTCCTCTTCCCTTTACAAGGGGAATCTGTATTAGACAACTGTGTAGTAGGAAACAGGGCATTTACTGAAAACATCATATTCTCAGACATTTCAAATCCCACTGCATTCATGAAAAAAAATTCCTTGCCCTCCATTCTGTCTTTTCTGCTCACAAATGTAACTACCTTATACAAATATCACGAAACTTCAGGACTAAGAACACAGTGACTTTAATATTACTCCCTCTTGAGGAAGCAAGCCAAACCCGGAACTGCAAAGCCTCTAATACCTCTAAAATTCCTCTTAAATACAGTAGCCAAAACTTTCCAAATCTACTGCTTACTCAGAACATTACCAAAATGGTAAATCTTGTTTTCTTTTAGAAAGAAATCACCCGCAAATTTCAAAACATTCTGGAAAAGGTATTAAGTGTCCAAATGTAAGAAACATCACAGAACTGTTGGTTATTTTCTTACCTTTTTTTCTTTTTTTTTTTAAGATAACAGACTCAATATTGTTGTTTTTTCCTTCTACTTACTGTGGTTTAATCCTGGCATCAAAAAATTTAAACCAAAGGATGGCATTCATGCTGCCAACACACATACAGCTTTTGGCAGGCTACAGAGAAGTCACTGCTTCTCACAGAGCAGCTCTGTGCTACATAGAGGCTGATGCCAGTAAAATATTAGCCCAAACTGAAGTCTATTTTATAAAATATATGCAAGCATCAGAATCCATACTCTGAAAATTCATTTCTCTCGATGAGTAACAAAGTCTTTAAAGGCCTTGTAACTAAAAATATACAGTTTCTCTCTACATTTCATTTTACACTGGAGAAAAAACACTAGATAGTAGAGAAAATAAAAAAAAACACATATGGGAGAGCACAAGCAAAGACAGCCTAAAGACTCCGAGGCAAGACATTACTCTCACATGCCTTTAAGTAATTACTGCTTTCAAAGCTCTTTATCTGTCCTTTGACATTGGAAACAGATGAGGAATTGTATCTCAAGCAGAAAAATTGCTTCATATGAAGGATAAAAAGAACAGCACTGAAGGTCTGTACATTAATTGTTTTCACTTATAAATGCATAGTAAGCATTAGAAGTTTTTCAGTTCAGCTCATCTTCTGCAGAGTAACACACTCAGTAGCAGGGTATGGAAACATTAAATGAAACACAGTAAGAGATGCACCGTCCTCTATTTCCCAATTCCTCAACAGCTGATTCCCTGAAATCCAGTACTTTGACACAGCTGCAAGCTTAACTCATAGCTCCAGCTATTAGATGGACTTTGCTGCTCAGATTTCTATGAGCAGATATTTTCAGGAACTAATGGACTTGTTCGATCTAACAGACTCATTAACCAGCCGTGAGAGTAAATAACCTTTATAAGAACTGTATGCAGCAACTCTTCTGGACTATGAGGACCACAAGCACCCCGAAATATGCACATACACATATATAAAATACACGGTTATGTACACTTACAAGAACATACTTGGTAATAATGTAGAAGCTGGTCTTAGTGGAATCATGTTTAAACACATGAACCAAGTTCTCACATCATTTTGCATTACTTTTGTTCCTATCATTTTTTTCTAGAAACTGGCAAAAAAAAAAAAAGCACATTCTCTTTGTTAAACGAACTCTGATGTTTTAAATTCATACCAGATTTTTATGCACCTGTAAGCTGATTGAGTGAAACTATTTGGTACCAAAAGATCTTCTGCCCCTACTCTATACTACAAAGTAAAAAAAAAATTACCATGCAAAACACAGGCCTGTGCTGCCCACAAAGAGAAGGCACAGAGTTATAAACTAGAGCAATAAACAGAAGCCCAAAGCATATATTCATGGTCACCACAATCGTACTACACAAAACCAGCTTTCTGCTCATTATCCTCACAGAACTCTCACCAAGTCAAAATTTTCTAGTGTAAATACCTGTGTATTTATGTAAAACATTTGCATGCAATTCTGCTGAAGCATCAAGTGGACTTAAAAGGTCATAATACTTTATGAGATTATCTTTATGGTTACAGGTCATCTTTTAATAAAAAGTAGTGAAAAGCCACTTTTTCATAGAAGGCAACAGTAACACAACTCATTTTAGTTCATGTAATACTTCACAAGTCTTGTATTTGGCATTTTGCAACACTAGAGCCCAGCCAGAAATTTACTTTTATGTATTATCTAGAAGTCTCAGAGAAATAATTCTAAAGGCAAACAGACTAGGAATATTCTGAGCCTCTTCCCCTTACTACCTGAAACGTAACAGGGTACCTTTCAAATAAGCTCAAAATCTAGTGCGAATGATTATTTCACATTACTATCCTGGCTCTCAAATCCTGCCTGCTAGACACCTCTCCACACAGTACATCTCTGAGTGTTAGACAGCCACAGGTCTAAAATACACCTGTGTATTTGCAGCACACCCATCTACCCAGCCAGCGAGGGGGCAAGGAGGAAAGTTCAGGGAAGGCAGCACCCTGGGACACTTCCCCACCACCTGAGCACAGGGAACAGGCACAAAGAGCTGCCCCAGCTCTATCTCAGTACTACGTACACGGTAAAACTTCACTGAAGTCACACTTTTTATTCATCAGTTTAAAGTGTTCAAACAAAGAACCCGTTAAGAAAAGCTGAGATTTACAGTTCTTGTTCCTTTCAAAAACATCATTAAATCAGCTTCTTATTACACAGCAACAATAAGGAACTGTTTACAAATCAAAAATGTACCTTCGTAAGCATAGCAAACAAGTCAGGGTGTGGTTGCCTTGAAACTGGCAAGGAACGTGTGTCTGCCAAATATTTCCAGTTCCACCGTGCAGCAGCTTGGGTTTAAGGCAGCATAATGCAACAGGTTAAAACGCATTCAGAGTTCTCATGCCATTGCCACAACTACAAGGTGTGCCTTTTGGCTCTGCTAGAGGTACTCTTTACTATGCATCTCACTTTGCTTGCCTGTTCAAAGAAAAACATCCATCATTTGTTTCCAATACAGTGTGTAATACAGCACCCTGACTTCCATGAAGAGAAGTCCAAGCATTTAGGGCTTGCTAAAGAGACAATAAGCACACAAAAAACATTTGGAGTAATACATCTGGAAAATTCAGCAACATACATGGAGTTTTAGCAGAATACTAAAGATCTCTCATGAAAAGGTCTTAAAGAAACCAAACCCTCATAGGATGAGAGCACCACATTACCTGCAAATTACAACTGATCGACAAATATGAAGTGGGAGTCAAGCAGAAGCAGTAAGCTTTTTTAAATGGTGACCCAGTAATTAGAAAAGAAGGGAAGAGGATGATGCACTGATAACCTTCCACAAGGATATACACTTTAACCTACACTTATAAATATGGAATAAACTGACAGCTATAAAAACTTTCAGAAACTTTATAAAGCTAGAAAGTTTGATATCCAGTCTGAATAATATTGTCTGAAACTCGCTGTGGATAGCCACAGAAGGTTTGGACAGCAACTGGCTGATTGTGAAATAAAATGTTAGATGAAACCCATTGCCCATAAATGCAACAGAATGGAAAAATAACCTAAAGTGATAATTGAGATAGTTTACAAGGGAAAATAAAACAAAAAACATCACCCCATACAACCCACCAAGGTTCTTTTTTGACCACTGTTTGTCACTTACATTGTTCAAAAAGACAGAGGTGCTAGAGAAAAAGTGACAAACAGATACAGCATGGCTTCCATACAAAAATGATGGATAATTATGCTCTTGGAGGCACTAAAAAGAGCTAAAAACAGCAACATAAGCAGGAAATAGTCATCCATTGTATACAAGGATTGGTGAAATCTCACAAAGATAACCAGACTTTAACAAGGAATTTAAGAGCAGTTTTCTTTCTCACAATATATAATTGTTACTGCAGGACAACATCAAAATCAGAATTATAGTTTGATTCAAGAAGTGAATCCACTGAAGATCAGGCACTTTCTAATACAACACCCTAAATCTGTCATCTTCAATGCTGGCAGGCCTTAAGCTAATAGAACACCATAAAAACTGCTTGTAGCATCGTGTATATGGCTTGTAATAACTTCTTACAATTCTCCTCTTATATTATTAGAAAAAAAATGGGGGCGGGGGGAGTGTTACATACACTCTTTGCAATGTTTAAAGCTTAGATTTAAGTCTTCAAAACCGATACATGTAAAACAGTATTGATTAGTATGCATCTCAGTCACTCTCAAAAGATGAAAAGAATTGTTGTTCTCTCATTTTTCAGTAGGAAAATGCAGCATTTCCTGAATGTCATACCAACCCCAAGTTTTCCAGACACCATTTGGAGCAGAGGAGAAGGTAGAATGTCACAAGGGTCACAAATGAGTCATCTGAAACTACAGACTAGTGAAGTTGAACAAAGTGCTTCGTTAAGGAGCCCCTAAAAAACCTGAAATAAATCCCACACACTCCTGTATCAGAAGATTCATACTAGGTGGAAATATGAACATAATGGAAAAAAGTAAGTTTTTAAAATAAAGCCTGTGATAACAAAAAGCTAAGATTTTTTTTTTCATGTACCAAATTTTCAATTCAAGGCTCCTACTCAATCCTTGAAAACATCTCTTTATTTGTAAGCACATAATTCAAGATTATGCAATTACATTATGGCAGTCCCAAAATATTATGTGCTGAAAGCACCGAAGCATTTACAGGCAATGCTTCCCAAACACTCATTCCATCAAAACCACGACTCAACCATTACTTGAGCTAAACTTGTCTGAACCAGACTGAAATACAGATGTAAAGTATGTTCATACTAAATTGCAAAACAAATTCCAGGAAAACAAAAATAACACACCTGTGTGGAATCTGTAGGAATACATTCACAGAAGCAATCTGCCATGCAGAGAGCTGGCAGTGACACCCTGTAATATAGATTTGAAAGAGGAGACAAAAAAAAAAGTTTACCAAATGTATGTTTCGTAACAGGAGCACACAAAAAATTCATAAATACGTCAGATCACTGACATCGTATAGGTGGGAACTGCACTGAGAAATGAAAGGAGTGACCCATTCCCAACAGGAGGAAAAAAAAAAAAGTAAAAAGGAAACCAAGGGATCTGTCACCTATAGATTCCAAGTACAGTTTAAAACATAACTAGATTATTCTCAGCCAACAGCTGTGTATTGTGTAGTGAAAGAGACTTTGTCTCATCCCAGTTTCTAGTGTCCAAAACAACCCACAACAGTCTCAATTAACATCTTCATTGCAGAAGGATATAAAATCAAAAGAAATACAGAAGAATTGTTGTGGCTGTGAATTCTCTTAGCATGAGACAGCAGCTGCACTATACTCACAAAGCTGCATTTGTTACAACCTGTGTTCTACTCGGTTTACAGATAAAAGTTATACCAGCTCTCTAAAAATGTATTTCCTTGCTTTGCTGGCCTTCAGAGAAGGCAACATATAAGCACCCGGAACCACCTAAAGTTACCACACTAGCTCTAGGATGTGCCTTCGTGAGCAAATCCTTTGGTGCAGCTTATTGTCCCTTTAATGTCTTCTCAATTTTGTGTATGAGGTGCAGGAGGACCGAGACAGCAACACAACCCCATGACCTCTGCAGCAGTGACATTAGGTGGGAGGGCGGCCCAGAAGCAAAACCTAGCAGTAAGAGAAGTCAGTCACAATGCAGTTCCAGGTGTCAGTCTGACACGCAAGGCACCCTAGCTCATCATTAAATATATTAGGTTATATTGCAAGTCCCTTTCCTAGGCTGTCAAACAAAATTATTAGAGACATCTCTCAATATCAGAACTTCAAAGGAGAGCGAAGGAAATCCTGCACACCCCCCCCCCCCAAAACCTGCACTTAAGCACGTTTCAGTTTGAAGTGCTTTTATAAGCTCAGAGCTTTCAAATTACAAATTAAAAATCACCAAAACCAGTGAAACAAAAGCTCCCCACTATATCCTGTCTTAACCACGCAGGTCTCCTGTGGGCACGTGAGAGTGGCTCACTAACATTCAGAAAAGAGGGCCACTGAGCACACAATAGGTTAACAAGTGCTGTCTGCATAATTTAGCTTAGGTAGCAATTATGTAAGAAATTTTGAAAATTCACAAAAGACCAATTCTATGAAAACTGAAATTAAAGACAAAATCTAAACCATTCTCAGGAAAAATAACTGAACTCATTACACTGAAGAGCCTTCCTAGGTACTCCCCAAATATAACAGTAATGAAAAAAGTTATGAACATCTTCAACAGTTTTCTAACCTGTAAGGAACAAACAGGACCTCAACTATTGTTAGCTTATCTGTAACACTACAGTATGTTTAAACCACCCTTGCTTTTTCCTCAGCTGCCTTTAAGGAATATGAAAAAAAAATCTACCCACACACAGGTAAATTCCCCTTATTCCACTCATCTCAAACACAGACACTCTTTAACATTTAAGAAGAAAAACTGAGCCAAATCCATGTTAGCACTGCACTGCAGAAATAACATTTGCCTTGGTAGAAATACAAGAGCTCCAAAGTATAAAGCCACTGTACTAAGTCATTTTGCCACAGGATGATTCTCTCTGTCCATAGAAATCCCTCTAAATTCCTACAACATCTTTTAAAAAGTCATTCTACTTCCCTTAACAATTAGAACAAAAGGTCAGAAACTGTTACAATGAATAGTCTACTGCTATGCAGCTAAAGAAGTTAAGAGAAATTAACACAGAAAAATCCAGATATAGTTTAACTACATACACTGCAGAACAGACCTTCAAAAGAAACAGAAGGTTTCTTTTTCAGCCCACTTCTGTTCAATCTTCTTCACAATGTGAGCTTTCTGCTGAACGCCAAAAAATTATCAGGCAAAACTTTAATATCAGACAAGAAAAAAGTTCTTTAAATTCAAATTAAATACATTTTAGAATATTTCAAACATAAAGCAACTCCCTGAAGTTAATCCTGAGCAACAGTCATGACCTCAATATATTAAACTTCATTTAAAAACTGCTTCCTTCAAGCTCCACTGCCAACAATGGCACTTCAGTTCTTTGGTTATGTTTCAAAATAAACAGGTGCCAAAAATTCACCTCCTTTCCCTCAACAGTGTTCTTCCACCATATATCTGTATTGTGGAAAGCACTTCATGTATGCCATTTTCCAGGTTTAACTACCACAAATGATGATATTTTGCCATATAATGAAACAGAGACAGACTAAATTTGACTGGTGTCTTTATCCTTCATAATGCCTTCTCTTTTTTCCACTTAGGGAGCAGGAAGTGGCATGTTCTGCCAGTAGCCAGATACCCACAAGAGGTTTATGCAAGATAAGGGAATTTTTACCCTGCTCATCAATTCCTTTAGATAGCTGTGGCTTCACAAAAATCTTCAGATTTTTACTCCTGTCTGAATCAACATCTGTTCAAGCCCAAAGAATAGTTTTCATCTAAACTATACTGAAAGTAGAAGATCTGATTTAATAGCAACAGCATCACTACAGAGATACACACACGAAAAAATCCTTTTTTTCCCCCCCAAAATAAGCATTCTTAACTCATTCTC
Source organism: Melanocharis versteri (assembly GCA_013397845.1). Lineage (NCBI taxonomy): Eukaryota > Metazoa > Chordata > Aves > Passeriformes > Melanocharitidae > Melanocharis > Melanocharis versteri. The sequence goes on along the minus strand of VZTG01005281.1, from coordinate 365,006 downwards.
TTCTTTTGTAAAAACCTTACCACGCAAAATTTTAGTTACAGTTGCAGCCATATAAGCAATTCACAGAGCAAACTGATAAACTGAGTAAGACTACATGGCAAGTTCAATTATGGATGCACCATATGCCTCAATCATCCTTTAGGTACACAAAAAGAATCAATTTGTGCAATTTGTTCAAAACACAAAAAGCCCTTTTGGCAAGATCACCCTTCAGCTGAACCAACAGTTTGAACACTTGTCTGCTGCAAACATCACTCGTTCACTCCACACGGTAGCAACAGTACCCTAAACAAGCACAGGAGTTACACAGCTCTGCTGCAGGAACAGACACATTAAGATGGTAGCAGAATTTGCCAGATCCATATGTTTAATAGAAGAAATAACCAGCAGGTTCGTTTGGTGGGGATTTTTTCCCTAATGAACCTTCTTCTGATACTTAAGGTGACCTTTACCAAAGTCTTTCAGCAGGGTATGGCAGTAGCCTTGGATGTACAGAGCTACTTCCAAGTTTTGTAACTCAGTTCTCAATTTACCTCTTACTTGACACACAGCCAGAGCAGCAAATCAGTAAATTCTAAAAATGAAATATTTATGTCCCAGCAAAAGTATACATCAAAAAGATTCTTACATACACCTTCACTGAAATCCATTACCACAATAAGGTACAAAAAATGAAAACATTCATGACATTTGTTATTATCCTCAATATAAAAATACGGAAATCTGATTATGCCTTGAACACACACTCATCAGTTTTTATTTCTTTTTGTAGGCTGGAGTTAAGAGTCACCTTTCAGGAGACATGGTGATCAGTAGTCACACTAAAAAGCAGTATGCCAAATCAGCACCATTTTTTCCTAGCAAAGACTCTCAACCCGAATGTAACCTGGTACAGGTTCAACAGCAGCACACCCCTCCTGCCCATTTTCTCTCCTCTTCCAGTGGTCATTAGCCAGTTGTTCAGCTAATTACTGTTTGATCTGCTACTTAGTGTTGCTGCAATTATGCAAAGTGGAGTTTAGCTTTTAAGAACAGTCTCCATTTTATCTACTAAAACACATGAAAACAAAGACTAATCAAGCAAGTACTCTTATCATTTATTCCCCCACCAGTGAAAAAGAAAGGCTTCTCAAAAAGATGAAGCTCATTAATTGAAGCAATTCTTAGACAACTTTCCAAAAGCATCAGCTGAGGTGGGGGGGATGAATAAATTTCAAAAAAAATTTAAAAATCAGCAATGCTGACTACCTGCCCCCTGAGCATTCAGTTGCCTTTGCAGAAAAGTATTAATGCCCCACCAGTGCCTCCCACTCCTCAAAGCTACAAAAATTCTTTGATTTTCTCAAGTAAATGTACATCAGTCTGATGAAGTCACAAGCAACCACAAATACAAATTTATGAACAAGTGTAGGAAACTTGTAACACAGGCATCCCTAACAGTGTCATGCACGATGCAGAGGGAAGGCATTCAGTACAACCCAAGCTATTGCAGTACTTCTTGTGAAGGCAATCACGAGCCCGGAGCCCCTCTTCTCCAGGCACTCCCTGACAGAGCACTGCACACAAGTCAGAGCAAGACACACTGAAACTTCCACAAGCACATTGGCACGGGAAGAGCAGCACCACCACTCTGTATGATTGCTAAGACAGAAAAGGAATTTCACCAGGTATTTCTCTTTTTTTTTCTGTCAGCTTTTTGGTAAAGAGAGCGGTGTTTCATAAAGCTTTTTTTAAAGGCATGGAAATCAAAAACTAAAACATATTTACATGTACTAGATCATTTCTTTGATTTTACCAGTTGGTACGACAGGAACTAAAAAAAAACAGGACTGCATTCACCTTGGCCACAGCTGCTTTAATTATGGAAACTGAACCTGCTTTAAACTCACATTTGGTATATACTGAAAGCCAAGTACAGCCAGCAAGGTCTTCAGAGTCAACTTTCTTAGCAAAAGCAAAAATGAGCCATTAACTCTCATATTCCAATCAAGATGTATTCTAAATGTTTATCTGGTGTAGATCACTGTCTTAGAAGAAAATGATGACAGAACACAGTTTTAGAATAATTCCCACACAAAGGCAAACCTCCCTCTCCAACTAAAGACTGCCTTAGGCTGCAAACCAAAATACTTCCCGCCATATTTCTGCCACTGAAAACATACACTTTTAAATGGAGAAAAAAAGCTTAATAATGCACTTTATGGAAAGGAAAGAAAGAAAAATTAATTTGGGTTTACTATATCTCAATTTTCTTCAGCTTATCCATCCCACAAGTAATTCCACATACAGAACAATTCACACATAAAGGCAACTCAAGTCTGAAGTAACAATAAACATCTCTCCCTTCCTCTTATTTTCATTCCCAATTCCTCAGCATTTCTATTTCAAGATTTGTATTTCCAGGACACCAGACAGACTTTCATCCAGAAACAATAACATCTCTATAGCTTCCCTACAATAAACACCCTACAAGCCACCAATATTTCACCCAAGGCAGAGACTGCCCACACTAAAATACAGCCTTGCTTTCTCCTGAAGCATTCACAAGTTACACATGAACCAAAAGGTAAGCTCCTACAAGTCTAGTAGGTTTGGCTGACCTACACCCACTACAAATAATATTTCAACAGTAAGGTCGAAAAAGTTCACAACCACGAACACTGTGGAATTTTTTAAAAGTTGTTCTACAAAGAACAAGCTGCAGTTAAGGAAGTCCACGCCTGTGACTACAGAAAGCGAGCTGCAGGTACATTATGAAGTAAGTTCATCCTGTACAAGTGATTAAAAATATTAAACCTTTGTCATGGAAATGAAACTCAGAGGTAGAAAACTCGAGTAAATTTGATCTCCATGTGACAACTCACATAATTTCATGGCAGATTAAATGATTCATTTAAAAAATCCAAGATGCACAAAGCCATTCAAAAAGGCACTGTTTACATTTTTATCTCATCTGTGTCCACTGATCAAATTAACAGAAAAAAATAACATTGGCAAGATAACAAGAGTGTCTCAATTAGATATAATTATGGCTGATAAATCTTTTCCCATGAGGTGTAAGGCAAGACAGCTGTGACAAGCACAGGCTGCAAACTGATTTGTCCTTATGTCTTGAAACACTATGTGCTATCTTATAAATGAAGCAAGTGATCCAACCTGCTAAGAGCCCATGGCACAAGAGCTGCAGTTGCCAGAAAACAACATTGCGCAGGTTCCAGCAAGTTTTAGTCTTGAGCAAAAATCAAAATTACATGACTAAAAATATTACCATAGCAGAGGTCTGAACCTAAACCAGGAACCCAGTTTCTGGATGACCTGGACTCTGCACCACAACGGCAGCTTGCTTCTGCTCTGGCATCATCATGCAGCCTGTGAGGCATCACAAGCAATACGATAAAGGACAGAAGTAGCAAGGGCAAAGCATCTTTTTTCACTGGTCCATGTGAAAGACTGATTTGCATCGGACAAAAATATCTTTACTGTCTTTTCTCTGTTCCCTGCCACTGCTTCATGTCCCACTGTTTCTGAAAATGCCCACTTTCATATTTCTCCCATAAGCATTTATTCTGGCATGCCTTTTACTAACTTTGACACATTAAAATATGGCACAAAGCGCATCCCTGCATGCAGATCAAACAAACAGTAATTTATAAACTGGAAGCTAACACCAAGAATAAAGAGGGCAGAAAACTACTTTTTCACTCGAAGTCAGACAACCACCATGGTTTGCTTGATGCCTAGCTTGAAGAAATGCAACATAACGTGCCACACAAGGCAAAATGCATCAGTAGGATAACTAAAATGATGTGCAACTACTACCAGTTCAATTTAGACAGAAAAAAGCTTCAAAGAGCAGAGAAATATATTGATTAAATCTGCAGTTGCATGAAACAAGTTGGCTACAAATTATAAAGCCTATTTCAAGCTAAACAACGTAAATAACCCTTTCTGAAAACAGTAATATAGTAAAAAAATATTCAATCTAAGGTTCCTCATGCATCTAGGAATAAAAATAGACATTTCTGAAAACATACAATCTCAAGCTTTAGATAACAGCAAGTTAAAAATATCTGCCTTGAAGTGCTTGTTGGAGCCCTGTCTAAACCTAGTAAGTGACACTGACTTTCACTCAGTGCTAGCAAGATCTCAGCTAAATGAGCATGTCTAGTTTTAGCCTGCCCAGCGTAACAAAGATGGACTAAAGAAAGTTCAGCGGAGCCCACCGAGAAGTTTGGGGGCTGAAGTACACGAGGAACAAGGACAGGCTGAGAAACCTGTGCTTGTTACTCTCAAGAAGACTTGGGGGATCATTTTGCTTTCTGCACCTACATAAAGGGAGACTACAGTGAAGACTAAGCTAAAGTCACTATCACTGTAAGTTACTGAAATTCAATAATCAGGGCAAGGAAATGCTCCTCCTCCATTGCAGAAGGTGTAAGAAGACACTTCTGTGGTACATGAAACACTAAAAGAAATAGAAATATCCATTCCTCTTTCTAAACATTGCTGATAAACACCACTATTGGGGGGAAATATAAAAATAGAAACATTTAAATGGAATCTCTACTAAAATAATTAGAAAATTTTTAAATCTGCCATAGTTCGAAATAAAAATAAATCACCTTAAGCCATGCCCTTAACAAGTATTTTCCATAAACCTCCCAACATTATCACAGTTGAATCTCTTCACCCTGCGCTTCTAGACACCAGAGATTCAGACATATTCTGTAGCACCCATGACACTACTTATGAACCTCAGCATCTTCTATTCTGTAGAAAATTGACCCCAGATCCTATGTGAATTTTTTTTAGTTTTAAAAAAATACACTTAGGCACAAGGCTAGAAGAGTATGTTTTCCCCTCTTGCAAAAGAAAGGTCAAAAGACTTTAAAAGAGCCCAATTCATGTCTTGAAACATAAATAGCTCATAACAGAATCAGGTCAAATACCATGAACTTGAAACATGTAAATGTCTTCAGAAGGAGATTCAATTTCCAAGCAATGTCTAATAAGACAGATCCAAACAGAACATTTATGATCCCATTAAAATCTTTTCCTCTAATGGCCCCTTCTTTTCTTTAGCATTCTCCAGATAAAAAGATTTGTGGTTTCATATCTATCAAAAAGATTAAAGAGAATTCAAGAAAGAATCTGTTTCACTAAGACTGAATTATTTTTTCCCTTTTACAAAATTAGAAATAGGCTTTGGGTTTAGCCTAAAACTAAGAATGGATGATGAACAAAAAGATAAATACAATGAAGATCAGTTTACCACATCTGAAAGCGTCCATTCATAACTTTAGACAACAGTGGTTGCACAATGCATGCAAAGACCAACCCTTCCATAACCATTCAAACCCTAAATAAAACCAGTTATTTGTTAGGTACAAAAAAAGTTGAAAAGTACACTTTCTCAAATATTTGCAGAGATAAAGTTGTCAGGAAGTTACAGGAGATGAAATACTGGTTTCACAAGCATTTACAGCAAACCTCTACACTATCACATCACCAAACATGATAAATTTGATCCAAATGTGATTCAGGCATATGCTCAAATTTTATCAAGTGTGGCAGAACATGATACCAAACTGGTATCAGTGGTAGGAAAGTGAATTATATCTACTTCACTATAAAATCGTAGTGGTCTAAATAATTAATGTGTAATGCAAATACGTCATGCTGCTACCTGGTAAGTATTTTGATTTAATTAAAGCCAACAGAATGATTTATGAGATTGATACTTCACATATGACCACTGTACTTTTGACCCAGTACAGGGAGTCCTAAAGTCCTGCTGGTAGCATCACTGAAACAGTGCTCTAATTTCATAAGCTTACGTTTGGAAAGATATTACTACGTATTCTTCACACAAACTTACATGGCTTTCTGTGCATTGCTCTTTCCTCCTTTTACTAAGAAGAAACTTAAATGCCTTGTCTGTTGCAGCACTTCTTCAACCCAGTGTTGACTGATGCTGAATGGCTGAAAAAGGGTCAGGCTGACAGATACTGTCACCTAAACTGCAAAACCATTAAGGCAGCTCCAAAAAGAAGTTATCCTAGAAGATCTGTGAATCACTGTCATCTAGTGTTAGGCCATGCAAATAGTCGGTGCCCGCAAAGAAACGTGTATTCTCTCCTCAACTCTCGAAGGAAAGATGGATCAAAGATCTCTAATCTCAGGAGCAATGGAATGGAAGGGAAGCAAGAGCTTACTGAGCCCAGACTGCACATCATACGGCAGCTGCTGAGAGGCAGAAAGAGGAGCCTGGTCCCATTACTGCTCCCCACAGTGCCACTGCCCCAGACAACCAAAGTCAATATGCAGCTTAGAGATCGCCCCTTCCAATACGGATATAAACACTCAGTTCTGCATCTCTACACCAGGAGAAATCTCACATTGCAACCTATCTTCTAGTCAATCTCGAGCTGAAAAACAAGTCATTACAAATTCTGCTTTACCTGCAGCCTTACTGTCCAACAATCAAAAGCATTGCAAGTGCAGAAGATTCCATCTTCTCTCAGAGTCAGGATGCCCTTTTTGGATGCTGTCTCATACCACTTGTCCAGTGAGACCCAAAACGATTAGCCTCTGCATCCTCTGTCTAGGTACAAAATGAACCTGCTTAACTTCTCAAATAGAACAGAAAAAAAATTGAAGGAAAAAAATGCTTAAGTTTTGGTCAGACAAGCAAAAGCAAGAACAAAACCATCTTTCACACTCATCACAGCACCTCTTTTCAACTAAGCCTTACAACACATTTGCCAGTAAGCACAGGCAGTCAGAGGGAAGCCAGAAGTGTCTGGTGAGGGTGAATTGGGAGGAAAGTGGAAGGGCAGGATCTCATTTGTATTTGTCCTCCACTGACGTTCACAGAATTTTGCAGCGTGAGCCTCAGAACACTCAAACATCTCTGTAGCACAACGAAAGGATTCTTATTGAGGAAAGATAGTATGAAAAAGCTTTGGTAACCAGTATTTCAATTTTCAACAGTAACACTGGGGGGGGACGGGGGGGTGGTATTTCAAAATCGTCAGAGGCAAAAAGGCATTTCCCTGACACAAAGTGATTTTCTCTACCAAAAAACCCACAAAAGCTGCTCACACAGCAGTAGCGCTAACCACACTGGGACGGAAGCAAGAAAAAGATCTCGTAAGACATTTAGCTACAGAAACTATTGAGCAACCTAAACACAGATACCACTACAGGCTCCCACTACATTTTATCTTCTGCACGTTTTCTAGAAGGAAGACTTGACAGAAATCTATACAGAACAAGCAATTACAGGAACTAACAAGGTCTTGGTACCTTCAAATCTCTCTCAGATTTGATATATAAAAACACATACACTCCAACTGAAGTGCCTCCCATGAAATTGCATTCATCACACAGCTTCCCTGGCAGCTTACAACATCCTTGTGTGTGCCAGAGCTCTCACCACTGCTGGGACTCAATCTCACTCACCCATTAGTCTGCTTTTACAACACCTGTTGGACACTTTTAGACACATAACGGGCTAAACCAAAACCCAGCAAATTCAAATATTTAGGAAGTTAGGGAGAAGAAAGAAGTGTTAAGGAAGAAAGCAAACTGGAAGGAACACACAGAGCATAACCACCCCAGCTGGTTTCCATAGCAAACCAAAAACTTTGAGGGCAACCTTGCCTCAAAGCTGTTATCAGAAACGCAGGACACAGCAGCTGCAATCGCAGCAGTGACTGCATTCAGCACAGACACGCGAGCTAGCGCTGAGCTGAAGAACACTATCCATGCACTTGCTACAACTACACAAAAACTAAAATGGAAAAGCTGCAAGTGACAATGCAAGGCATGCTGGCTGACTCTCACAGGGTGCGGTGTCAGCAAAGACATTCTCTGAAGTACAGCCAAGCAGAACTTCACACGTAACTTTTGAACACACTTCTTTCTGAAGATGTCCTCAGAGCCTACACCAGATATTAATCCAGATTTTAAGGAATACTTTAAAATACATTTTAATGGCCTTAGATTTGACAATTTCTATGCATTTGCATGCATTCTATTTGATTCCTTTTGCAGCTTTATAGACCTTCTCGTTCTCTACTGCTACAGGTCAAGATGCACAAGAGCTCACTAAAACAGAGATATCTAGCAGGCAATTAAAAACCAAGGCAATCTATTCCAGTATTACTGTAATTTGCAGCATGTCGGGTACTATACTGGTACCATTGATCTCGCAACCTTTGAGCTAAAACTGCTGGACTAATGCCAGAACCAGAAAGGTGACAGCCACATCAGCCCAACACTTGTCCCTAAGCTTGAAGAAAAAGGCTGGTTAGCTCACAGGCAATGAATGCTACGCTACTGCTATTAAACGCTACACACATGCAACTAGAAACTCAGCAGAGCGTTACATTGTGCCAGGCAGGCACTGAGAGCTAAGGCTATGATAATAAATAAAATAAGTCCAGTGCACAGGTCTGAGCATTAATCCATAACTGTCACAGTTTTGTTCAAGCTTACTAAAGGGCCATTGATGTACATGAGATCCCATGAGGCCAGGGACTGTTCCCAGCAAACAGCAGGAGCTTGAGCTGAGCAGAGCCACTCTTGGGAGCAAAAACCAGGCTGCAGACAAGTGCAGATGTAGTCACTGCCTTCCTCTGAGCTGGCTCAAGAGTCTCCAGCATGGCTTAACAGACAGTTATAAATAAATCTGTCCACAGCAGGATGAAATCTAAAGCCCAAGGCAGCTTCTGCTCTGAACACTACCACAGATTTCTCACGTGTGTGTTAAGACAACTTGCTCAAGGGCACCTGCATTTCCTTACTTCACAAAGTCAATGAGGTAAACTAATGAATGAATATAAGGCACTGATGTTACAGTAATGTCACATCAAAATTAAATCTCATTGGTACCCACAAATAGAGTGCACGCAATGCAGAGCAGCACCACTACCATGCAACTATGCCGCACCACATTAGCTATCTAGGTGATTCTGTATTTTGCCTAAGATGTCCAGCTAGGGCTTTGGCCCTTTCCAGTCCATGGAAGTACAGACACAAGCATAAAATACTGATCTATTGTCAATATTGTAATTATCCTGCTTAATTTACCTTTTTTTTTTTTTAAATCAAGACAGGTAGAATAGTCTAAAACTGAGGAGGAGGAGGGAGATACAAGGAAATCAAACTTCATCCCAAAAGTCATTATNTACAGACACACTAATGCAGTATAAAATCTAAAAAATATGAAAGTTAAAACTAAAGGTATCACTGCCACTAGTAGAAATCACTTACAGAACCTTCCCCACACAAATCCCTTCCTTCCTAGATGCAAAAAAGGAGCAGATCAGATGATATTAACCTTACCAGAAGCAACAGTCTGCTCCTCACATGTAATCATGAGACTGGACAAGTTGTTTGTGTTCACAAGACAAGCAAAGGCCCTGAGAAGTGAGTATGCTCAAAGCTGTATATTGCTATTAAAACAGTCCTTCCACCTACAGCCAAGTCTCTGACCACCCAGTGCCTCAGAAGAGGTGACTGAGACCAGAAGATCCATTCCCAAGGGACAGCTACACACTGCAAGCCCTTCTCAATCATCTGTTTTGTGGGGCAGAGTCAAGCAACTTTTTGGTACAATCATTCAGTGAGATAATGACAACAGCTCAACTTCACAAGTAGTTTCATTAACACTGCATATGTTCATCTTAATGACGTTCAGCACTAATTAACGTCATTATAAACTGAACAGCAGCGGCACTTCAATAGCATCCCAAGTCTTTGGTTCAACATTTTGAGCACAGGGATAATAAAACACACTGACTTGTAACCCAGGGTGCCAGTATTCAAGCACCTAACCTGCTTGAAGCTGCAATGTGTTTCAAGTGCTTTTGGCATCTCAGTCAAATACTAAGGTGATAACAAAGAGGGGTTACAGCAAACAAGATAGCTGCTGCTATCAACATTTTTAAGCCAACAGAAGAGTCACTCAGCACTAACACTAGACTCAAAACAAAGAAACACCACCACCTTCAGAAAGAATTTTTCTACCTGGCAAAATAGTGTTGAACATCTTACACAAAGAGGTTTTTGTACCTCCTTCATCAGCAACAGGAAAACACTGTAATGCAGAAACCAACCACTATTTAGGGGTATTTTGCATTATACTATATATACCATTACTTCATTTTCAAAAGTACTATTAAACACTAACATTAAATTACTTTACTTGCAAGCACGTAACACCCACATACTGCTGCACAGCAGAGTTTTTACTGCAACCTGTAAAATGCCACTGAAATAGAGAGCACTGTTTCACAAGTCCTCTTCTTTCCCCATGTAAAAACATGAACATGAAAAACCACACAAGCAGGTACGTTTATACAATCCTCATGTAACTTCTCTATTACAAGGAATAAAGTTCTAATTTGTAGCTAAGTTTCAAGAAAGCATTAATTTAGCTCTGTTTCTTGACAACACCTGGAAATAAAAGCTAAGCATTCTGGAGGAAAGCAGGATCCAAACTTAAGAAAGTAGTCAGAATTTTAAGCATTTAGCTTCATTTTTATGAAGTTGTGCTGATTCTTCTCCCACCTCCCTTCAAACAGATCTTCAACTCTTCTCTCACTTTAAAAACTAGAAAATGAGACATCTCTGGACCCTTCTGTTATAAATTATAACACTCAAGAAAAAGAGGGAGAGGAGGGAGAGGCATAAACAGATGATACGATTCACTTGTTCATACAGTTTTAGTTACAATATTTAAACACAAGTCAAAAATTACTTTTTCAGTACTGTTCTCTACCAAAAAGCATTAGGCATACTAACTCTGGACGTTTCCGGATTGCTTTGATCCGCTGCAGCTTCCCTGATGTTCACAACACTACTTTCCAATATGTTCCAAACAAGTAAGTGATCAAAGCATCTCTTGATTTTAAATCTGTCCACTAGCTCTACTTCTCACCAATTACTTCAAGTTTGACCCTTGTTAATTCTAATTACTTCTTCCTATTACTCGTAACTGAAAGATTAAATGAGAATTCCTTCCTTAATTTTCATGCTTGTATCAGTTTGTGAGGTCTCCCTATTTAGCCCTAAGCCACTTAAAGCCCTGCTTCAAGAACACGAAGACACCCGCCACCTAAAGTCAGACCGCACCATACTTGGGAATATTTGATAACTACTATCAATTGCTTTGTGGGTTTTTTTTAAGCAAAGTGCAGGTTTACAAAAAGTATGGAACAGTTAAGCTCTCCTCCCTCACCCAGCACTTCGGACATTTTTTATCTCTGGGCACTCTGTGCTTCTACAAGAGGCAATGTTTACCTTGCCTGTAATTATTTTTCATGTAGCCAGCTCCCCACAACTGCAATTAAATGAATTAAAATGACTGCTTCCCCCTGCCCCTATTTACAGAACCGATGCATTCTATGCCTCGGTTAAAAAGCACATTGACAATATGTGCCCTCTTGCCTTCGGCAGGCACAAAGTTGTTGGCAGTTTGAGGCAAGTCATCACTCTTGATGCACAAACTAAAACATACTTCAACAATGCAAGAATGGAAAACCTTAATTCAGTTGCTCAGGTATGTAAAGTACCAACTTATATACTAAAAAATTATATTTAATGATGTCAACAATCAGTAGATAATGACTAACTTCTGTTAAAATAACAATGATGAGCACCCTTCGCAACATTTAATTACTGCTCATTATCACACCTTTGTTTTACAGGAGATGTGCTTTAAATTACCAACAAATTTGAAAGTCTTTACTGCATCAACACTACATATACAAGTGATTAAATCTAGCACAGTACACTGTTGCATGTTCACACTCAATTCCAACACTGTTGTTTGGAGACAGAATAATCTCTCCCTGTTCTCAAATGTTACCTAGTATATTAATTAACCTTAAAAAATTTCCAGCTGAAAATAAAAGTACAATATTACAGGATTAAAAAAAAGTTCTGGTGATTTTAGCACGTGATAAAAAACCCTGTGAAGTTCTGCAGATCTTCTGGCTTTACCTAGATAGGGAGGCAATTGTATAATAAGGTAATTATTAACTTAAGGCTCTCAAATTATTCCACAGTGCATGTCCCACAGTTCAAATAGCAGAGTGGAAGTGTCTGTGGCAGGTAGTTCTCCAGACTACCACAACCACTCATGTCACTGTACAGGCAAGCCCTAAAAACCCACAGAACTTAATTTGAAAAAAAAGCCTTTTCAATTTGAAACGGGTGGCATGTTTTAAGATGATATTAGCATTTTCCTTTTATTTATATTAACAGAGGCATCCTAGCAAAGATCCTCCTACCACCTCTGTAGGGCAACGCAATAAACAGTACTGGATTTGGGAATTCCCAGAGCTGTGTCAAGTACGAGTCAATGACTACCCTGCAAGCCAATGCAGAAGTCAGGGCAGGGGAGGAAGGTTAAACAAAACTAGAACTGACTTTCTGTCAATACTTCCTTCTACAAATACTGCAAAAGAAGGGAAAGAGTCGAAGAAAAAAAAAACATCCAAGGAAAGGATAAACTATGTTAACAGCTTTTACTTAAGTATCTCCTTTTCTCCTCACTTCCAAATGCTTTCTTCAGCAAAAGCTGTGGGAAAGCATCGTGTTTCGCTCTTTCTTCCAGCTGCTGTACAATCAATACAGTGCAGTCTATTAAACTATTTTATTCTGATTCATACAACAAGCTGTTAAATACATTTGGAAAGTAGATAATCAGTGCCAGTATCACATCATTCATGAAGATATGTTTATTTTTAAAGCATGAAAATGCTAAACCATAACTTTTTTCTGCACAATTATGCAGTTCTTCTGCATGGACTGAAAGCATAAAATCCGATTTCAGCCCTTCCAATTTGAAAAGAAAAATACTCCTAGAAATCTCAATTGCATCCAGCAGAAGGACAGAGGGCTCTGTAGGATTTATTTGTTGAGGTCCAGTGTTGTCTTCTATTTGACACTCACAAAAATATTCCAAAAATTGTATCAAACATTTTAGCCTTTAAAAATAACAAAATTAATAATTGGTAATTCAGGGAGTGAGGATAAAAGCCTTGTCCACAAAAACAAAAAGAGATCTTTAAACAGTTCAGAGATAAGAACTGTAATGACTTTTATATAGCAGGAACACGTTTAAGCCTGCAGTCTGAGTTTCATCAGCCATTGTCTTCTTTAATTTTTAACCATGCAGACAAAGCTTTGTTACACTTCAGAAATGCAAAAAAGAAAAAAATAAAGTCTGATCTTTGCCACAGTTTGTTCAGCAAGAGCAAATTTGCGATGTGGCCCTGCCAAAAGGCAAATGTTCAAGATGTGTATGTTTCTGCTTACATGAGTCTCTAGAAGGAAAATAAATAAACAAGTACAAACACAACCCATTGCTCCCCTTGCATGCCCAGACATAAAGGAAAGGGGGTTTCCTGTCGCAGGTTTGCAACCTGAGAGCCACCAGCAGCAGTGCTGGTACCTCTGCAAGAAACACGAAATGGGCTGGACACCAAAGGAAAAGCGTTTGACATTTGTTAAAAAAAACACCTTGCTATGAGGATGGTTTTCCTTTTTTGAAGTTGTTTAACCTGTACCTACAATAGCATTTCCAACAGCAGTGTCCTGTGAGGAGCCCTGCAGCCACCCCCAGCTGGCAGCCTGCAGAGCCCACACAGGTTTAACCCAGGAGCCCATCCTCCTGCTGGAGCAGGGCTGGCTGCCACATCGCTCCCAGGGGCTTATGGCTCCGTCCCGTCAGGCTTTAAAAGTCTCCAATGATGGACACTCACCAGCCGCTCTGGGGTGGTCTGTTAAATGCTTTGTCACCCTTAGAATGACTTATTTTAATTTCTATAGGTTTTCTGGTGTGCATGAACTGGAATTCTCCTAGAGGAAACTAAGCTAAAAATCCCTGTCCAGAAGTTCACCAAACATGACCCAACCCTTAATGGTCACAGAGCCCCAAGCCAACAAACCACATCTCTGTCAGGAACATCCCATTTAGGAGACCAGACTAAATTCTGTCTGAAGTAAAATTACTCAAATACAAAGTTTTGATCTGGGAGACTTGAGGCCCCAACCTTCAGCCAGAGACTCATGTCTACTCTGCCAAATTATTTGCTATAGTGAGACCAAGTGACAAAACCATGCATATAAACAGCAATTTCAAAATCAAATGAAAGTACTCTTTGAAACAGAAAGAAAGAAAAAAGTTATAAAACAGGAAATAACCTCTCCCATAAACACCAAACATCATAGATCTGCACCAAATACTTCCAATGACAGTGTGAATTCATTTTGAGTAAGACCAGTAGCTTATAATAAAAACAATACAAAAATAAAATTGCAATCATTTGAAAAAGTTCCAAGAACAATGTAAAAATGTTCTTGAGGCTAAGCTGTGGAGCTTAGTTGCTGGCTGGGGTTAAACCACGACAGCAACCTTTGGTCAAATAAAAAAATGCATGTCTTAAAAGTGTGTCTGTAAGTCTTTAGAGAGAGCTGTCTCTCTGACCACCAACAAGAAAACCCAAGTTATCTATCAAAGCTGCTGATGTGAACAACTGGCATACAGAAAGTTCTGCCATCACAGCAATCGTTTTACAGATATTATCTGCCACTCTTAAAAAAAGTTCTGTATTAATCCTATTTCACATCACATCAGCATACAATAAGCCTGTCATTATTTATTCAAAAGTCAAAAGACAATTGATTTAGCTGATGGTGCTGTAAAACGCATCACGACTCCAGAAAGTCAGAGAGCAGAGCCATGCTACAAAAGCAGCCCTGGGCACCTCCTAGAACCCACCACCCACTGCACAGAGACAGGCAGCAAGGCAGGCTACAGAGCAAAGGAAGATGCTTGGCAATTTCCCCCACCCAGAAAAGTAAACCTTAAAATCCATAAAACAATCCAGCCAAGTACATTAAACATAACTAAGTCTCACAGGCAGACCCAACAGGCAACTTTTCTCCAAGTTATGCTCAACTTCTGACCCATACCTCAGCCTGGACGGAGAACTTGTTTCCTGATGATTTTGACTAGTTGAGGTTTTTTAATCCACTATAGCATGACCAATTAGGAAAAACAGGATATATTTTAGGGTTAACTGAAGAATCTTTCACTAAATTAAAAGTCCATGCTAAAGCACAAGTTCAAAGTCAAAACACATCTCACAGCTGCAGTAATAAAGTAACAACCAGTCTCTCTGAGGTTTATGTGAGTATTTTGAGGTACAAAACCTGTTACCTCAGCAGGTAAATAAACAATACAAAATTTAAACACACCCAAAAGCTATTTGAGCACTGAAGGTAAACCATATGGATTAATGAAGAATAATCCAACTTTAAACCAACTATATGATACATGCCAGTAGCTTCTTCAACTTTTGAAAACTTGTAAAATAAAACTTGGTCTTCTAAAATCATTCCACCGATCTCTACAATCCATCTGAAGAAAGCATTCTTCCCATTCTACAGAGCCTAAGACCAAAAGCAAAAGAGTATTAAAACATCAAGAAAAAATTCAAAGTGCCTCTCAGTCCTAGGCATGAACCACTACTCCCAGTAACAACTCTTCCTTCTCTATGACACACATTTAGAAAAGTTGTTCTACACAGCCATGTATTTTTCAGGAACTTCATCTCTCTTGAAAAAGAGACATCCATCCACTATGCAGGGAACAAGAGCTATGACTACTGCACTGCAGCATCCAGCACGAGCTGAAGTACGAAGACACAGCTTTGCAGGACTCCACTCTGCTTACAGACTCAGACCCTTGAAAGAACCATGACCAGTACTTGGTTAGCAACCACAAAATTCAACAGCTTTCAAGATTATGAAAAGTGTTCTGTCTCTGCATTCAAAAGTAGTGCTCTTTAAAACATGCTTCCATAAAGAAAACAAAGACTTGTAAATGCTTTGCCTCACTTAACACTTAACATAAAAGACATGTGGCAGACTCTAAATCAAATAACTCACCCTGTAAACTGGTGCCACCGAATTCAGTATTAAAGAGACTGAGACAATGACATAATTTAGCTTTACATATGCAAAAAAGACATCTAAAACCATTTTATCTGCTGATTCATATTCAAAAACACAGCTAAAAAAACCAAACAGTTCTAGTCTCTGCAACTCCTAGCGGGTTTCCCAAAGTTCAGAGTGCACAACTACTGTCAAAGTGAACACCAAACTGCTACAGACTGTGTTAGTCTCGTGCTGCCAGCTGCATAAGAACTAAAAATCAAAAATTATTGTCACTCAGCCTCACCAGTGACCATAATCTGTTGATTTACAATCAAGCCTTTGGTTCATCATTGCTGGTAAGGCTGCACCCCCAAAAAACATTGATTGCCTTTCATTAGAAAATATCAAATCCCACTTCATAAACCTTCAGCTTGAGAGTCCTCATTCAAACATTACACTGAACTCTGTGAAATATAAAGCTTAAGACTATTTAAAAGCTGCAATTTACAGAGACATACTTGATACCAAGTCACTGAAGTCAAATCTCCCTGGAAACATAAACTGCAGAACAATGTAACTTTTCTTCACTCACAGAAAGATACAGAACATACGATTAATTTTACATGCCAAATCAACAACGCCCTCACCTAGCAGTTCTTGAAATTATGTATTTACACTGATAAAAGAAATAACTGCACTTACTATCGCTGTATTCCTGTCATAACTTATTAACAAGTTAAACAAATGGCTTTCAGAATAAATGAATAAAATAAAAATCTAAAATACAGATAAAGAAGTAAAAAGAGCAAAGATATAAAAAGATTAAGATAATTAAATCATGCCTTATTGACTTTTTATATATTTAAATTAAAGAGCTGGTGAGAAATTAAAGGAATCTGCCTGAAGCCAAGAAAGCCAAGGAAACAACAGATCAAAACTGTTTGCCAAATAGCCAACACTTAGGGTCAATGAGAATAAATTTCAACCTCTGAAAACGTCAGCATTAGGGAAACCAATCTGTGTGACTGAAATTTTGATGAAGGCAGAAGCTCTGCTTCTTTACCCCAGTAGGGCATCCAGGATTTCTAACCAGTAGCAGTAAGAACTCAATAGCTTGCAGCAACCCCCTCGCTGAAGGGATTAAACTACTGATATGGAGAAAACTGTTCCTTTTTCTTCTCTACAATAGACATGCTATAGGACAAAACTGAGGAATAGAAAAGAAATTCAACTGGGCCTCAGCCCATTCTCTTACTAGCCTACTTCACATCTTCCCAATGTATTTCTGAAATTATCCTCATGACCCTACTGAAATTCAAAACAACCAGCTGGAATATTTTATGTTCTTAAGTTTTGTTCTCCCATCTTAGAAATAAAAAATACTTCCACAGTAGCAAAACTAATAGTTCTGAAATAGACATTTTAAAGGATATATTTGAGATAGGTTTACAAAACTGAGAAGACAGTAAGAGCTACACAAGAGCAAAATGCTCCCAAAGTGCCAGCAGAATGCTTGTAAGTATGACATTAAAAAAAAAGAACTCCTTGAAAACCTACAGAAGGAGGAAGAGGCAACATTTGGACACAGTTTTTAAAACAACAGCTATCCAAAAGTTAATCCCAAACCTTAAAATAACATTTCAGATAAATATGAGAGGGGGGGAAGAAGCTCTTCTAGCCTAGAACCAATGATGCACGACTGAAATGACAATAACACCTTTTATAATAGAAAAAACAGATTATGAATTACATGTCCCCATATTAAGTCTTCACTCCTGGCTGCAGCTCCACCCTTTCACAGGTCTGTGTCAGTGCCTGCCTCTACACCTGCTAGCCTTTTTCATCAAGCAAATTCTTGCAGCCCTACAATAGTCAGAGCTGACATCCCATTTTGCTTCTGACTTCATGATCTAAGAGGTTTTATGAACCACAACTGAGAGCTAAGTATGCCTATCCCAAATAGCAATGATGAAACTAAGCATTTTATTAGCATCAGTAATACCTTCTTAATGCAATGTTGAGCAACTAAGTGCACATCCTTTAATCAACTGGCCATAAATAAACACTTAAAATGGCGAAAAAAATCTTCTGTCCCTAGCTTCCTATCACCAAAATGAGGCACAGTATACACACAAAACACTCAATCATGAAAATGCTCTTTTTAGCTTTACCTAAATAGAACCTATGGGGTTGTTTTTTTGAAACCAAGAAAAAATTACTGTGAAGTTCCCACACTGTTTCTACATTAATAACTGGTACGGCATCTGATGGCCTAAGGCATAAAAGCCTTGACATTGAAACACAACTTAGAGATCGCTCTCTACGATTACAATTGCCACAAACTCCTACCTTAATACTTTCACATCTCTCCCACCACTTCAGCTGCAGAGGAATGGAGTCTAGCCCAGCAACACATTCCAAATAAATAACAACCGAACTCTCCACCTGACAGCCCACAGATACTTGCTACCCAGTTAGTACTGGCAGCAAAAACTCTTTTCCCTTTTACAAAATTGGTTTATGCCTTAAATTAAAGGAAAGAAGTGCTTAATTCCCGTAGTTAGAAAAAGAAAAAAAAAACAATCAATCAAAATTCCACCATGAAAGGACTGCTTTCTAAAGAAAACACCAATCTTGGTTCATCCATACAGAACTGGAACCTAATGAAATCCGACACCTTTACTCGGAAGACAAATTTGCATTGTATTATCAGCTAGGGCTCCGTGCTCACAGATGCACTTCATTCAGCATGCAGTAACGGCTTCATTAAAGCAGCATCACTCAAAATTTTTAAAGCAATTTTGCAGGCAAAAATTTTAAACACGATTTGGTAAGCAGTATTATCCAAAAAAACGCTTCTGTTTTATTCCACGGGTTAAAACGTGCCTCCTCAACCTAAAACATACAGATGTTGTGGCCAAGGTTATACAAGGAGACCTTCATTAAGTTGAGCAATTCCCATTTTGTATCGCTGCTTTACCAGACATGAATGAGTGCATTCCTCATTAAACGAACTGAAGCTGCATCACAGCTATTCAGTACAAATAATACAGTTATTTTTAAATATAGCACGAGAACGTTAACAGCAGGACTTCGTGCAATATAAAACGGGGGAAGAGCAAACAAACTCGGCTTAGGAAGGTAATCGCCTCCTCATCTACCTTTCCTTGTTTCTCCACCTCCTTCCTCCCCGCAAGATTCAGTTTAAGGCATTCCCCGTTTTCCCACTTTCCCAGGCTTCCAGTGAAGAAATCAACCATCCGCAAACATTTTGTTCCTCCAACCCCCGCCTCGCGAGCAAAGCATTCAGAACATCCCCACCGGCGCTGCCTCCAAATCACCTAATTGTTATCATGACTGCGGTCTCAGCACCGGCTCGGAACAAAACCAGTCCGACTGCACCCTCGCTGGCTATAAAAAGTAAAGAACGAAAAAAAAAGAAAAAAAAAGAAAAAGA
>VZTG01005281.1:177283-337145 GCA_013397845.1 Melanocharis versteri | reverse complement strand
GTGTGTGTGTGTGTTTGTGTGTGTGTGTGAACAAAACACAGGAACAAGTCCAAGTGTATTTGCATAAACTTTAGATAGATGTGGCTACAGACATTGTTGAGCATGAATGCCAGGCTGGGGCTTTGAGAGCCTGAGGTACTGTCAATGTTTTAAGACTATCAAATCCCAGTGGTATTAGAATCTCCAAGAAAAAAAAAATTACAGAGGAGCTTGTAAAATGAGACCTTGGGTGATGATTCAGGGGAGCGAGCTAAGAAAAAAAAGTGACCTGGAGACCCTGTTTTAAGAAAAAATCTTCTGCAGTTTCCAAGGGACTAATGAACTGTATCTCAGAATGCCAGCCAAAGCCAAAATGTGCATTTCATTCTGGTAAAAACAGGGAAGAAATGTATTTCAGTCTTATCCATTATCAAAACTGAAAACTAATGGATTTTAAGAGTCAAAAGTGTTTTAAACTGAATAAAAGGTCATCTTCAAATTTCATTCAAGAAAAAACTAAAAGCCCTACATAATGCTATACAAAACCTATTCATAAATGATTGGGACTATTTTACATGTATGTATATGTTTCCCTCAATTTAAACTTGGAGGAAGAGTTCATGACATTCTTATCAGCTCTGATCTAGGGCAGCTGATCTGCTTGTACTTCAGGCTGTTGTCATAACTATAGAATTCCCCTCTCCCACCTTCTGGTGAATAAATCCTTATGTTTCTTTCTCAGTTTTCTAAAAGCTTTCCTGATATTAAAATCTAAGTCAGTCTATCTGTCTTAATGAGGCATCCTAGTGACATCATTGCACACACACACACAGAGTCTCCAGACTTACTTTACATTTCCCCTCACTTTGGATGGCTGGAAAACCTAGTATTTTCAGCACTGAAGGGTATTTTGAGTTTCAACAGATTTCTTCTTTTACAAATTTCAAGCTTTTCTATTAAAAAAAAAAACAAACCTAGGAGTTCACATGCCATTTAGCAGAATTATAGATGTTCTTTCAGTTCAGTGTCCCCTAAGTCACATAATGACACAGATGGGTCTGCTGATCTATTTATGAGGCACATGGATTGCAGGACTTCCTGTCTTGACGGAATCTTTGCAAGTTTTATGACTTCTGCCTTTTTTCCCCCCACGATTTCTATTTTCTGTGCTTTATTTGCATACTAAGAATACAGACAGAGCTTCCATTCTTGCCCTGCTAGGCAGATATTGCTATTAAATTTGCAGTGATTGTTTTCTATGGTATTGTCTGGTGGAGTTAATTTCTTTTCTCTGGAAAAAACCCCAAAACGCAACCTAGTTGAATTACAGTAACTGTGACTCATTAATCTGAGACATCTGTTGATAACCCCTGAAGTCACTCTACTTCAACACTGCAACAATTCATAACCCTCTCACGAAACATGGAACATTAATGGATTAGTAACTTTTATGTTCTGGCCTCCTGTGATCTCTAGGCTCAATAGAAATGTAAGTGTACTGTAAAAATAGGCAAGCATTAGTTGTCTAGACATCCTAGATGTGCCATCCTTTCTGGTAGTTGCCCTGGGGTAGTCATTAGAAAATCTATATCCAAGCAAACTCAAGTTCCTTGTAAGTGGTGTTGTTGGCAATACTCCCCAAATTGAAGGCAATAGGTGTAAATGCAGCAGTGTATTTTTGCTAGCTGGTACTTCTTGCCTAAATACTTAAATGGCCTTTACTGAGATTGGACTTTCAGAATTACAGAGATGAGTTTTGTATAAAAATACTTTTTGTCGCTTTTTCTAATTTGCTTTCCACTCTTTATTTCATGTCTATATGACCTCTTCATTATAATTTATTGACAAATAGCAAAAAATTCATTATTTTTCTACTGTGTCACTGCTTGAAAATTTACTTATATTAGTAATTTTAAACCTTGATGAAACAAGTACATTAATTATATAAGGAACAAATAACACTACACATTTTTGCAAGCCACCAAATAGTTTATGATTATACAGGATCATTATAACTGAAAAAAGGCAAAAATTTTGCAGGTTTTTCCTGCTGTAAATCCTCCAGCATTTTTTTTTCATCTATCTTTATTGCTTCTAAGAAATGGGGAGACAAAAGCTGTTCGGTGAAATCCATCACCAACATAAAATTAGAGTGATGGGGGGTTGAGATTTATGCTGGTTTAATAGAAATCAGATTCCTGCTCTAACATCAGAGAAACACATTTGGTTAGAAGTAAGACATGGTGGAAAATTCTTTTCTGTCTGCTTTTCAATAGGTCCCTGATGCCCTTCTAAAACTGTAAACATGCAATTAATGCAAGAACATAGAGTAAAATATTCCTGATGCTATCTTCCAGATGAGAGCTTAAGCCCTGAACAGCTGTGTTGTGTGTGGATATTAAACTTCCAATAACACTTCTGACTGTCTTCAGTATTTTCACTAATGTCTTTGGCTCAAATTTCCTCTCCTATGTTGCCTAATATTAGTTCCATATCGATGTATCCTCTTCATTTTGCAAGTGGCTATATTGATCTAGGCCCTTTTTGTGTCAATAGGCACATACTGTCACAGCTTAATGCACATCACAGCTCAGATCAGTGAGAGTCACTACTCATCTGAGCCCTGGCAGGAACAGGATCAGGTTTGTAAAGTGCTTTGTGGGTTTTGGCACACCTTTACTATTTATAGAGTAATTTCTTATTGGCAGTGGAAGGATTTCTAGGTGATATGGCAAAGCTATATGACACAAGTAACCTTGCTGATGAACCTACCCAGAAATCAATCTTGACACCTTCAGAGTATTTCATGTAAGCTGCATGCACCCCTTTATGGTTTAGTGTCTGCCAGTCACTCCAACATCAAAGTCTGGGACCAGGTGAGAACAATACACTCTCCATCTGCTATTCTTTATGACTATCATTATCTCTTATGGCTGGTTGTTTGAAAAATCATATTTTAAAAAATCATATATTACCATTAATTACACTTTCATGGATTGGCCTCGTGGTCTGCAGATAGCATTCTGCACAGCTACCTCAAAATTCAGTTTTGGTCATTCAATTTTAGGAATGCTACCTGAGGAGCATCTACTCTGTAGTTATCTCTGTTGGCTGATCAAATACGGGTTCTCATGACAGGATATCCCCTCTATCTTTTTCCCCAGAGAACAGACACAGGCTTAACTTTACACATGAGTAGTCCCACAAAATTCAGTATTTGTCCGAAAATTCACATCGATAGGGTTCAAGTCACTGTGTGCACCTGAAATGGAAAGGCTTAAGGATTGCTGATAGAGGCAAGTGAAGGAGCAAAAATTGATACAATCCTCTAAGGGCAGACAAACAGAAAGCAAGCTAAAAAAAAGCTTACAAACAAGGTAAACTGAGCAATGCATACTAAACCAAGGAATGCTTACTCTAGGTGATCTTCAGAGGTCTAAGAGCACTACTGGCAGGAATCAGCCTCCTTTCCAATGGAAACTGCTGCAACTATTGCCATCACAGCATCCTTTTTGCTAGCTGGTCTGGTTGATTGTTTAATCTCCTCTATGAGATCCTCTCAATGCTGCTTTAGCAATCAGCTAGCTGCAGGCACTTACTGTGAAGGGCCATGTTAAATCACTTGTCTTCCCTGATGAGCCTGGCTTCCCACCACTCTGAAACTCTGTCTCCCCAACATCCTGCTTTTTTTGTTTTCACATGGCAACCCAAAGTACTGCTGGTGTGTCACTAGATGAGCCAATATTTGCTCATTTTGTTTAATGTTATTTATGTTATCATACTCCTAAAAAACACAGCTATAGCCAAGAGGGTCTCACACTTGGATTCATGGGGCCTGATTGTCACTTACAGAAAAATGCCTTTGTGTCTCTGACAGCCTGTAAAGTGGGACATTCTGAAAGTGTTGTAAAAGGCGTAGTACAGTGTTTGCAAGGAGTCATGTGCATAATGTGCAGCTGATATAATGGCTTAAATCAATATGGGAAAGCAGGAAAGGGAGCAGTGAGATTTGAAAATTGTGTAAGACCTAATAGTACATAAAACACCTTTGAAAGAAGAGCAAGACTAGCAGGTGATTGGTTATCACAATAAAAGGTGTCAACAAGTGAATATCAAAGTAGTAAGCCTGAATAAACAGGGAATTGAAACTTTACAACCTAGTGTTAGTAAAATTTACTCAGTGATTATTCATTTGGCATCTACTATGCCACAAACAAAAGATATTTTTGTGATATCAAACTGGATTAAGAGAAATCCTGTACATCCTAAAGAAAGCCTCTTGTGGGCATCACAGTCCTGAGGAGTGGTGCTATTGGCCGTAGGGGATTGTTATAAACTATCGTAACAGGCCCCTGTGTAATGTATTAGCAGAGGCTTTAAATATGTAGCAGCAGGTTCTCTAGAGCAGATAGCATTTCATTCCCTCTGCTGTTTAATTGTCACAACTACTGCAACTGAAAATCCCTCATTAGATATTTATGTGGGACATCTTTAAAATTTTCTGCTGTGTTGTGTATTTCACCAACAAATGGAGTACGTAAGTACCTCTTTGCCATGTGCTACATATTACAAACTTCAGCCACAAGTATGAAGTGATGTGGCTGTCAGCTAGCTGGGACCCCACCATCACATGAAGATAAAAAAGTAGCATCTGAGCTCCGCGCTCTTCTACAAAGATCTGCTTACCTCTGTTTTCCACCATCTCCACACCTGGTCTTGCTGTTGGCTACTTTACAGTGTACTGTATTTCGTCATATTACAAGAACTGCAATAGAAATAGGAAACTGAAGCTTTGTCCAAAACCAGTCTTGCTCTCATTGCAACATACAGGAAGGAGGCAGCAATGAATATTGCTAATCGTTCAGTTTATTCCACAACACATCTGAAATGTGCTCCTGCATCAGTACCATCAAGGGAATTACTGTTGCAAAATCAGCTTTCACCAATTCTTTCTGAATACCTGCTCAATTCCCTTGAAAGCTCTGCAGCTCAGTTCTACCCATCTTGCCACTGAGTATTTCTTTTACAGCAGACAGGCAGCCCCATTGATTTCGGTAGGACATCTCCTGGGATCAAACCCTCCCCAGTTTAAATAAAAAGAGCAGACGCTGTCTTTAAACATCTGCTGGCTGCTGGAATGGTTCTCTGATTACAAGCAAGCAATGCCAATGAATGTAAAATTACTTATCAGACAAAAAAAAAAAAAAGAAAAGGAAAGAAAAAAAGGCAAATATTTGAAGAGAGTTACACTAGGGCTGGGGGAAGGCATTTTGGAGAGATCACAAAGACAACATTGTCAAAAATTGATTTGCCTTATTCAAAGCACTAAGATATGTGATTGTGAGAAATTGCAAGATTTCAATTCCCCTATTCAGCTTAGAGTTTCTTTAGATTCTAATTACCACAGCTTAGAAGAAAAGAAAGCAATTGACAGAGAAAAAGTGACCTTTTATGGAATCTTGGCACTTAAATCCAGTAAGGTTTGAGAGTGTTGTTTTAAGAGTTTATTATATAAAATAATATTATTACCATTTTATATTAAATAATTAGAACAAAGTTCCCTTAACTGTGTCAGTGGATGTCACCACTGAATTACCTCTGACTTACAGGGCCACTTGTTATCTTGGAAAATAGTGTGCTTCCAACTGGAAAGAAGAAATATTACATTATTATGACAAGACAGCAACATGTCCTTGGACTTTGTGCTGAAGGGTTTGAAATGCACAATTCAACATGAATCTTGTCACTTCATCGACATGCTGGAGATGTGGAACCCCTCACAAAGCTCTAGCACTGCCACCTTACCTGGAGCACTTTGGATGTAACCCAGCGATGCTACAGGCTGGGGATACCTGTTCTTCCCTGCAGCTGGTTCCTGTGCCCCTGTGGGCTGCTCTGTGTGTCTCCAGGGGAGTGGAAACGGCAACGATGGATCACTCAGCTCGTTCCTTCCCGTACAATGTAAGGAGGTCTTACAAAAAGCAACATGGAAACCAAATTGATTAGGCTAACAGCAGGGCAAATGCTTTTCCCACAGAACAACCAAGAAAAGGAGCAAAGGAATAGTAGAGTCATTTAGGTTTGGAAAGACATTGCAGGTTATCAAGCCCAACCATTAACCTAACACTGCCAAGTCACCACTAAACTATGTCCCTAAATGCCACATCTACATGCCTTTTAAATATCTATAGGCAAAGAGAAGCTGATTCCCAACTGTAGAGCTGGCTCTTTGTGGCTGGCAGTCCACTTCTTCAGCACTTGCTGGGAGGGGCAGAAAAATGGGGACAGTCGCAAGAACGGCTATCTGAGTTCTCCACCACATTCTGAGAATGATATCAGTGGTCTTGCAGATGGTTTTTCCTGCCTGTATCCCTAAAGGACGGGAGTGGGAGGAGGAATCTGACCCGTGGCCTTGCAACCTTTTCTCCTCAGCCCAGCACTTCACTGCCACATTGAGGTGGTTTTCAACCATAACTCACAGCCAGTTTAAAGGCTCCTGCAGCACAGCACAGCTTCTGTGCCCAACAGATGGCTGTTGGGACCCTGGCCTGCAGCTGTCACACCACAAAGAGCTCCTTGGTCCTCTCATGGCAGGACGGATTCCAAAAGGTGTTGAAGCACAGCTTGCTCCCTCCCATACAGGGGAACTGACTTGTCAACAAGGACTTGCAGAGATATGTTAACCTCTGGACAGAAGGCAGTTTTATTGCCGTTTGACAGGAGACTTTTGCCCCATTGCGTGTTACACGGATGGATTACTGCTTCTGTTGCTGCATTGGCAAAATTTGGTATTTCGTCCAATAAAGAAGGGCAGGCTGTTCTGGAGACTTCACCCCTAAACCCCTGAACACTTCAAATACCAGCCATATACCCATATCAGCACAGTTACATGGCCTTTCTGGATGCATTTGAAATTCATATCCAGATTCTATGGCTTGAACTCATCCTAAGTTATAATGTATAACTTTATAGACTAACATGTACTGTTCTGTCTTTCCTTTGATAAAACAATTTTTAAAAAGTTAAAGAATGCCTGATTGAATCAGGTGTGAGCTTCCCATGGGATAAAATCATCAGCATTCTGCTGGTGCTGTGAAGGAAAATGCACCAGTCACCATTGCAATGATTTAATCTTGCAATGTTGGAAAAAGGATCAGCAGCATGTATGCCACAGAAATACTAATAGAAAACCCAAAGCTTAGAAATACAAGACTTCTGGTTAAATAAAGAGGAATTTACCTTTTCCTTTCTGTATGATCTTGGAGATTTCTTTTTGACAAGAGAGAGTTTTGTCTTTTTTGGATAATAGGAGTCGATGAGGTATAAGAAGTTAAAAGGCAAATCTCAATGTTTCCATTCATTCAGCAAAGCCCTGCATTAGCTGAGAAATCAGCCTGTTACCTCTACTTCTCTATCATCCATTTGCAGAAGTTCATTACTTAATTCCCATTCGTATGGCTCCTGTGGAGAATAACAGGCTGATGACATTTCAGTTAATCATAATCTTCTCTGTGACAACCTGCCAGTAGCCTTTTTGAAAGTAAACTTTTCATAATAAGTTTTTTCAAAGAAGGACTTTTCTTACCCTCGCAGAGAAGGGAAAACTGACAAAATAAATACGTGAGAATATTTTACAAATGAAAAAAAATTCTTCTGGATTTATTACCATTTCTCTCTCAACACTTCATATGCGATTTCATTGCCTGGGAAATTGTTACTGACATAACTCTACATGTTTTCCTTTATCCCCTTTAGGAATATACAGGACTTCTATATATAGGACCCCTATTGCCTCTTTAACATACTTACTAGCAAGAAGGGGATCTTAAGTTTCCATGGACTGATTTGAATATCAGGCAGCGATAGAAGTGCAGGTAAAATCATGCCCGTGTGGGTATGCATGCATAGAGAGAATTCTGTGTAGGGTAAGAAAGCAGGAAACGTTAAGATTTCAAGCCATTGCTTGAAATTGCATTCAAGCCGTAGCCATCTTATATGTAACACATTCTAATAAATACGACCATTTTAACCCAGTTAACACACCAGTAATGGAGTGGGAAATGGAAGATGAATTGGAAAGAGCATGAGAAAGCTTGGAGGGTTTGTTGTCAGCAATGAGCTCACAGGAGCCAGCACCAGCAGTTGAACCTAGGTCATGGCAGGTGTAAATCTTGGGTGGAGGCCACTGAAGCCCAAAGAAACACTATAAGCTGGAGACAAAACCACAAGCAGACATCACTGACAAACAAAGAAAAAGTCAAAGGCGGTCTCATCCACAGTGACAGCTTTTGTGAAAACTCAATCAAAGCTGCGCAAGTGTCAGCACCATTTGTTCATGGCAACAAAAGGCAGGATGTTGGACTACGTGGAAATAGCCTATCTTGTAAACAGCTGCAATGTCATCAAGAAGAAGAAATTCAAGTTTCTGTCAGCTATGGCATACTGCCAGCTTAAAGTCAGGAAGCATATCCCTGGGTAGGCAAAATGAACAGCTCTTTCATTAGCATGGTGATTTAAACTATGATGTCTGAGCAAAAAGTGCTTTGCTCCTTCCTGAAGACCAATCTGCAGATGATTTTCTTTCCCTTAGAAGTAATATAAAAGCCAAAGACAGTTGCTTTACAAACACTTAGGCAGTATTAGCATTGAAATGTATTTCTTTCAGAGAACTTTGATTCCAGATCCTTCTGCAGTGGGTACGAAATTCACACCCACCTCACACCCCCAAGGTCTATCCCACGTCTTCACACAATGTACAGTATAATCACTCTGTACTTCCACTACAGAAGGTGGCCAACCGCGTGACTGGTAACCATAGCAGCTGCAAGAGCCCAAAAAAAATTTCTAGGGCTGAATGTATGCACAAGTCTGTTGCTTTAGCATCACTTTACTTGCCATGAACAGCATCAATGGGTATGCCTCAAAATGTCCTGGTGTTTGATGAGGAAAGAGATGCTGTTCATCACCACATGGAAAACAGCATGTCTCACACAGAAGAATGTTTTCTGTCAGTCTCTTGACTTTTGTAATGTCTAGAGATATTTGTCTGAAGCTGTAATCTCAGGCATTCAAGCTAGGATTTCTATTTCTTGTATGGGAAAAATTGGTTCTGGAGAGTTTCCATGCTGGAATCACTGGTCTTTTTCCTGTCATGTGCTGAGTGTTGCCTGCCAGGGACTGAGAAGTAATGGCAGGCAGTAATATTTTTCCCAGTAACAATTCACAAAACACAGTATCACAATACCACTAGATGTCTCAATGTTATTAACTCTTTCAGATGGAATAAGTGAACTTTTCACAGGTGGATCATGTGGGCATAGAATTTTTCCCTTTCCTCTCCCAAATGGTAACTTCCCAGCTGATCTGAAGCTTGGGAGAATGTAATTCCTTGGAGAAGGCTGCAGCAAGAGGTGGCTCTCCTAGACTACCCCACCTTACGGGATCTACCTCCCCAGCACAGCCCTCCTCAAGGGCCTACAGACCCCTGGTGATCTGCTACATGGAGGAGCTCGTCTGCCTGCTTCTCTCTCCATTACTGGAGGAGGATATTACAGATGTACCAGCACACCAGTGCTATATGGGCAGAATGGAGGGAGGAAGTGGAGTAAAAGCAAGAGCAAAAGGAAGCCAAGCAGTGAAGAGCTAAAGGCAGTTGCTATAGACATTTTGACAGAATATCCTCTTAGTTTTGGTTAAAATTTACTACTGTGGGCATTTAGAAGGCTGTTAGTATTGCGGTGCTGGTATACACATCAACTATCAAAAGCATTCAGCCCCCGACAGTATGTCACACTTGGACATAATCCAAAGCCAGTGACAGTCTAAGACCTGTGAGTTATAAAGCCAATCCCTGCACGCTTATTTATACTAGAAAGCTCACATTTCAGCCCAAAGCCCAAAAGCAAGATATACCTCAACGTGCTACAAATTATAGATGACTCATGAAGTCTGAGTTCAAGTCTTTTAGACTTCAGTGCAAAAAGCTACCACCTAAGCAGCTACTTGGCTGAATATTTCCTTTTTACTATGTTTCTTTAAAAAATAGTGCTCCTAAGAGTATCAGGAGCCTCAGAAAATACAGTCCTATTATTTTCAATATATTTTGTTTGCACAGAGGAAACATAGCGAGTGCGGATTAGTTACCAAAAAATATAACACAAAATTTAATACTGCAAATACATCTTGGCAGAAATCTAGAGTGCTCAGGTAACATCTTTACAGGACAGTCTTGTTTTGCTTTCTTATAAAACAGTGCAGACGCATAA
Organism: Melanocharis versteri; assembly: GCA_013397845.1. Classification (NCBI taxonomy): domain Eukaryota; kingdom Metazoa; phylum Chordata; class Aves; order Passeriformes; family Melanocharitidae; genus Melanocharis; species Melanocharis versteri. The sequence continues at coordinate 326,901 of VZTG01005281.1, read as the reverse complement.
GGACATTTAGCCAGTACAGAGAACAGCTGATCTACAGAACTCCAGAAATAAAAGCACGAGTTGCTGCAGTTTTGGTCAAAATGTTGTAGCTGTTAGTTGCAATAAATATTAATCTTTGCAGATAAGCATAGAAAAGCTTACCAGTTGCAACCTCTCCTTTGGTTTGCAGCCTCCTCCACCAACATGAGCCATACTGTGCCCTCAGGAGACCAGACAGAAGTGTTCAGGAGAATGTAAGGAGGATGTAAACTGCCTCCTTCATTCATAAAAACAAAAGAAAGACAGGCTCCCCACAAAACTCCTTCCTTGTTAAGCAGGGCAGTGCAGGGAAAAATGAACCAGGAATATCAGGCTGGAAGGGGCTACTTGAAGAACCCAACACACAGGTTTCACAGATACCTCATTATTTAATCCTCTTCCTGGAGTAATCAGCTGAGAAGTGGTTTCACCTATTGCTCACACTGGAGCGCCCTCAGAGCCTTACCTGAGCAACTCATTTATATTCTTTGAATGATCTCTCTTTTAGGAAGAGCACTTGCCATGCCAGAGCCTACCTAGCTTGTTAAAGCTTGGGGTGATATCAACCCGCACTACTAGGGATGAAATTTTCATTTTGTTGTTACCAAATATTTTTCATTATTTCTGTAGCATAATAGTTGAACTGTAGACACAAGCATTTTTATATGACTTTGAAAAACTATACCATGAAGCTGAGTTGGGGGAGGTTTAGGATGTTAGGATATTAGGAAAAGGTTCTTCACCCAGAGGGTGGCTGGGCACTGGAACAGGCTCCCCAGGGAAGTAATCACAGCACAAAATCTGACAGAGGTCAAGGAGCATTTGGTCAATGCTCTCAGGCACATGGTGTGACTCTTGGGGTGTCCTGTGCAGTGCCAGGAGTTGGACTTGATGATCCTTGTGGGTCTCTTCCAACTCAGCATGTTCTATGATGCTATGAAAGGTTTGCTTACCTTAAATTACTACATGTTTCTGTGACTCTCTTGTGTAAGAGAGCTTTTATTTCCACAGACCAACAGTCTCTCAGTTTGTTTTTAATTTTGGAGAAAAAATTAACTTAGCATACCATCTTTCCTAAGAAATTTAGCCAAACCCAAGTCCCTTATTAAAATTAGATTTCCAGTCAAGAGAATTATAAATATGTCTCTTCTAGCCAGACATTTTCCATTAAGGCATGACTGCCTTTATTCTTCTGTCTTCCACACAGAGCAGTAACTATTGGGACAATTAAAAAATAGGTAGTTTAAAGTTTTGTCTTTAATTGAAAAAGTTTATTACTGTGCTGATACCTCTTCAAAACAAAACTAATCATATAAAATTGCAGATATTTTAAATATTTGTTGGTATAAGCAGTATCACTACGCAGTTCGCATGTAGTTAGGCAAAGCTGATAACAGACATGCTTACATGAGCTCTGACAACGTTCCTAAATTCATTTAAAAGAGATTTCATTATGTCTGCAAAATTATATTTAAAAGTAATTACTTCCCTTGCAGCATTCAGTTTACCTTGCTGTTGAATATGATCTTCAAATATTAGTATATTACACATTTGGAGAGGAATTGGTGAAGTAATTGCTAGTATACTGAGAAGTGATCATCATTCACCTTACACTACAGTCTTGCTTTAAAAAGGTAATCTACATGTTAAAAACTGTGTGAGAGGTTCAGATATTTTATAATTTGGTTGGTTATGAATAATGAGTGGGCTTTCTATTTGTAACAGATTAAAACAGCTATGGGGAATTATGGCACCATGCCTTCTTTTAATTTGATGTTGCTGGGAAAGTGTGTGGCAGTTGGCTTAGCCTCAATTTTTTAACACTCCAAAGATTCAATAGATACAGATGCACTTTTTAGAAGAGCCGTAGGAAATGCCTGACTCTTCATGTGCTTGTTGCCATTGCAAGAGGAAGCCTCGGCAGTACAAAGCAGAGAAGCACTGCATCTGATAATAGGTTTGGAGGGTCTGACCCTCCCTTAGTTGCTGTAATCATTAGGCTGCTCTTTTTGTGCATCTTTTCTTCCCATACATGCTCAGCAATAAAATGTAGCAGGCTGTTAAGGATGAAGAGCAATGGAAGCAATTCTTGCTCTTTCATTTGTAATTGGGATAAACCATTTGCGACTGTAACTCACTTGGCGATGCAGTGACTCACACAGATCATACTGTTGAGTTTGACTCAAGCACCAACCCTGAGTAAGAAAAGTGGGCTTGAGCCCTTCTCGTCAGAGGAGAGAGCCAGAAACAAAACTGGTATCCTCTGAGCACACAGAAACGACCCAAACCCTGCCATGATTCCTCTTCCGTACAGCTCATCATGAGCAGGGTGTGGAGGTTTCCATTTGATTGGCAGGATTTCAGAGGTTGCTCATTCCTTTAAATATAGCACCACCTGGGAACTGAAGCAAGAGAAAGCTTTACAATGGCTGTAAGAGCCTCACAGTATTTACAAAACATTTAATAAATTTCAGAGGGTTTGGGGTTTTTTTAAATCGGTGAACCCTTGGGAAAAAATTCAGAAATTGGTTTACCTCTGGCTCCAGTAACCATAAATGAAGGTTAGGAAGCTGAACTCTGCTCAGTGTTCCTTTCACTTGAAGGATTTGGCTTCGATTACATGCTGCAAATAAGTTAATCATTACTCTATTTCTCTTTGATCTTGATTATTAGCTATTGATTGCACTGCTTTCACAGTCCACCCTCTTCAGTTCTCCGAGTCATACTTTCTTCCTTCTGTGGGTGTGTTCCCCTTCCCCCCCCGCCTTTATTCTTATATTGGAGGAAGATTTGCACATTGTTAATCTTATTTCCATCACACTTCTCCTCGTTTCCATTTTTTAAATAATTTTTGCCATGCAAAAACTCTCTTACAAGCTGACCAGACTAATCTCCAGTCCTTGTTCCCAGACCATTGGTCCAATTACTGTAATTCTGTTCCCATCACCTAGAGCAGTGAGGAGGGTAGAGCTGTGGTGGTGAAGCAGAGGTTCCTAGAGACCTTCTTAATCTCTCAGCTGTGCAGAGCGGTTTAGAGGCCCTGAGGGCAATACATGCAGCCGCCTTCCTTGGGTCTGGTCCACGAAGGAGCAGTACACAGGATCCCCAGTCCCTGCTGCTGCATGCCAAGAGGAAAGCACGATGAGCAGGAAGCTGAATAACCCCTCCAGAGCCAGGGAAAAGGCTCAGGTACCACCTCTCCAACAGCAGGGTGTTCAATCACAGTCCCAGTTGGCCTTGCTGTGAGTGGGCTGTAGAGCGGAAAATTTCAGGCATCTTCTTCCTGACCACCCTGCTCACATAAAGAAATGCAGGATGGAGCCCACAGAAGGACCAAACTCTGTTTTTGCTGTACAGGGACATAACACTTGCCTGGGTTTCTCAGCAGTCAAATATTTGCCTGGTGGGGTGCCTCCAAAGCCGTTTCCAGCAGCTGGGCTAGACTGCTTCCTGCAGCCACAGAGCTCTGCTCCTCCTCTCGCCCATCCCTGCTCTCACACAACATGCCAGAGAGTATTTAAACATCCACACAGAACCTCATGTTTGAGATTTCATCCAAAATACACCCTTCTACCACCCACTCAGAGGAAACTCATTTTATTTGTCTAACAAGAACAAAGGGCCAAGCGGGTTAACCCTGCCAAGCTTACTGCCGGGAATCCAGACTTTCACATGCCATTTATAACACCCAAACCCACCCATTCAGCTAATCCTTACACAACGCTGATAAATCATCCCATCTCAGAGGCATCACAGGAGCAATTACTTTACTTTTACCTCTTTATAAAAAAAAAAAAAGGAAAAAAAAGGAAAGAAGGAAAAATAGCCAGTGAAGAGAGGCAGAAGAGGCAGAGACCCCTTTTCTTCTTTGCATTACTGGAAGGTTTATTCCAGCAGGTGCCAGGATTTGTAAAGCAAGATGTGTCAGGTTATTATACTCATGCCCTGTCCATATAATTAATTATACAGCCAACACATTCCAATTTAAGGAATAAAAAATAATAAAGAGATGACTTTTGTGTTGTTAAATCAGAAAAAAAAAGCAACTGGCAGAGAGGTATGAAAGAAAACACCAGGCAAGTTAGTTTAAGTTGGACATAGAGTCGCATGTGCACTGCAATGCCATGGAAATAATTTTTCTGCAGTTGGCAAACCAATATATCCCTGAGATTTAAAGCAGGGTGTCAGAAGCACTGCAGTGGAGGAAGAACTGTGGAGAGCAGGGCATGGGGGGCTGGCAGACCTGCTATCAGCACACTGCCTACTGCCCCAGGGGTGACAACCATCACTTAACTCACTAAAAGTCTCCACCGACAAAGATCAAGCAAAAATACTTCCACTTCACCTATCTGTTTAGACCATGTGCCTACAGGTATCCCCAAACCCTACAAATAATCTCCTGAACTTTTAATAACCTGTGACACTCACACGCACATCAGCTTATGTAGCTCAGTGCTGAAAGTAGAGGTCTCTAGGTAACAGTTTCCAAATGCAAAGGGAAAAATATGTGCTTCCAGAATGGATGATTTATTGCAGGTTAACAAAAAATGAAAGAATAGAGAAAAGAATAAGATACAAATCTGGACCCAGAATAAACAATGCCTCCATCTTGAATCAGCTCACAGCTCCATTGCTTGGCAGACAGGCAGGCAGGCTTTTCATTTCAAGGCTGCTACACAGAGAGCATACACCATTCCCACGCAAAGATGACTAAGACCCTGACTGTTCAATTTGCCAAGCCCCTCAAATAATCCTAAGTAAATACATTGCTTTCCAGAACCCCTACAAGGTCAAAAATTTCACAAAGCCTCCCTCATTGTCCTACTGCTAGCTGATTTCCTTCCAGGAGAAAGCACATAGCCACTCCAATAATTTTTTTATCCAGCTGAACTTCAAAGGAGTTATTGATATTTATGTGTCTTTGGGACCAGTTCCGCAACTAGTGCATTTTAGTTATGATTTTTCCATGTGCACTGTATTTTAAAAGTTAGTAATGCACAGAAATTGTTTACAGAAGTAAAGGTGGATAAGAGAAGAATTTGCAAATATGCTGCAATTGACAATCTTTTCCAGCCTTTTTCTTTTGTTTGGATGAATGGATGGGTGACAAACATCAAGGAAAAAGAAAAACTTGCAGGTTTATGTCAGCAGAATGAAGGCCATGCTGCTACAGCTTCTCTGCTACCAGCACTTGCTGTGTCCACCAGTGCTGTGCCTGCACTTCTAATGGTACTTTAGGTATATACCCTTCCTCTACTCACTTTGCAGCAAAGTGGCTTTAAATCCACATTTTTCGATTGTACACACAAAAAAAGTGAGAATAGTTCTAACTTCTGCACTGCCGCTTTCTTCCAGCTCCCTGCCCATCTGTTTGGCTTCTGGCCTGAGTAGGTTAGAGCACAAACTGTGCCTGTGGGTCCATTGATCATCCCCTGGTGCACCACAGATCTAACATCCTGGTGTAGTAACAAGCCCATTTTGGTCACCACACATTTGCAAGCATATAGGGTAATAGAGGAGCCCAGTTCAAAACTGAGAAGCAGATCCTTATGAAGAAAGCTTTACAGCATCACATTCTCTCCACAGAATGGATGCTAGCATGGGGGCCTAAATTTATATCTGACGGAAACTTTCCTGGTGTTTAGGGATGCTTGCAGATGGGATTTTGGCGTAGTCTATTAGGGAGACAGGATGCACTTTCCTACAAAGAAGAAAACAATCTGAGAGCATAATAAGCAGGGGGGCAAGGTTGCCTTAAAATTTCTGGTAAATTCATTTTGGTGCTGGAAGAAATACACAAATTCATCTCTCCTGAAGGAACGTATCTGTTAGGATTGCAGATCTACTTCTTATGCTCCCTCCCATGGGAGGAAATGCGATGCTTCTTTTTTCCCCTCATCCTGAGGATATCTTCATTATGTTCAACTAAGAGCTTGGCATTACATGACAATGTTGCTAATGAAAGCCTCCAGGCTCCAAAGGGCTGAGTCTCAAGAGCTCTATGATTAAATACAATAATTTGCAGTTCTGCAGTACCCTCCATCTGAAGATCTCAACTGTTTGTACAGATTCCTGTGAATTAAGCTCAATCTCTCACATGTGCGCTATTTCTCATAAACACCAAATACCCTGGTAGCAAGGACACTTTCCCAAGAGGTCACAGACAGTTTTGAGCATTTGTGGCTGGGGTGAAAACTGTCCCCAGGAGCCCAGTGTTTTGCAAAGGTTGGCTCTGCAGCAGCATGAGCTCCCAACTTGCCTTCTGGCAGTTCAGAAAAGAGGGACGTCCTCTCAACTCTTAAAGAGAAAGCCGTACATAATGGATCCCAACCAGATGAATATGCCTCCTGGAAGACTCCCAGAGAAGTGGATTTAAGGCTTATGTATCGTCAGCATTTCCCAGCTGGTTCTTGGCTGGTTCATCAAAGGCTGAACATAGGAAGCTCCATCCTATGATTCGTTCAAGTCACATTAGAAAGAAAATTTAATTCTGGCCTTGTGCTGTGTGTAGGATGCTCATGCCTAACATAGGGCTCTACATTTTATGCAGTCCATTTGATGTCATCCTCCATGATTAAATAATTCAAGAAAAGTTACAGAATGGCCTGACAAGGCATGTTTCTTCTCTTTCTTTTGTGTCTTCTGTTCCAACAACTGCTTCTCCACTTCTAGCAAATGCGATAATTGGCAAAATGTTTCCAGACAAGAATGTACACAAGCTGTTAGGTTAAAAATAAATAAATAACTAAAAATAATATCTCTGATTATTCTATCTGCCTTTGTTTCTGGAGCCAAAATTGAGAATAGGTTTAGAACTCTAATCCTAGAAGTGGTATGAAATGCTGCTAACACCATTAGACTGAAAGTTTCACTCCCAAATGTCTTAATTAAAGATTTAACCCCCCCGTATCAAGTAGACTTCTCATAAAAATTTTTGTTAGTGAGGTGTTTTTAGTATCAGTGAGGTCATGTGTCAAGTGGGTGCATGTTCAAGTCTTCAAGTTCAGATCCCTGTTTGTTCAGTGTTTTTCCACTGTTGTAGTTTTAGCTGTTTCGAACAGGAAATCTCACTGCATTGGGTTTGAGTGGCAAGGTTGGGGTGGGGGGAAATCTACAGGAGTGCCTTCTGTGAGAAGCTGTTAGAAGCTTCCTCCGCAGCTGACAGAGCCAGTGCTGCCTGGCCCCAAGGTGGACTGACCACTGAGTGAGCCTAAGCCCAAGCCCATCAGTGAGGGTGGTTAGCACCTCTGGGATAACAGGAAGTTAAGGAGGGAGAAAAGTTTCTGCACAAGAGCAATTGTGGACAGGTAAGAAAGGAGGGAGAATATGGGAGAGAAATAGCTCTGTNAACTGCAGCCTGTGGGAAGGATTCCTGTTGGAGAATTTCATGGAGGATTGTCACCTGGGGAGGGACCTCACATTGGANTCACCAAGGTCAGTGAAGAAGAGGGGGGAGCAGTTGTTCCAGGTGCCAGAGCAGCAAATCCCCTGCAGCCCATGCTGTAGACTGTGGTGAAGCAGGATGTCCCCCTGCAGCCCATGGACGTTCACAGTGGAGCAGATATCCACCTGCAGCCCCTGGAGGACCTCATGCTGGAGCAGGTGGATGCTGCAGGAGGTTGTGACCCCACGGGAAGCCCGTGCTGGACCAAACTCCCAGTAGGACCTGTGGGCCCCCTGGAAGAAGAACCCATGCTTGAGCAGATTTGCTGGCAGTACTTGTGATCCCAGAGAGAGCCCATGCTGGAGCAGTTCTGTTTCTGAAGGACTTCAGCCTGTAGAAAGGACTCACACTGGAGCAATTTGTGAAGAACTGCAGCCTGTGGGAAGGATTACTGTTGGAGAATTTCATGGAGGATTGTCACCTGGGGAGGGACCTCACATTGGAGGAAGGGAAGAGTGTGAGGAGTCCTCACCCTGAAGAGGATGGAGCAGCAGAGACAAGATGTGATGGACTAGCTGCAGCCCCCATTCCCCATCCCCCTGTGCAGCTGGGGGAAGGAGGGAGGGAATTTGGGAGAAACGTTAAGCCCAGGAAGAAGGGAGAGTTGGGCGGAAGGTGTTTTTAATGTTTGGGTTTATTTCTCATTATCATACTCTGATTTGATTGGTAATAAATTCAGCTAATTTCCCCAAGTCAAGTCTGTTTTGCCTATGACAGTAACTGGTGAGTGATCTCTCCCTGTCCTGATCTCAACCCACAAGCCTTTCATTATATTCTCTCTCCTCTGTCCAGCTGAGGAGGAAGAGTGATCAAGCACTTTTGGTGGGCACCTGGTGTCCACCCATTACACCCACTGGTCTGTAGGTTGTGGAAAAGTCCAGAGAAGCAGAATCAGATAATTTAGTGGGGTAGCAATAATTAACAGTGTGTTGTTAAGCAATACAGTGAATCAATAAAATAGACATCAGTCACAAAGGCTGTTTCTGCATTCTTTCTAGCACCGTTTGATAAGTGCTAGAGGCAAAATAACAAAATTTCTTTCAGCAAGATGGGAAGAGAAACACATGGCTGAGACAGGGCAGCTGATGAAATCCTGCTGGAGGGGGAGGTCTGAGACACACGCATGTCCAGGCAGCTGGAGGGAAATGCATTCACTCAGCCAATGAGAAAGACTATCCAAAGGTCAGGGGGTAGCTAAGCAACAGAAAGGAAAAAACCTTCATCACTTCCAGCTGGAAATAAAGCAAAAAAAATAGATTTCTGGGATTTAATCACAGTACCGTCCAGTGGGTAGGCAGCAAAGCTATGGGAGCAGGCTGTGTCTAGCTTTACTCTATTTGCAGAGTTGCTATGTGACATTAGGCAAATGAACTACTTTTTACCTCAGTTTCCCCATTTAAAAATGTCTCAGTGTGTATAATTGTAACACCTTAACACAATAGCAGGGCTGGGAGGTCTCTGTTTCTACATCTCTTTAAGACCCTAAAGTAAAAGAAGCTGTAGAAGTTCAGACTAACATAGTTATTTTCTGTTTATTTCCAATAGGTAGACACACAGTAGGAACCATTTTGACATGTGTTAGTGTAGGTGGAAATGACTCATTTGGAAATGACTGGAAGCTAACTGCTGTAGACTGGCTGCTGCTACAGTCCTAAATAAATCCCATAAAACAGATCTTGAAAAATGAAGTAAATGTTGCTGCTTTGTTACTAATTAACTTAATATTTAACATGTATATGTCTTTAGTTATACACATGTGAACATACATACGCTCCCTATATTATATACATTCTTTAAATTGTAAAATGAACAGTTAATGCCAAAGAGGGATCCAGCATTTATTTCCCCACTGTATTTACCAACACCGCAAGATTACCTAGAAAACACCGTACAGAAATTTCCTGAACATTTCCTACATGCTTTTTAAGAGTCTTCTTATATAGAGAAGGAGTTCTAGCATCAGATGTATTGTAATGGTCTGAACAAAAATGTGAGTGACAAAACTAAGGCTCAGACTAAGACCAGAGAAGCTAAGGAACTAAGATTAGAGTTTTATTCTAATTTCCTCAGGGATTCTCTGACTTCTCAAGGAAGAGAGGAGAGACTATTTGGTCAGGTCACAGCTGGGATGAGCTCCTGTGAATGGCTGTACTAAACAAAAAGCTCATGCCACTCCTCGGGGCATTTCCACTTCCTTACTTCTGCATGGTGCTTGTGCACATATTGTAGAAAGTAGATATCAAGTACTTATGGGCTGAATTTGTATCTCTAGATGTGCATCTTTCTCCTTAGGGCAGGGGGTGTATCTTTACCTTTAGGGTAGAGGCTGCAAAGTATCTCCATGGGCAGGCAAAGAAGGGTACATCATAAACTGCAGTCATAATTTCTTTCCATTGTGATAGGAAAGCGTGTCACCACTTCAAAAAAGCGATTTGATCAACTTGCAGTGTTTCCTTCTGGCCTTGACAGCTCTCAACCAGCACAACACCTCGGGAGAGCTACAGCATACAGCATTACATGGTAAACAAGGAGACTCTTTCACGGGCTAGCTCAGCCGGGCTCCATCCAGATTCCCAGACCTGGAGTGCGCTGGAGAGACCTGAACATGGTGGCAGGGTGAGATGTGCCCACGTCTGGGATGGGGACACAGGTGCCTGGCAGGGTTGGGGCTCCACCAGCCCCTTTGGCTGTGCGGAGCGGTGGCAGCCACCGGCAGGCGAGAGGAGCGAGCTGTGCACCTGCCCACCTCAGGGAACAAACAGCAGGGCACGCCAGATTTCTGCTCACATCCCAGGCACACGTCTTCTCTTGCCCCCTCCCACATGCCAAACTGCAGACACTAAAGCAACTGCTAAGAGACAGCTAGTCAGAGATCCACTGATTTATGTCACGCCTAACGCCGGCAGAAGCAAACTCGGAGGTGGAGGCAAGGACATTTCAGTGGTAGCATTTCAATGGCAGATTTAAAAATCAGGGCTTAATGTTTCTGTAAATTAAAAAAACCTAATTAGACAACAGGCTTTGAGAGTTTTCCCGCTAGGAAAGGACTGTAAAAGCAAAGCCCTGCTCCAAGGCCTGAGTTAGGCATCTGGTAACATAACAAATCTCCCCCTACAGAGTGTCAGTGGGTTAAAATACTGAGGAGTGCCTGCAGATAAAGCTGCTAAACTCCACTCCAAGCTGCTAAACTCCACTCCAAGCTACCTCTTGCTACAGATCCCAGAGGACTTCACTGAACAGACCTTCTGCCACCATCCTTGCCAGAAAAGAAAATTAATTCTGTTAACTGTAAGGCTACAGTTATATTTTCTGTTTCACACTCACCCACCTTCATAGTCCTTCATGCCCCCCATCAGAGATTCACTTGCCTAGCAAAGGATCTCAGAAAGACTCCCAAGCTATAGAGCTGGGATTGTGTTTGTATTTTGAATTTACCATTAATATTTTTGTAGTTTCAAGTCTCATAGTGTCTAGAAGTCACTTATTCAGCATGCCTAGAAACACAGGGCATAGAGTAGCATTTCAGAGGCACCCAATTTCCAGCCTACGTCAATGGAAAGCATTAATTTGTTTAACTCTTTCCTACAGCAAATGTTGCCCTAAGTTTTGACTCCCAAGCATTTTGAGAGGAAAGGAATGCATCCACACAACACGAGTCTGAGATCCATCCTCAAGGCCATGTAATCACCCTAGAGGATGTAATCACAAAAACCACAGCCAGCTATGGAGCTTGAATGCTCCCTGAACTGAAGAACCACCCCACAGAAAGCCTGTGACTGTCTATTCCACATAACTACATTTCCAAGTATTTTCTGTAGCCAAGAGGTCACTCCCATTTTGGCATGTGAAGTAAGCTAACCGACCCGGAGCTGTGTGAGTGGGGGGCAGCTGGGCATATGAGTATGTGACTTGCTAAAATAAGACATAAGCCCTTGAAAACAGCTTAATATAATCTTGCAGGGGGTTGGTCAAGCCTTCTAATGAGAAACTCTTATTTTCCCTTGCATCTGGCTAGGAGTGTGCTATTACTAACAACAAAAAAAGGATCCTCTTCCTTCATTGATTTGTACTTGTGCTTAGCCTCCAAACAGATGAGATTTCAGGCAGCAGCACTGTTTCCCCAGCCTACATTTGCTGCTTCTTCTTTAGGAAAGTACATGAGGATGATCAGAGAGGAGAAAATGCTTTTCTCTCCAATGGTATGTGAGGGATAAAGAGAGAAACAATTCAGAAACAAAACTATCCCCAGCTGGAAAGCAAAGGTTAGTCCTGAGAAAAGACAAAGGGAAGGGAAATTGCTAAACTTCTGCTGAAAATAATGAAAAACACCTGTGATGTAGCTCCCCAAGGAGGCTAATTAAGTGAGAAAGATTGGTGCTTATTGGAACTTACAGACTCTCAGCAAAATTTAAAGTATTATCTCTCACATGACTTATTTGCTTGCTATTTTAGGAAAACATATCTGTCCTTTGTTATACTGATTAGATGACAAGATTGATTGACTTCCTATGTTACTTTGAGTGACTCACGTATATCTCTACACTCCTAAATAGGTATTCACTAAATTATTTACACCTTCTGCACATCATTGCCCAAAAATCTCATTCTTGTGTTCATCTGTTTGTTCAACCTGCCACAGGAGACAGGAATAGAGTTGTGAGCTCATAAATGGCTTCTTTTCTTGTACAAATACAAAATATGCAATCATTATAACACTTCTTTTTTTTTCTTTTACTTTAGGCCTCTTACTCAAAGTTTCTCTCATCTAAACTAGTCGTATTTACCTATCTCACAGGCTGTTCAAATAATTTTGAGCATACGCAGGGTGGTTTGCAAATACAGAAAATGACAAAAAACCCTGCGGAGTGTAATATAGAAAGAATTAAAATACATAACAGAGAAGAGAAAAGGGACAATGTGCAAGCACACAGAGCAATCATACTGCTAATGCATAACTTACTGGCTTGTTCTGTAATGTTTGCAACATTTATTCGGCCATACTTCTTTACAGTTCACTGTACTGCTTTATTAGATGATGCTTTCCTCGCCTCTGTAACCCACAGCAATGTACTTAAAACATATGGTACATGAGTGAGATGAGGGACTGGCTGGTGTCATGGTTACAGGTGGATGAACACTGAGCTGCACAAATAGATACTGTCCCAATCTGAGACACAGATTTTTGTATGGAACATTATCTTAAGTCACTCAGACTTTTCAGAGATGTTCAGTAGTTCATTATTTTCCAGGTGCCTGAATTGAGGCTTTGAGATTACAGGAGCTAATGTACTGAAGAACTAAAGGCAAAGCAAGCTGGAGCTAGAGCATGCAAAGTGCTGTGTGTCACCAAGTGCTGTGGAACACTCTAATATTGGACACTTGAGTGACTTCAGTTTCTGCTCTCCACTCTTCAGCTCTGCATTCATGAAATACAGAGCTCTGCATTCATGAAACACAGGTAGTGCCCTGCCATCTCCAAGGGGAAGAAGGAAAACAGATGAGTTAGTATTTGTGAGGCACACAGTTACTATAGCAATAAGCAGCACAGAAAAACTCATGAGGAAAGTAATTGCCTTCCATGCAGATAGCATGCAGTCAGTAAGGCATGGAGACACACTCTGAACAAAAAGGAAAAAAGTACTGAGCAGCTGCTCCTTAAATGAGCATCATCCATCTTGTGCACTGCGTGAGCAAGGCCCTGTGGAGTCCTGTGTGACCATAGAATTAACAGTGGCCCTTTAACACGCACACGCATTCTAAACCCTGCTATTTCCAGCCATTGAAGGCCTGACTTTGAAATCCTGCTGGTAAGACAGAGAGAGTGCAGTACACAGTTGTTCAGATTATAAAAGGAGAAATTCCATGTTGTAGCATTAGCATCAGGCTGTTACACATCATCTGTGACACTCAGGTCCCCCTACATAGACCTCTGTTACTTAGACCAAGGAAATAACTGACTGTGATGATAATCGCTCACCTTTGTGATGTGGAGCAATGGGAAGGTACAGAAATTTTTGCTTTCTCGGGGAAGGTGATTGCTTACAGAAAGAGATTCTCTACCCATTTTTTCCCCTCTGTCCCTTCTTTCCAAATTGTCTGTACACTTCCTCCTCTCCCTCTCCTTACCCAAATTTCTCTCTGAATTTAAGTATGTTCCTGTTGTCGGCTTCAGCCGTGTTTTGGCTAATGCCCAGTTTCCCATCTAGGGAAGCTTGTACAATTTTGTTAGTCATCCCAGTCAGTTTCTTAGTTGCCTCTTCTAAACCATGGGAACACTGCCTCTTGACTTCTAGTAAGCTCTGTTATCCTTGCTCCTAATACTCACTCTTTGCCAAGTCAGCTTCAGATTCCTCTTCTCCATCTCCTCTGTTTCAGTTTTCATGACCATCCATTTGTTTCTGTTTTCAGAAGATGAAGATTCTCCTAAGAAGTCAATTGTAGCAATCCTGGCTAACAAAAATACTTGGTACTGTGAGATGGATTAAAAGTCACAGGTACTGGCAGCACTGCAGACTTTGACAAATGTATTTCTGCATGCTAAAAATACACAAATAAATACTGAGATCAACTCCTGTTACAGAGTATTGATGTAAGTGCTCCATTATGGCAGTTTTCTGTGATTTTTTCGTAGGATGCTTTGCATGTTCTGAGTGTGAGGAAAATTGCTGCAGGCGCTCAGGTAATTAGCTCTACATGGCTTTTCTTAAAGACAGTTTTAAGGAAAAAAGAAGACCACTTTACTAGAAATTGCAAACTACATTGCTACATTTGGGTTTATGGTGTTTCCTAATACTCCCTGACTTTTCTCCTAAGAGCAGGCTGGCAGTGATGTGAAAGAGGGAAAAGTGTCCTTGTGACCCAATCCTTCCTTCCACTTTCAGCACAAAACTGTAAGAAGGTGATGGTGCCAGAAAAGGCCACTGTCTTACTGCCAGTAAGGGATGCTTAGCAAAGGGCAAGGACAGGGTTATTCTTCCCAGAACACTCTCTAGCAAGCTGCAGCTTAAGGACTCCTTCAACTTTGCCGTACTCACATCCACTAAACCACCCTTGACAGACCTTTCTGCTAAAAATATAGCCAAGAAATTGGGTTTTGTTTGGTTGGGGATTTCTTTTATATATATTATCTTTCTTTTCTTTTATCTGGACATTCTTTTAGCATCCAGGACATACGGAACTCACAGCCACAGACTAATGTGCTCTGGTAGAAAGCATTGTTCTCTGTACTTTATGAACAAGTGGACTTGCTGGGCTTGATGCATCAGTGTGCATGTTAAATGAATACAAAACTGTAAACATTCAAGAACATAAGGTGAAGAGGGATGCGGGGACTGTGAACCGACCTGAAGAACAATGAGAATGCCCACCATAATGACTGAGTAGTTCATTACAGAAATACAACAGAGAAAAAAGAGCGCTTTTGAGTATAGAAACAGTTTTCTGTGAATGCTTCCAGCTTTATTTGCATCCAGCACATTTAATCTGATGCCCTAGTTGGGGTGTTGGAGGAGCAGCCTCCAGAGTTTCATGTAACCGTTCCAGCTGCCAAATTAATTTTTGCAGTTTACAGCTAACAATCCGTCATACACTACCCAGTGTTTAACTTCTTTTGTTTAGATCATTTGGATAATTAAAGTACCACAAATTCCATGGTGTCAGCGGGTCTCAAACAGACCTCCTGCTGGCTCTGCAATCTCTTTCAGAGATCAAAAATTAAAACAATGAATAATACTAGAAGAAGGAGTCCAAGTAACTCATATTTTATGTTTCATGCTTTCCTAATGACAAGGTCGTATAGTCAGCAGTGTGATCAATGCAAATACAATATGCCTTTGGAAAAAGGCCAAAGTCTGCCTGTGGAAAGGGCAATCAAGGGAACTCTTCCGTAATAATGGTAGATAGCATGGGTAGATAGCAGAGATCCCAAGGCTCTTTACCAAAAGGAACAAAAGACCAGTGCCTCAAGTTACCAAGTTAAAAAACAAGCCTATGGCAAGTCCCATGTGGGCATGATGTCCTATCCTCTGAACACACATCTCTCTCTCATGCATACTACATTTGTGTCAGCATCATTTTCTGTTGCTCAGAAAGCCTATCCTCAGCAAATATCTGGAGCTAACAACTGTTCTGCATTTAGTTGACATGCACATGACCGTGCTACGCCTGGCCAATCACTGCTATCTCTCCTAAGACGCAAGCAAAAAAAATAAATCCACAGATGTTAAATTGTTTCAGCTTGCCTACCCATTTAAAGTAATTAATTCTGCAGACTATTTCTGACTATGTCTACAAAAACAACATCATTTCTTCCTATTGCTTGTTCTTTTCTTATTGTATATATTGTATCTTTCCAAATCACTGCCAGGGCACAAATTCTGTGGCACACAAAACTCTGAGCAAGCAAACTCCCTGATTTACTGAGTCCCATCTGTGGCTTTTCATGATTATGAATAAGAGGTTCCTTTTTGTTTATCCATGTGAAGGTTTTGAAAGCAGGTAAGATTCACTTTTTCAAAATGTACATAGAGTAAACACACTTGACAAAAATAAAGCTAGGGATGGATAAAACAAGGCTGTAATGGAAAGTAAGAAGCTAGAGAAAAGCCCAATAGAGCTCTGAAAAGCCTCTGGAAGCAAACTAAGAGCTCCTGATCACTAATATGACTGAGCAAAGGGACATTAGAATAGGTTGGGGGTTTTATGACTCTTGGATCGGTATTAATAGGAATACACTAGCTCAGTACTTGGCTCATTTTTTCTGTCCTTATGGCACATGGGACCCACAAAGAACACAAGGAAGCCAGAGCACTGCCCCCATGCTCCAGCAGGACAGAGCTCAAGTTTAATGTGCTCCGGTGACCTTAAAATAGAGATTCAATACAAAGGCATGGTAGAGTTTGTGAGTAAATGTAGCTGCCCATGTAGACAATATTTGTAATCACATCTGCACAGTCCTGGCTCTAGAGTGCAATTACACATTCACATGCTACAGCAATCGATGTGCTCACTCCCTAAGGACAGGCTCCAAAGCCCAACATTTTCACAGCTTTGTTGACCCCAGGGCCAGCCAGCTGCGTGCCTGTGCAACCCAGGCTCCCAAGGGCTCTGGGGCGAGCTGATCCCAGCTCCCAGCCTCAGCCACGGCTGTTACCACTGCCCTCACTACAGGGAGCTGGCAGCAAGCAGCTGGGGCAGCATCTCTCCCAAATCTCCAACCATCCAGGGCTTTTGGGAAGGGCTTAGCTTCTCCTGTTTGCTCAGGCCCCTGCAAAATCAGGCATTAAGATGCCTGGACCACTTTCTCATCACAATTGCTAGCTGTGGGAGTGTTACTCACCAGTTGTTCATCTCCCCTCAGGACTTCAGTGCTAGAGGTTGTCACAAAAAAAAGGATTACGTGCTATTTGCAGCGCCTCACTAGTGCTCCCAGGAGACACTATGCTCTGCTCTTTGTAGTTACTAAGTGATGAAACAGTTATGGGCATCTACAAACAAACCACTCATGCTGTTACAGACTTTGGAAATGAAGCTGAGGAACAACGAGTGGTGTTTTGCTTTGCACTGTCATTTTAAGGTGAGTTCTGAAGCCACCTGGATTTAGTTGGGTTGAACTTAAAATCTGCATTCTTTGCCCTTAGAGTCATGAGGACAGAATACACAATGTGAATTCTGAAAACTCATACACAGAAATTAAATGAAGATGATTCCCCTCCCTTTTTAAAGTCTCTGCTTTCTTTCTTTCTTTTTTTTTTAATGTTTGTATTTGCCTCTGCTGAAACTTACATTCACTGGGCTATTCCCCTAAATGTCAGAAGGCTAAACTGTCCACCTAGTAAGCTGGAAATGGATGCAAAGGCCATAACTACTGGCAGAAAGGTAAATCACCGTGACACTAGTAGTTTGTTTGTGGTCAGGATGCAGTGCTCAATTTGAATAGTAAAAGAGAGGATGCAAAAAGGCTCTTCTTTTGATAAGTGCTGGGATCTCAGAACTAGTGAAGAAGTGTTTTTAAAGATGAAGAACTGAGGTTTGAGTTCAATTTCTGTTTGATTCTCCTCACTGTTTTTTCTGGAAAGCTCATTTCCAGTCTTTAGCTCCAAAATTACTGGTTGCTTTTTCTTGCATTGTACTCTCTTAAATATAATTTCTTTTTCATATGGCTGTCTTCCTTCAGCTGTCTGCAAGCTCAAATCTGCTGAACCTGGTTCTTCCATTCCTGTGCACAGTGCGAGGCTCAAATGCATCTCATAAAGTGATACTGGGAGCTTGCAGTGTTCACTTCGGGCAATTATAGAAAGAAGACAGGATGAGATGGACCAGATAGGTCTAAAGTGTATTTACACATGTTTGTAAATCTAAGGGAATCTCTTTGACCAGCTGACCATCAAGTGGCAGAAAAGCCCAAAGAGACAGCTCTGTGTATGGAAATATGGTATAGTCTTTGAACACAAAGGTTAAATAGGCAGTGCTGATCCTTCCTGACCAATAGAAAAACAAGGAGCTCAACAAAATATATTTTTGCTCTAACAGCTGTATCCATTCCCATTAGAAACAGGGATCTATCAGGAAAGGGAACTAGGAGAAACTTTGAGACACATGTAACTCTGTAGAATTAAAACCACAAAAAAGCCCCCCTGTTTTCCTTGCATAGCACGAAAGTCACCTTTCAAGGCCAGAGAGGTTTCATGATGTTATTGCACATTCTCACTGTAAATGACTAATGTATGCAATATCATGTCCACCAGTCTCTAGCAGATTGCCATACAGAGCCCAATCCAGTATGAACTCATAACATCCATCCATCCATCCTTTGTGTAGCGAAAGGCCATTTGAAAACTTGGAAATTCCATACCTGCAGCAGCAAGACATACACTATACACACCTTACACAGGAATGTAAAGCCTGGACTGTAATACCAAGTCCATATATATGTGTTGTTAAACCCCAGTTGGCAACTAAACCGCACATAGACAACTGATCACTCCCCTTGATGGGATGAGGGAGAGAATCAGAAGGGTGAAAATGAGAAAATGGATGAGTTGAAATAAAGACAGTTTAATGGGGAATGCAAAAGCTGTGTGTGTAAGCAAAGAAAAAGAGAGAATTGTTTCACCACTTCCCATGGGCAGGCAGGTGTTCAGCCATCCCCAGGAAAGCAGGGCTCCAACGTGTAATGGTTTCTTGGGAAGACAAATGCATCACTCCAAATATACCCCCTGCCTCCTTCTTCCTACAGCTTTACATGCTGCACATGGTGCCGTATCCTGCAGGATATGCCTGTGGTCAGTTCGGCTCAGCTCTCCCAGCTGTGCCCCCTCCCAACTTCTTGCATTTCTGAAGCCACTGGCTGGCAGGGTGGTAAAAGAAGCAGAAAAGGCCTTTGCTTTGTGTGAGCTCTGCTCAACAGTGACCAAAACATCTCTGGATTACTAACACTGTTTCCAGGACAAATCCAAAACATGGACCCATACTAGCTACGGTGAAGAAAATTAACTCTACCCCAGCCAAAAGTAGCATAACATGTAAGGAGGTTGCAAAGTGAGGAGTGCTGAGATTAGCTCCACAGCAAGGCCTTATAAGCCATGTGGAGGAGAGAGGAACCTTCTCTCACCTTGAGCCAGCCCTGCTGACCACCACTGAGAGAGAGAGAGGCGAGCAGGGAAACCACAGCACCCTCGCAGCCAAACATCCTCCCCCATGTGACCTCCACAGCACCAACAGCATCTCATGTTGAAGGTACAGGAAGTTTAGTAAGCAATGTGGTTGAAATTCAATGCTGAATTGGCACTGTGAGCACTCCCACCTGGGTGCTTCTTGTAGCAGTTCACTGTGTTTCTGTCCTTGCAAGCCTTCCCTCTGTGTGCTTCTGTGGAACAGATCAGCTTCTCCTGTGGGTTTCACAGGAAGCTGGGTGTGGAAAACTCTTTGCTGGGCATACTGAACCTCAAGTTACCGCTACTAGGCCAAAGCATTCTTTTTTCTTTTTGGTGGAAAAATCGATTGGAGAAGGCCAGGAATACTGTGTGGTTTCTGCAATAGCTTTCTGTCTCACAATTTTGAACCATTCTCGCTCTTTCCTGAGGCTCACAAGCCAGGTTTTCAGTGGAGTGGGATTGCCACAAGTTCTGCTTCTGGCCAGTGCCTTTTTGGAGGATCATTTTAAGAGGAAAAATAAGGTGACATTAATTCAAAGCAGATTCCCAGCTGGTGTCCACAAACAGGAGCCTATAGTTAGGTCCCCAGTCACCACAGCTCTTTCTTTCATTGGATGCCTTATGCTGCCCAGAGGGGGTAGGAAAAGGAAGGAGAGCTGCAGGAAGGTGGCTGAAGTCCAAGTCTCAGAGACTTAAAAATTCCTAATTTCAAATTGTGCCTAGCAATTTTGCATCAGTTCAGAATTTAGACCCCTCCTGTTAAGTGTTATTTCTCTACAATGCTGAAAAAAATGGGTGACTACAGAAGTGTCAGGCAGGTTTTCAATTTTGTGGGATACTTTTTTTCCCTTTACCTCATTTGAAAAACAGCAGTCACCAGAATAAATGGCTAATTCAGTCTTTAGAAATATCCATATATCCCCTGATAGATTTTTCAGGGAATTTTGTGCAGTTTGGATAGGCAAATAGCTACAGTTTTGTACTATTAGTCCTGGCATATATATAGCAATACAGACACCCACCATGAAATGCCTCTGTGAAAATGCTTCTGTCTCATTGCAAAGAGGACTGAGATCAATGCTGAAAGGTACCGTTTTGCTGCTATGTAATATCATGATGCATCCACAGCAGCTGAGTGCGGCTTAGGTCTCCACATCTCAGGAAGGATGTAGCAGAGTTAGAGAGGAGCAACTAGAAGAGCTGAGAGGATAGAGAAGCTGACTTAAAGAGACTAAAAAGGCTTCTGTTCCTCTCTTTGGAGAGAAAATCAAGGTTGAATGTGATCAAGACCTATAAAACTGTGTAGACATCTTCTCTTAGTGACCTGTTCCAGTGTCTCACCACCCTTACAGTAAAGAATTTCTTCCTGATATCTAACCTAAATCTATACTCACTCAGTTTAAAGCCATTTTCCCTTGTTCTATAACAGGCGCTTGTAAAAAGTCCATCTCCAACTCTCTTGTAGCCCAATTTAGGTGCTGGAAGGTGCTATAAGGTCTTTCCAGAGCCTTCTCTTCTCCAGGATGAACAACCCCAACTCTCAGCCTGTCTTCACAGGAGACGTGCTCCAGCTCCATGGCCCTCCTCTGGACCTGCTCCAACAGGTCCATGTTCTCCTCATTTTGCAGGCCCCAGAGCTGGATCCATTACTCCAAGTGGGGTGCCATGAGAGTGAAGTAGACGGGGAAATCACCTCCCTTGACTTGCTGACACTTCTTTTGATGCAGCCCAGGATATGGTTGTCTTCAATTTGGCTGGCACATTACCAGCTCATGCTGACCTTCTTGTTAAACAACACCCTCAAATCCTTCTCCTCAGGGCTGCTCTCAATCCATTCTCTTCCCAGTCTGTATTTGTCCATGTTTTAATGCCAATACCCTTAAGGCTTTCAAGCTTCCATGTCATAAAAATTTGCTTTGAATTCTTTTCCAATAAAAAACTACAAGAATAGATTTTAGCAGATTCCTCAACTAGTCTCTGTTCCTAATGAGAATCTTAAATTAATTAAAAATCAAGGATCTTATAGTCAGGGAAAGAAGTAAGTGATATAGGTTACTGAGTAAAAAGAGACCCTTCAACAGTCAGACCTCAGCTGAAATCCTGCAATTACACAAGTTAGGCTCTTTTGAAAGGTCTCAGAGGAACACACATAATTCTCAACACAAAAACATGCTTCCAGCAAACAAATCAGAGACCCTGTGCTGCTGTTGCTGCACAGAAAGGGAAATAAGTGTAACTCATTTGGGTGTTTTGGTGAGAAAAGATAAAAAAAGAACACCAAAGCAGATGCCCTTGGAGAGACTCTTAAACCAAACCCACAACCTCTATAAAGGTGTAAAATGAAAACCAGGAAGAAGTGAATCAGCAGGCCCCAGGGCCCACTGCTCTGCTGTTAAAGCAGTATCCAACAATGTGCACTGTATACCTGCAGTGTATCTGCACTGATTGACACATCTCTAGTCTGTGTATTTATTAGAGTTTACTGCATTCTTTCTAATCACATTCTCAGCAAAAATGTGGGTTCTAAGTTGCTCTTATTCACTTGAGACACCCCTCTGACTTGGGAGGATACAGGCTGACCCTACCAACTTCGTGCTGCAGGGCAGGAGCTTGTCATTGTTACTTGTCTATAAAATGTCATTCTTTGTTATTGTCATGGCATTTTACCAGTTGCACAAGTAATTAGCTCCCTGTAGACGTGGTATTGCCAACCCCAGCAATCTTTAATGGCTTAATTAACAGAGTCTTAGAACATGATGCATGGTGTTCTTTGCTGTCTGAGCCATTGGGTTTTGCCTTCACTCATGTCCATGTTCAAACAAATTTGGAAACAAGCGACTGAAAAAAAAAAAAGGCCAGACATTAAATGTATTGTTTTCAAGTCATATTCTGTGGGAGGTTTAATGGAAACAGAGGTAAATGTAAACTTTTGGATCCAAATCAGAAAGAAGGATCAATCAGTACATACTCTATCTTACAAACACACATTGCTTTCAAAAATACGGACTGCATTCAGTTCTTCATTGCTACCTGTCCTTCCTAGATCATAAACAACTAAACATTGCATGTTTAGTAAAGCTTTACTGTGACATATCTATATGTTTTGTTGTTATAGAGCCCACAAAATACTCCCCTAAAACTAATTTTTGCTTGCTATCCTCATGCTCATTACAAGGAGATTACAACATGGCCTCCTCCTTCAGAAACAAATCAAAACAAAGCAAGCTGGGGGGAAAAAACCCAAACCATGAGTCATACCCTGCCTTCCTGACAACATTGAATCCAATGTTACACACTACTGCCTTAATAAGGGCTAAAAGTAGTTAATCTGTCTTTGGATTAGGTAGCATGATATTGAATTTCTGGCCAGTGTATTCCCAGCCCAGCAGAGAATCAGTTGCAGATAAAATGAATAGACCCCTCACCTCCTCCATAAGCTCAGATGTCTGCTATCTATTCCAAATAATCCATCTTTGTCTGCTATAAAGTACACATCACCTGTACCCCACTCAGGAGCAGTAAACACTTACTCATTGTGAGGAAGAGGATGGCCTCTGGCAGATTAATTGCTCTGACTCTCCTCCTCCTTAAGTAAAACACAGTTTCCCATTTTTTTCTGGATATGTTATTTCAGTACTTCACCCAAACACTTGGCAGAGAGACAAATACCCTAGACACTCCTTAAAACTCCAAGACCAAGCTCCTCAGTTTATTTAGTATTTTTGTAGACTTGGGTTAAACAAATACAGTGCTTTACAGAACTATCAAGGAATCCACTCTGTGTTTTTGTTTTCAACAATTTTGCTTAATTTCCTCCTTTTTTGTTTTGTCAAGCAAGTTACATAACACAAACTTTTCATGAAGATATTTCTGTTCTTGCCTTCTGCATTATTGCAATACCCTCCCAGCAGCCTCAATTTGAGTTACTTATGGTCATGTTGCTGACCTTGAGTGAGCCTGGCACCCATGAGAGCAGAAACGCTGCATGATCCACACCAGCCCTGAGCTCATTTCCGTGCAATACAAGGACTAGCACAAATCACAGACATGTAGTAAGCTTTTGATAGTACTGTTGGAGAACATGCTCATCCTTTCTGGATGCTTGGCAGGGAATTCTGGGAAGGCCATGGAGGACCACAGGTGGTCTAAGGCGTTAGCCTGCAGCTACCCTACAAAGCAGTGTATGTAGGATGCCCACCTGACCATCTCAGCCAAGAGATCCAAGATACAGTAGAGTTTTGTGTACAGATGGCAGCTAAAGTAGGGCAACACCTGTGCTCTAGCTCAAGTTAACATTGCAAAGAGAAACATTTTTGAAGTAATAGATAAAGGAACTTTGAGAAGCCATGTGGTCAAATGATGACAAAGGAACTGGGTAGTAGCATTTGGATTATCCATCATCAGCCCCAAGTGGGATGTGGCTTGGTGAATTACAGGAGAGCATCCACATGGCTTACTTAAGTGTTCTGCAGAATGGTGCTGTCATGTTTGCTTGTCTTGCAAAGTAATTACGGAAGGCTAATACAGCAATGCAGGATTTGTAAATCTTTTTGAAACGTTTGAGTGGCAGGTGCATTCTGACACATTTAACATTTGTTTCCTGTTCTCAATATTGCCAGATCACATGCATGGGTAGCCTCAAGTGATGGTGCTTTCTGTTCAATGACAAATGTCAGTTCCACTTCATCAGTACAGGATGCTGGCTTCACCTCTAACACAAACCCTCTTCCTAGCCCACTCACCCCAGCACAGCAGGCAGGCTCCTCTCCCAAACATGAGAGATTGAACAACCCTTTGTCTCTGGTCCCTCACACCAGCACAGCCACGGAGTTGATAGCCTAGCCAGCAGGAGTCTGAATGATGGAACCACACCCAAGGACACCACTCTTCCAACATCACATGAGATCTGAAGGAGAAGCGGAGGTCTTTCGTAGTTTTACGGACAACCTCAGGAGCTAGGGTAGAGCTTCTCTCTACCTTGCTCTCTTATGCACTTATATAAGACTTGTTTTGCTACCAGCTTGTCTTTGCTCTTTGCCCTCTTATTTTCATGATGGTTTGTAACCATATCCTGGGGAGCTGAACTGTAGCCTCTGAGCTTCATGTGATTCAGCAGAGCAGTTTTGTGTTCCTAGTTAATATATATCAGAAATGGTCACTGGTGCAGCAAGCCAGACCCCTTCCTGGCAGAAGGCACCAGCCTGCCATGCACAGTGCAGAAAGCTGGCTCTGCCAAGGAAGCACATCATGCCCCTGTAGGCAGTGGAAGGATGCCTCATACATCTCCATACAAGGCACCTGCTGCAGAGTCCAACAGCAGTATGGTTTTCTGCCAGTGATATGAAACATCACTATATGGCAAGCAGAAAAATTGCTAAGGACAATTTCTGTGCCTTAAAAATACACAAGGATAGCAGCATGTGCTATAGGAAAATATTAAACAAAGAGACTGCTGGATGTGTAGGATGACAAGATTCAGCTCCCCTGGCTAAGCAGTACATAGCCCTGTGCTGCCTGGCAGTGTACATCAGGTATTTGTCAGGAATGTCAGTGCAGAAATTCCTCTCCTCCTGACAAAGAAACTGCTATGGCCACCGAAACAGTTGTGGGAAAAGAGAATTTAAAAAAAAAAAAATTACTTTGAGGTCTGAGGACCACAGGACAATTTTCAGATTCTGTCCAAAGGGTGGTTGGTTTCTGTGAGGTTTCTGTGATGGAATTCCTCAGGACCACTCCTGGCAGAAAGGGTGTAACCCATGGCACTAGCACTGCTGATCCCTGGGTGACTCAATCTTAAAATCTTAAGGGCAGTGTAACAACTACCAGTGTTAACTCACAAACGAAGAATCCGAGCACCAGTTGGGGCTTCTATGCCATGGACAATGACAACTTCTGGAAGCAAGCAAGCTTCTTATGAAGTCCTGAATGTTAAAATCCTCTTAAAAAAGCAAATAGGCTTCCGACAAAGCCCAAGGGCATATTTCAGAGCACTTTGGATTTTAGCCTGTTTCAGCCTCTACTGCCAACTATCCATCTGTCCTGCTAATGTGCTTCATTATGCAGCTAGGTAATGAGCCTAGAGCTCCTTTACTGGTGGGATTATAATTGCAAGGGGACAGTGAGACAAACTTGTTATGTGGGTCGCAGGGGGAAAGGTCCATAGGGGGGTTTTCTCATTTTTCATTCAAACACGGTCAGAGTACGTATCATTCCAGTGAAGTTTTCCCCATTAGTAAGAAATATGTCCCTTTTCCTCGCCACGGGGAAGCTAAACTCTGGTTCAAAGGACTTGTCACAGGGGCTATCAGAGGTGATGTTTCACTGACATGAAGTGGTGTCTCTGGATCTGGCCATGCTGCCTCAACAAAGAGTGGGAACAAGCAGACTGATCAGGGCAAGAGGAACACATTCTTCTATTATGTTTTCCCTGCACATTAAAGGGCAAAGATTTCAGATACAGAGCTCAGAAATGCTCCAACACCAGCAGTAATAGCTTGCCTTTTCTTCATGCCTGCAAACTACTCAGCTGGCACAGCTGGCTTCTTATGGTCCAACCACCATGGACAGGATACAGCAGCATCAAGCTTTGGCCAAGCACCTGCTCCTCTGCAACTCCCCTCACCTTTCACTGCTCCCCTTACTACCTGAAGAGATCCCTCAACATCCTACTTAGCTGGGTCAGCTTTCCCCAGGCTGCTTCATGAATGTCCTCTTTTGCAAAGGAATGATAGCAGAAGACACTACTGACCTTTACCATACTCTACAACAGGTAGAAACTGATCCTTGTAGTGCTTTATGGCTTTAAAAGCTATTGTGCTTTCAGTTAAGTCTTTGATTTTAGCTGCCTGAGTCATTGATGACCTGACTGGTTTGATTTTAGTAGCTTTTATTTTGTCTTCCTTGGAATGGCATTGCCCAGTGGTAGGCAGTTTACCGTCTAAATGGGCTAAATATAAAATAGTTGTTATATCTTGCAGCCATGGTGGAGAAAGCAGATTTGTTTTATTTTGATGAGTGGTCTAAATATTATCATATCATATTTTGGCATTTCAAATGCAGAAAGGGCTGCCTTTGAACTCCACTTATCTCCTGTGAAATGACACTTCTGATTTATGCAGCCAAGGCATCATCTTCTATAGATTTGTAATAAGGTTTGGATCTGACCTACTGTGAAATCACAACGTCAGAGTAAGTTGACTGTTTTCAAGTATGTGTCTCATGTAAGTGCTTACCTTAGTTTAAAAACAAGAGCTAAGCTGATATTTTAGTAATTTTACATTTCTTTTTGATTACAAGCTTCTTGTGATTATAAAAGTCAACGGTAATATAGTCATGGGAGCATAATTATGCAAAGCTGGTGTAGCCAAAAATTATAAAGAAATAAAAATTTAAAAATATAAAGATTATACGCATGCTCTGTTTCTGGACGCAACCACAAGTAATGGAAGATGAAAACTGTCAGCAACCTCTACAACAGAAATCAGAATCCTCGGGAGAGGCATGCAGATAGTGAGACTTTCAAAATGAAAGGTTATTCAGAAAAGAGCTTGATCCCAGTACTTTTCTCCAGGGCATAGGCAGGCTGACCCCACAGGCAGCTCAGGTCTCCTGACAGTCAGCCGGAATGGTGCTGCAAGGTAAGAGGTTCTTTCTCTTACACTATGGTACTTCAAATGGAATTGAGTTTCCTCTAAGCTTTATGCTTGATAGAGCGAAAGAATGTCCTAAATGTTGAACGATTGGCTACTGGCCAGAGTAACTATAAAAAAAAATGAAGAGAGTCTGAATTATAAAATAGAAAAAGTAAGCTTATACTCAGGCTGACTTTAGTGCCACTAAACACACT
Organism: Melanocharis versteri; assembly: GCA_013397845.1. NCBI lineage: Eukaryota > Metazoa > Chordata > Aves > Passeriformes > Melanocharitidae > Melanocharis > Melanocharis versteri. Next base: position 299,939 of record VZTG01005281.1, on the reverse strand, counting down.
TAGTGCTAGCTGTGACTCTGCCTTTAAATATCAGCTTGTACCCAGCACCATCAAAGAAATACCTGGGAGAGCCCAGTTCTCCAGCAGGACTACTCTGCTGGGGAAACGTTGGAGAACAATAAATTATAATAAATAATAAACAGAAATAAAAGGCCAAACTGCCTCATGTACACATGACAAGCCCTTTGAATTTAGTTATCTCCTCATCCTTTGTACGCAATAAATCTTATGTCTAATGGCTATCACTTTTCAGATGGATGTTGAGTATCAAATGCGTAGGACACGTTGAATGGGGACGCAGGCAGCCACATATCCTGCATGTCTACCCAGAAAGTCCCGTCACCCATTCAGCCCAGCTTGTGAAGCCTCAGAAACCAGAGACAGGTTGTGGACATCCCTGGGAGGTACTTCACATAGAGCAGCATCTCTGCTTTGCCAGGCTGGCCTAGTATCATGGAGGGCTTAGGAGTCCCTACCCAGTGGGGCAGCAGCTCCCATGCACACTCACACAACCCCTTTTACAATTGCTGTGCCAATTATTTCTCACCTGGATGGGGCTTTGTATGGGTTTTAACAAACATCTCAGAGCTTTGGTAGCCCTTGCACATTAAGGGAGAATGATCTTCACCTGGAAGGATAAAGCCTGGGACTCAAAACTTTAGATTTCCTTTTACATTTTCAGGATACTCTTCATAGGAAGAGTGAACGACACGCGCCCCCACCCCTCCAGTCATTTTCCCCTCAACTCAGGTTGTTTTTTGTCCTAAGCTAGAACCAGAATCTGCAAACGTGTTGAGGCAGGTTCTACCACCGTTTCCTTAATCCATTCAAGCATAGTCCTGCTGAGGAATACTGAACATAAACTTCTTTAGACCTGTGCCGAGGGCACCAATCGCTCTCGGACAAAGCAGGAAGCTCCTCAGTGCCAGCACTGTCCAGGTCCGATCTGATTTTTTTCATCCCATATCCTTTAGCCTGACCCTCAATTTCCCCTGTGTCCTATGCCTGACCCCTCCCGGACTTTTCCACACCCTCCGCTTACCGCCTGTGAGATCAGGCTGGCTGGGAGCCGCCTGTGACACAGTCCGAGGCCCAGCTATTCCAGCCTACCTGCCGGCAGCAAGCTCGTGAGCCGTGTTTGTGTGTGTGTGCCTTTCTCCTGCCCACATGCCAGTGCTGGGAGTTATCCTTCACAGCTCTGAGACCTCTGCTCCCTCTCAAATTTGTTTAAAATTAGCATATGAATGTAAAAGCAACGAGTGCTTGCGTGTGAGGGGCAGGGAGGGTAGGGCTGCAGAGACGTAGTTGTGTAAGCATAATTCACTTTGGAACATAGGCTAAAAATAATAAAGCTACATCATCACATTCTTTCACAATGCTTCAGAAGAACTGGAGTAGTACTTACAGCTGCAACAAATCCCTATTAAAACCAAAGGGAAGTAGGTGAGGATGGAAAAGCAACCTCTGTGTGCTGCTTGCTCTGCCAGGCAACAATCGACCAGGATGCTGCAGCCCCTCGCCCCATCCCACTCCGCACATCCCTGCTTAAACATTGTTGGCAGTACAGGTGCTGAGCAAAATCCTCTCCTCTCTGCTCTGGGTGAGCACGCAGAGACCTTATTAAAACCCCCTTTCAGCTGAAGGGCTCCCTTGCCTCCTAAGCAGGTTTTTGAAGACAGCTCATCAGCAGAGATGAAGCCAGGTGTTAATCTGTGTTCCCTCCAAGCAAGCTGACTAATTAGCTAAGTTCACAGGCTGGTTCTCTGGGAGCTCTGCTTGCATTTGTATGAAGGAGGATCATTCAGGATGGGAAAGACTGTAGGAACAGTAGGACTGTTCAGACCAAAGCTTTGTTAAAATTTAGGATAACTGAATACAAAATCATGGGCTTATTCACTCCTAGTTCTGGCATTTCAAGCACTGCTGCCCTAAGATGACTATCCCTGTTATTGTTAACTTTTAGTATTTTGTGATTAAGGAGCCATTGATGATGGAGGTGGCTGCCACCTACATGGAAGGCTCCTGCTGCAAACAGCTGACACACTGGGGATAAGACAGGAAGAAGAGAAAGATACAGATATGAATGAGGCTGCAACAAACTGCTGAGACTGTACTGTTGGTACAGCAGGCAGTGGTCTCAGCACACCAGGAGCTGAATCACTGGGAAACACTGTGTAGTAGGGTGTAGATACAGGCTAAGTAACATCTTCCTCAGCAGAGCCTGCAGAAAGAGAAGGGAGAAGCTTTGGCCATGGAGACCTGGCACAGCCTTATAGGAGAAACCCTTTAGCTGAATATAAACCCAGAGGTCAATGGCCAGTGGCTCTGTGGGCAGTTTGTAAGTGCAAGTCCAGCTCTCAGTCAGTGAGTGATGAGCAGGAAAAAAAAGCCGCTTGTATGTCTGTACCCATTTTCTGACCCCTTCCCATGTGTGGAACTGCTCTTGCAGTGTAGAAAGGGATAGGAGCAGGTCTATGGTTGAGCGGCTCCAGCACCAGCTGTGGCACTCGTGCTTCAGGATTTTGTTATCCCTGTTGAACATTTACTGTATGTAATATGGGTAGACAATTTTAGGACAGGTTACAGCTAATTCCTTTCCTGAAGCTATGTTTTCCTCTGGAGACTCTCATCTGGTCCCATCCCCTTAGCAATAAGGGACACTGCTGTAGCAGAGGCATTTATGTCCCTCATTTATATCCATCTCATGTGGGTGTCTTTATGGCAGGTTGGTTGGTGCAAAGGAATTGAGCACCACACTTGGGTGCCTGTGCTACATGGGACATGAAGGAAAACAGGACAGATGTTTTCTGGTAAAGAGGGAAGGAAAAGGCTGACAATTCATGTGGTGCAGTGCTGTGAGGGCTGCAATAAAAAGAGGAATCAACACTTCTTTTTGACAGAGCCACGTTCCAATGGCTAAACAGGCTTTAAAGTCAAGAAAAAGCCACATTGATGCTGCAGTAGAAAATAGTGAGTGTATACTTTTATTATCTCATTAACACTCTCTCCCCTCCTCCCCAGGATCATTTGGCTCCAAGACTGGCAGCAGGGTACAATAATGTTCCCAGCAGAAACAGCTGGTATGGAAACAGGATATTGTTTGAAACGGCCCGAGAGGCGTTCTCAGCAGGTGGCATTTATCAGCTGTATGCAAACGCCGTGCATCCGTGAGGCATTCTAAGAAAGGGTATATATCCAAAAATACAAAAGCGAAGTGCAACTTAGCAAAGAGAGGATTTGTAGCTGAAACCCCATTTTTGGTATAGATGGAAGGGGAGGGAGTAATAAACAGCCCTGTTAAGCTAGTCTGTTGGCTTTAAACCAAGGTAATGAGGCATGCGGGTGCTTTGACAAGGAGCCAGAAACTGCATTTTGCCACCAATTTGACTTCTACCTTTTTTGTCTCTCTTAATCTGACAGTAAATTCCTCACAGTCCACTGAGCATATCAAAATGGGGCTCAGGCTAGGTCTAATGCCTTTTAAAGTACTACTAGGAAAGTAATTCATTTAATTAAATATTTCCAGTTGTGGAAACCACCCTCTAGGCAAATTGCACCACCTCTTCCCTCTTGGCACATGCAAAACATAGAATAACAATGGATATGCTCATTTTTACCCTGCACACAGAGTTTCACTCACTCACTCACTCACTCACTCACTCACTCACTCACTCACTCACTCACTCTCATTCACTCCTTCTGAGCTGTCCTTCCTAGGAGTTCTTCACCAGGAAGGAAGATTACTCTAGTGACTGGTCAGAGAAGTGTGAGAGTCAGCTCCTAGCCCTGCCTACTTATTTTGCAGCCTCAGATAAAAATCTTAACCCCTCTTTGAGACAGCTTCTGCATCTATATGGCCAGGAGACAAGCAGTGTCCTTCTACCCCAACACTCTTCCCACTAGTTAAGTGTTCACAGAACAGTTTAGACCTCCTTTAGTAGGAGATGTTAGATAGAAAAGGACTAAGAGTTTGTTCAGGCCAGAACCCTGCCAGTCCATTCCCTGCATAGGATAGGTCTGAAAGCCCTGCCTCAGGGGAACTGCAAACAGCATGACCCCACCACCTGATCGAAGGTGCAGGACCATACCACGGAGCCGCTGGTGGCCTGCATTGGCAGAGTCCATACAGAAGGACAGAAGACCACAGGAAAACAGACCCAGTCCTTCTGTACAAATTTGCCTGACACTTTAGAGAATCTCACCATGAAAGAAAACTTGGGTTTGGCACAGAGAAGCCTCCTGAAAGGAGAGCATCAAATCTTAAACCCTCTTGCAGGAGTTCTTTTTTTCTCTGCATGCAGTACCATCACAGCCAGACTGAAAATGTCACCATTGGGCTTCTGGATCTCTTTCATGAGATGAATGCAACCTTTCTACTGGAGAACAAAGCATGTTAGTGATCTTTTAACAACCGTCTCTAACTAACTTGCAGCGCTTGCCCGGCAGTAAGATAAGCTCCTGGTATCTAAAAGGTGCCCTGCAGTGAAAAGATTGAATCAAAACATAACTGATTTTGTGCACAGTAGCTGTTCAGAGAATAACCCGTACCAGGTCCCCAGGCAGTTCCTAGTGCCTGTATTTTGTCCAAGGGCATGTCTATGCTACCACTGGTAGCTGCTAATATATCTCCTTTATGACTGAAAAAAATTCCTTATCTCTGTGCATTTTGCCTGCCTCCTGCTAGGTACCTCCTCAAATATTTACAAATGATGGCTTGTAAGTGAGGAAGGCACAACTAGTCACACATTAGATATGCTTGTACTGCTCCCAGGTTTGTTAGCTTGCTCTCCTCTGCAAACTCTTCAAAGGCTGGGAGATGCTGTCTCCAGCACCCAGCATAGCAACAGCGCAGCACGGAGATGATGCGAGCCCAGCTCGGGCTCAGGTCATAACAAGCACAGCACTGCTCTGGGGGCTGCTGCATATGCCAGGTTTGAAGGTAGCACCAAAAGCATTTTGGGGCATCCTGCACTGTCAAAGGATTGTGTTCCTCAGCTGGAAGGAGGCACTCACCTTAGAGTCTGTTCACTCCTCAGGATGAGAGCACAGCCAGCAGCAGAACAAAAACTGCATTTCATTTTTACTTCCTTAAAACAAAGGAAGAAAGGCTTGGGGGTATTTTTAACCTTTAATGAAAACAAAGGGGAAGTGAGGAAGCCGCATTTATTACCTAGGTAGACATTTTACTATCTACTCCAACAGGAAGAGTATTTCCTCAGAGGCTCTTTAGGACACCTGCTTTTCACTGCAGCACACCTCCCAGCAGTGCTGCCACTGTTGCTCACTGGTGTGTTTTGGCAAGGAATTGTGTTCCTTCTGACAATATAAACTCAGAAGAGGCCAGAGTGATCTCTTTGCCTGACCTCCTGCCTCCGGCAGAACACAGAGGTGTTCAAGTTCTTTCATATCTGAGTTTATTATACATAGAAAATTAGTCTGGACTAACCACTGCAAATTTTATCTTTAACTGCCCTCAGGAATAAAAAGCCTTCAGAAAGACACTGTTCTGCTGTTTAAGCATAGCAGTAATTATTTGATTACATGGGACATTTCAGATCCTTGCATATGTAGCTGTTATGAGTTGTCCTACCTGTCCCTGTTTCTGAGTGAGCTTCCATAAGGAAAATGTGAGTCATTTGGCAGGTCATCTGAAGCCAGTTTTGGGTCTTAGATCAAGCCACAGTGGAGAGATGTTAATGTCACAAGCTGCTCCCAAGTGTTCATCTCACAGTCTAAAGGGCTGGGGACCCCTCCTTTAAACGAGACCCTTGTTACAGAGGTTTATGTAAGATCTGGGTAGATGCCTCTGGTCTTTGGCCCTGTCACTGTGATGCCTTTCACTAGCAATGAGTTGAAGCTATTTTAGGATTCAATGGGGAAACAAACATTCCGGTGGTCTCATTGCTTAATTTCTCTCTATTGCCTTAAGTACAATGGCTAATAGCTAAAGTGGACTTCAGAGTGTTGTCTACAGAGCTCTATAATGGTTTCCTGCATTTTTCTTCTATTTGGAAGCTATTTTAAGTTGTTCTACCTTCCCTGGACTGCCCAAGAGGAGCTGTGCTGTGCACTTTCATCAGCTGATTCTGGGAAATGTCAGTTATGCTGTTCTCCTGTTAGTAATATGTTTCTTGAACGATTTAAAAATAGCACAGTATGAAACATTTCCATCTTCTCTCTTCTGGAGGAGAACTGAGGGGGAGTTAACTCTTTTCTGCTTCACTGGAGCAAGAAGTTGTGCAGTGTTCAGGTGCTCTGGGGCTGGAGCCAGCTACTGGTGCTGGGAGAGGCAATATGACAAGGGCACCTGGTCAGAGCCTGAGCTAAAGAAGGTCCCTGCTGTTGTCAGAGCTGCCAGCAGACCTGGCACATGTGGCAGCTGTGTCAGTGCAGGACACAGCAGGACTGGACATCCGGCTGCTGACCTGGCTCTGCTGCTTCTACAGCTTGCTCAGGGAGCTTCCCAGACAGTGACCATATGGCCAGGTGATGCTGATCACGTTAGAGCTCCTCTCTGTGAACTGCTCCAACACACCCTGACCCTAGAGACCAAATGCAAGCTGGGAACAACATCTCCCAGGCATCCACCTCAGTCCTATAGTGCCATTCCATTTTTACTCCCTGCTGGAGCACCTCATAACTGTCTGCTTGGCCTGGGTCTTGTGTTCATTGGCATCTCCTTCCTCAGCTGTTCAGTTTCCTATTAACCTCCTCTCTTTTTTTTACTTTCCATCATTTTTTGCTTTATTTTTTGGTCCTCTCCACCACAGCTTGTTCCTTTTTCTTTCCCCATTGCTGACATTTCCTCCAGTGGTACCTTCTCCTACACTCTCCATCTGAAGGCAGCTTGGAAGACAGTCACATACAGAGCTGTCCCAGGGAGCTGCGTGGCAGCAGCCTGCTGTGATAACCCTGTATCTACATGTGTTAGAGACAAAGAAAGAAGAATGATCCTTTTATCATCAAAGCAGTAGAAGTATATATTCATCAAACACAGCTTCCCCTCCCCAATTGCACTTGCCATGCTCTTCTGGTCTGTGGGTGCTCTAGGGCGACTCTGGTAACCACAAGGTTGGGAAATATTGTTTCAACCACAAAATACAGCTTCCTGTTTCAGGCGACAATTAACTTTTCCCCCTGTGGACAGCCTAGAAACATTTAAACAACAACTGGCCTTGTGTTGCCCACATCATCTGGAGCTGGAGGAAGAGAAGAGGCTGGCACATGTTGGCAGTGAAGGGGAAAAAGAGTGATGCAGTTAATTATGAATTACTTGTCTTGGTTCTGGCCAAGGCTTAGTGCTGCAGGAAGGGCTACACAGGAGAGCCTTTGCTTTAGAGCCCATTCCATCAAAATGAATACAAATATTCCCATAAGCCTGGGGCTATGGGACATCTCTTTTCAGAACAGTATCTAGAGGCACATCGGGGCTTTAAATTGCTTCCAGAATTGGTGTGATCTCATTCTAATTTCTTTCTATTCTCATGGGCAAGTATTACTTGCAGGATGTTACCCTTGCTGTGTCTGCCCATAACTGCTTTAAAGCACTACTTAGATGGTTATAAATCACAGTGGATCTGTGGTGCTTTGAATGACTCCAAACTTTGGCATTATAGCTGAGGTCTTGAATGCATTCACAAGCAAATCCACTCAACACTGGTTTCTGTTGATTCAGCAGTGATGTCGTATCAAACTTTCCTGAGCACTCTGACAGACTTAAGTTTATTAAAAGAAGTCTGGATAGCAAAGCCAAGTTTAGCTGCAGCCAAGTTATTCAGTAAGACAGCAAGTTGAGCACAAAAGCAGAAGGACAACTCTCACCTCTCTGCTGGTGACTGGTTTGAGAGCCTGCAATTGCTTTGTCTGCAAATGCTGCCATGTGCAAGGGTCTGTCCTAAACAGGAGTTTTCTGCACTCACAGTGACCTAGGGTTTCAACCTTAGGTCACTTTAAGAAGACATGAAGCTGTTTGTCTCCACTTGAAAATAACACTGGGCAAGATGCATTTTCCACCAAATGGACATAAGGGGAAACAGTAGTAAATTTTGCAAGAAAATGTTTTCCACTGGAAAAATACTAAGTTGCTAATAACTCTCAAACCTTATTTTCCAAGGAATTTCAAACATGAAGGAAGACTTCCAAAGGTGCTTGGCAAGCAGCATTGCATCAGTACCACATTTGGATTTTCCCCACAAGTTTCCTGGCTCCTCAGAGACCCACCAGAATTTACCACACTTCCCCAGCCCGTCACTGAAAGAGATGTGATAGCTGGGAATGCAGGGCTTTTACGCTCCCTGATAAAGTGTTTCCTGGGAGATATGGACTCAGGAAGCCCTTGAAAACTGCTGGCTAAAACTGGCATGGTCCTTGTCATCTCTACCACTCTCTGCAGCTGAATATGTGCATTCAGACCTCTCCGCTACAACAGCAGAGATCACATCACTTCAAAGCAGCAGCTAGCCCAGGTTTGTGAATTGTGTCTCACCAAAGAGAATGTGAAAAACCAGCTATGTCTGCCATCATGTTTCCTGTGATTTCTGGTTCCTGGGGGATTCTGGAAAGAGTATCTTCATTTATGCATTAGAACAGAACCAAGAACAAGGGCTTAATACAAACAGTAATGCCCAAGTTTCAAGCAGCCCTTTGCACATGCACATACATGTTCCCTGCCATGCTTGAGGCCACCTGTCTAGCCAGGCTGGAGGGAGATCTTCTCAGTCTAGCTTAACCACTAGCACTTTTGCAGGTGGTGGGAGCTATACAGAAAGGGGTAAAAGCAAAGTATTTTTAATTACTTTTTAATGCACGTAAGACAAATGTACCAGGACTAACTCAGCTACATCTTTCTATGAGCACAGAATTGTTTCCCCAGTAGCCATGAGTTGTGCTGCTCTAAGAGGTTGAGGTGTGCTTTAAAGGGCTTCATACTTCTTCAAAATCCCCTGAGAATGCCATGAACTGGTGGCCTTCCCAAGTGTCTGGGAGGGGACCAGTGGCTGCTACAGGGCCAGGGCACAGGCCCTATGCGGAAGACCCTCGTTTTGGAGGCTTGTTGCACAGCCTTAGCCAAAGCACTATGATGCTGTCTGCCAGGCTCTCAGGCAGTGAATTAGCAATAGCACAAGCTGCCTCACACAGGGAAGTCAGGTGAAATTCAGTGTTTACAAAGAGCAAGCAGAATGTCCCTGGGCAGCGTAAAATATTATCTTTTTTCCTTTATTGACACTCGCAGGAACAGTTAATGCTTGGTTTGGATAGAGCTGATGACACTGCTGTTGCTCATCATTTATCATCTCTAGATTATTGTGGTTGCAAATCATTTGGCAGATTTCTCTCTTTTTTCCTGCTCCACAGATGGCAGTGTCCATGAAGCATGACACCCTTGCAGGCATCTGACTGTGAGGCTGGAAGTTTGAGGACCTTTGGGGATAAAATGCCCCTCAGTATTATCTGACCTCTAATGTTCGTAGACTGATATGCTGTAATTTGCACAGTTCTCTCCAACAAAAACTCCCTCTGCTGGGATCTTGGCTTGCAGTCTGTGCTGCTTCTGAGAGGAGCCTGAACCTGTGAAGGGCCATCACACCCTTGAGTGTAATTTTACTGCTGTGCCACTAAATATTCATGTTTCAGCTCCAGTTCAACCTCTTCCAGGGTGGGGGTCTAAGGCACTTAAGCTGTAGCTAGACTAAGGCGGCACGGAGTAAGACCACCACTGTAATTTTATGTGAAAGGAAACATGCAGAAGCTGCACTTCTCTTGCTGATGTCCTGTTTTTTTCCGGCTAACAGAGATGAGCAGCTCCTGCAGCTGCAAATGAGGGTGTTTCCAGTCCCAAGACACACTGAATCAATCAATGTGCTGTTCTCCTCTGCTGGCTTATTAGCAGTTAAAAACTAAGAAGAGACAATGTCTTCCCCAAACACCTGCCTCATTTCCCTTCCCCTCAGCATAGCAACAACCCCCACCATGGACTAGCCCTCATTTGGCAGCTTGGGGGAAGCACAGGTCAAATTCTTTTTGCACAATGAGCTGTAACCCTGTGATCTTTAATAGGATTATACTGGGGGAAAAGGACAGGACTCAGCCTTGTGATTGCAGAGCAACTTATGATTCATGGACATTAGTGTACCGTCTGGGGACATCCTGGACATGGCTGATGCCTTCTCCTCTTTGCATTAAGATCTCTTTGTGCAGAAACACGGGGTTTGTTCAGCTGTCCTTGACCTCAGTCCCTGACCCTACATGGCCAGCACTGTCCAGCTGCCTGGGGCTGGGCCAAGTCCAGAGCAAGAACGGAGCAGCCCAGTGAATAACAGAAGTGACCAGCCATGCTCTCTCTGGGTTTGTCCTGGGGTTAACTGGCTTTCTAAGTGAATCACAGTACAATTCGTTCTTCTCTTCTTCTAACCCTTCAGCTTTTTCTGCCTTACAGCTCTCCCCAGAAGCACACTTTGGTGACAACATGCAAGCTGGCATGTGCTGCTGCACTGGTGACTCTCAGAGGAAATCCTGGGAACAATTTCTCTTTTCTCCTGCACGCAATGTTTTTTGGTGAAACTTAGAGGACCAGTGCTATTTTTGAAGCCCCTTTCTGGCTGAAATTGGCTAACAAGTTTAATCATAAGGGTGACAAAGAGGGTAGTCCAAAAGATCCCATGAAAGTTCCATAAGAAGCAGGTCTAAAACATACCTAAAATTAGGTGGAGTGTGATGTGTTAGGAAGCAGAGCAGATTTAAAAGAGAGAGACAGAGCATGTGCAGCAGCACGTGCCCCTCTCCCAGGGGCATCCTTCAGGACCGCCCTCACAGCCAAATAACCTATTCCAGCCCTCAGCTAGAAGCTCTTCCCACTGTTTATGATGGGCCTGTACTGAAGGATAAAGACCCAGGCATCGCTGAATCATGCATTTGCCACCTCCCACCATCACTAATGCACCATACACCACTTAGGAACGAAGGTTTGGGGTTTCTAGAAATAGAGTGAAATAAAATATCATGTCATCTGCCTGAAGATTCAGCAGCCCACATGTTCTCCCACACGCTGCTATGAAGGTACCATACCAGTGCTTTGGGCAGTCCTCGGGCTGTTCCTTTGGTAGCAGATCAGATTCAAGCTCCAACTCCTGAGCACAAGTGTGCTGCAGAGACAGGCACTCACACCAGCAACATTTATCAGGGGTAGTGGTCCTTTCTGCATCAGGGCAAACCCTGCAGGAGATCAGGACAGCCGAGTGTCACCAGTAATATTACAAGTACAGCTTCTTTTTTGTCTTGCGGTAACAGGATGATCTTGCTATAACCAAGTCTGAATTCTAGCCCCTCTTCTCAATATACCCCACCCCATCACTGCAAAATACAAAAGCTGGTAAATAAAATTCCTAATGTATTCTAGTACGGAGAAGAGTTTCTTCAGAAAGTGTCTATTTATATAATCTCTGCAGTGCTCAGATACCATGGAAATTAGTAAAGAATAATATCATACTGAGCCTGCTGCACTGCAGCTTTATGTATCAATAACTCTTGCCAAGATTAAAACTCTTTTGGGGTTTCTGCTCCCAGGCTTGCCCCAGTATGTTGACATATTTTGGGACCACTTTGCATTTTCCACAAATTTCACTGTATCATTTCTAACCATCTTTCCTTTCCCTGAATCTCCAGCTCCTCGCTGTCCAGTACTTTCCAGGAACAGCTTCCAGGTAATGCCTATTCCCTCATTTGGTTCCTGCATGGGGATTTTTCTGAATACAGACTGCAGACTATTTAACATTGCATATCTCATCATCGCTCCCCGATTCCCTTGTGCTCTCCACTGATACCTTGCTGCCAGCTATCCTTCATTAGCAGAACCTTGGGCAGTTCTAAAAATGCCTACGTCTATGTCAGAACCAAGGCAATTTGAATCATCTTTGATGAACTCTTTTTAATTCCTTACTGAGACCCAAATATATTCCACCTTATCACATGCTCCTTGAATCTACTAAGCTTGCAATTCTACATGGCAGATTCATTTAAAATTCATTTTTGCTGAGGCATATGTACGTTTGCTAGACTGCTTATCCTATATTCTGAGGAAACTGCCTTTTAGGCAAGCTTCTGTTGCTGAGAAGTCTGAAGACCAAAGTCCAAAAGGATTTAGTTCACACCCAGCCCCTGCAGTGGTTCACTCATTAGAAGTGATTTCATCTCAGTCTCCAACTTCATGCTGCCTTCTGATGGGTCACAGGCATGTTAGAGACTCCTGTCTTCTGCTCCTTTTCTGTGATCAGTCAATTGTGATTGCAAGCTCACAGCCCCAGTAATCCCCTTGCCAGAGTCCTGCAGAAATATCTGATTTCTTCCCAGCCCTGGCAACTGCTGTGGAGTTCAATTCAGGCAGATGGGCAGCATCCAGAGGACCCTGCCTCGTGGGATAGAGGCTAGGCTACAGATTTACATGGATGGTTTTCTAACATATTCATCTGATGCCAAAGATGTCATGTATTGTTTTCTTTAAGCACTTGAGATACTAGGAAAAAGCTTTGGACTGTCTGTAAATATGTGCAAAATACAAATTATTAAACCTTGCTGAAGATTTTATTTTGGGGGTTTTTTTCTCTGTTTTTTTTCTCTGTTATTCAGGGAATAGCCCAATTCAAAAACCTCTCCAGATGTAAAGAAACACCATAACAGACAGGAATAATGGATGACATAGGCTATATAAACATATAAACAGTGTGTTATCAAAACACATGGCAGGTCCTAGCCCAGGGGCTGCTGGCCATGAGTACACTCATGTTGAGGTGGCAGCCGCACACCCCACAAGGTGAGAAGTATTTGCTTGCCTTGTGCTTCCCTCACCTTGCAGATTCTTGATCAACACCATTCTGTTTGATCCGTGACTCCTGTAATCTATTCCATGTGCCAGTATCCACATTTGCAGATTTTCCTGAAGCAGGTATCTCTGTACCATGCAAGCTCAGGGTTTCTCAAGAATGTGGGTATCCTAGTTGGGAAGCAATAGAAAGACTGAGAGGGTTGCAGAAGGGAAGGTGTTTTATTGATAGTGAAGAACAGATCACAAAATACTCACGGTAAGGGTGAACAATCAGTGACAAAAGGAATCTGTCTCCATGCAGACAGCGACTGGTGATGTACCACAGTCAGTCATGGAAGATGACTTTTAAATACCCCTAAGTCCTCTGTTCTTCTCCTACAGCAATTCAGGGGATTCTGTTTGAATAAGCAGACTCATAGGTAAAGACCAGCTCTCTCAACTAGCTACTGCAGTGAGTAGTTCATAGGAACTCCCAGGTCCCGAGACCCCTGGTGCCCTTCACCCTTGCCCCAAGAAACACAGCACGTGCACCACTGCAAGGATGTGTCTTTCAACACATGCCAAAAGCGTGTCCTCTAAGTATTTAAAATCATCTACTCTGGCTTCTAAATCAATAAAAATGCAAAAGAAAGCTTTCTTGCTGTAAGCATCTTCAAATGCTAGAGCATTTGGACTATTAACCTTCTTACTTTTGGATGCTGCAAGCACTTAAAGATCTGCCTGGCTAAGCAAGCTTTCATTAGCTAATGTAGCTGCAAGTTAGTGGAGGTAGATGAACAGACTGAACAGAATGCAATGAATGACTGCAAAGAAGGTCTAGCTGGACTGCTAAAAACAAAATAGCGTTATTTTGCAATTCCCCATCAAAGCTAACATTGATTACACATGTTATTTCTCAAAAGGAAGCAAATTTCTCTGTTTGTGCTAACATTTTTCTCCTTTTTTTTATTTTACTGGTGGTTCAAAGAATAATTTCCATCACTCTGCCTATAAGGCAGGTTTGAAGATTTGTGGTGTTGTCTCCTAAGCTCTTATCAAAACTTGAATCGCTCACAAACAGAAGACTAGGGCTCCAGGGGTTAATGCTTGTAGCACAATCAAGTGATGACAGGAAAGACCTGAGAGAGTTTAAATATTATGAAGACCAAGGACACAATTAGCAAAATACGCCAGGATAGAATTATCATTCAAGGGTAAAGATAGGAAGGGAAAATGTGGAGTTTGATGAAGGACTTTTTGGCAGTGAGATATACAAAATTATCTCTCAAAAGTAATGTGACAGAAGCTCTACTACTTGGTACATTTAAAATAAAGTTGGACAAAGCGATAGTGAATGAATGAGAGATAACAGTTCTGGTCCAGCAGGAAGGCAGACTCAGGCTATTTTCATCCTCAACTCCTTGGAGCTGGCTGCTAGCATGATTGTTTTCACACAGGAAACTAAAAGTCTTCACAGAATAGCAGGTAACAGGGAGCTATGCCTGTATATACTACCAGCTCTGGCAATTTTAGGACAGTTTGCCAGGCAGATCGATGAAGAACAGGAAAAAAAAAAAGAGGACTGAGACTGCTTTTGAACTCAATGTTAAATCCAGAAATATCAAACAGAAAAGAAAATTCTGAAATAAAGAATGTGTGAGAGAGAAATTTAAAAGTAGCTTTTTACTTTGCCTTGTAAAAGAGATGTGTCGTCAATATTTTCTGGAGCCAGACTAAATTAGGCAGTTTATTACAGGAGATTATGAAAAAAAGCTGCACTCTTGTGGCAAGTCATGGAAGTCAGGGCTGGGCTGTGATGGGCTCTACCACTGATTTCCTGCAAAACCCAAAGCCACCTCCTCTACCTTCCCCAGAGCAACCCTGATAACATGACAGTGGATGGAACTGTTTGCCAAGTTTGCTTCATCTTATGCCTCTTGCTCAAATCCCTCTGAAGACAAACCTCTCCCATCTGGGCGAAATATTAGTCATACACAGAAACAGGGACTTCACTAAAGTGTGGTCAGCAAAATCAAAGCCTACTATAGTGAGAATCTAATGTAAGTATTTAAACTCCCAAAGGCTAAAACAGCTCCTTTGCAAAGCTTCTCAACCAGGTGCTGAGTTTCAGGCACCCTTAACATGGTGGTGAGCCAAGAAGTTGGGTGGGAGGCAGGGTCGAGGGCAGCTCGCTGCAACCACTCCCTGCAGCATCCAATTGAAGGCATGATGTGATACACTGTGGGTCTGGCTCTGTACCTGTTGCAGGTTTGGTGGATCCCTGATCCTGCATTGCAAGACAGAGACAACCCTCAGGAAAAAAGGAAATTGTTGTTGAAAAAGCATGCCATAACTCCTGAAGACAGCAGACAGCTTTGAACTGGCAAATGACAAAAAAGACCTACTCATTTCATGCGTTTCCTTCAACAGTAGCTGAGAACTACAAGGTCCAGCTGTGCAGCACCAACACACCACCATACAGCCAAGTGATACTTAGAGATCTGACTTCAGCAAATTAAGCAATCCATGTACCACTTATTTCTGCTAATACTGGGACTTGCACATGGGTAGTACCTGATGGGAGGGAAAAGACACAGCAAATTGGATTTGTGCTGCTGCCAATGTCTGTTATCACAGGGGGAGCATTGTTTAGATACTAGTCTGTGTCTTGAGATCTTGGCCAGAGTCATCCCAAAGCTGCAGGATAACTTTGATCAGCAGCAGTTCCCAGGGACCAGCCAGGCTGACAGCATTACTGGCTTTACAGGGAAAGGAAAAATGGCAAAATGGAACTATATTTTATACTTGACAAATGGTAACTATTAGCAGTGATTGTCATCACTTTTTCCTCAATCCAAGTCTCAGGCTCACATTGCAATCTGGTTAATGCTCAGAAGGGAGAATCAGTCACACACACAAACTCTTTTGTATTTTTCTGGGAAAAATTGCACAGTTGTAACAGGGAAAGTGGGACAGAACGGAAACGTTTCTCAGCTACAAGCCCTGGCCAAGCAGGAAGAACGGAGAAATTATGGGACAGTTTTCAGGCAGAAAGGATAGATGCCAGTTTCATGCTTCATTCAAAACTATGGGTTTTGAAGAGCCTTGGAGAGCACACTGTAGGCAACAGTCTTGAAGGGAGTTCAGAGGACAAGCAAACAGAACAACAAAGAGTCACCATAAACACCCTTCATTTCAATTTCTTAAAGCTCCACAAAACCATGCATGAGGAAACCTGGTTTATGCAGTAGAGGCAATTTTGTCCATACCAGATCTGTGCTTGTTCTCCTGGAAAACTATCTGGAAGTAGCTGGTACTGTGTTTTCCACTTGGCTTTCATGGCTGAAAGATTAGAAATACGTATTTGTCATATATATTGGCATTCTTATTACCTCTGCAATTAATCTCATTACCTCTCCTGGCTAAACAATTGCTTTCTGAAGCAGTTGACTGTACCCAATTAAGGAATAAGCTATGTGTATGAAATCACATATTCTCTCAGAAAGGGGGATTTTAAACTAAAATTTATATTAAATGAGGCTGGAAGGAAATCTATCCTGGCTTTTATCTTAATGGTCTTTTGAATGTCACCTTTCCATTTAGATCCTCTTGTGATAATCAGGGGCTTCCCACTGACACACAAAGGCTTTGGCAGCTCTTTTCATAATACCTGTCCCTTCAGGCAGCGCTCTAATTCAGGGAGTTTGAGTGTCTATGCAAAGAAAAGCAGTGCTTATTAAAAAGAGCACACAAACTTCATCCACTCTGAGCCTTGTACATCAACCCCTAGTGAAAAGGATTTCCAGTTCCTCTTCAGGGAAGTGGAGCCTCATGAATACAGAAAACCCAGTGGATTAGTCTGTTACTCATGCCATGTCCCCTAGCCTTCCTCTAGGACAATAGAAAGCCTCAATTAGGAGCAAAATGAATTAGTAAAATATCAGACAGTAAAATGATCAGACCTCAAATATCTATGCAAGAATTAATAATGAAGCAAAAATGATTTCAGAGTCANTTTCCAGTTCCTCTTCAGGGAAGTGGAGCCTCATGAATACAGAAAACCCAGTGGATTAGTCTGTTACTCATGCCATGTCCCCTAGCCTTCCTCTAGGACAATAGAAAGCCTCAATTAGGAGCAAAATGAATTAGTAAAATATCAGACAGTAAAATGATCAGACCTCAAATATCTATGCAAGAATTAATAATGAAGCAAAAATTATTTCAGAGTCACAGAATGGGTCAGGTTGCAAGGGATCACAGTGGATCATTTGGTCCAACCTTACTGCTCAAGCAGAGTCATCCTAGAGCACATGGCACAGGATTGCATCCAGCTGGTTCTTGAATATTTCCAGTGAGGGATATTCCACAGCCTCTCTGATAACTGGTCCAGTGCACACTCACCCACACAGTAAAGAAGTTTTTTCTTTTGTTCTGCTGGAACTTGCCATGCATCAGTTTCTGCCCATTGCCTCTTGTCCTACTGCTTTGGCATTCCAGAGAAGAGCCTGGCTCCATCTTCTGACGCCCGCCCTTCAAATACTTATATACATAGATGAGGTCCCCTCTCAGTTGTCTCTTCTTGAAGCTGAACAGGCCCAGATCCCTCAGTCTTTCCTGNGGTCCTTCTCCTCAGAGCTGCTCTCCAGCAGGCTGGCCCCCAGCCTGTGCTGGTGCCTGGGGTTGTTCTTCCCCAGGTGCAGAACCCTGCGCTTGCCTTTGCGGAATTCCAGAAGGTTCCTCTCTGCCCATCTCTCCAACTTGTCAAGGTCCTTCTGAAGGGCTGCACAGCCCTCTGGGGTATCGGCCACTCCTCCCAGCTTTATGTCATCAGCAAACTTGCTGAGAAGGCATCTGCTCCTTCATCCAAGTCACTGATGAATAAATTGAACAACACTCGGTGCAGTATAGAACCCCGGGGGACACCACTAGGGACAGGCCTCCAACTAGACCCTGTACCACTACCACAATCCTCTGGGGTCAGCCATTCAGCCAGGCCTCAATCCACCCCAGTGTCCACGCACCCAGTCCACACTTCCTGACTTTGCCTATGAGGATGCTGTGAGAGACAGTGTCAAAAGCCTTGTTCAAGTTGAGGCAGACAATATCCACTGCTCTCCCCTCATCCATCCAGGTTGCTGTTTCATTGCAGAAGGCAATCAGGTTGGTCAAGCATCATTTACCTTTGGTGAATCCATGCTGACTACTGATCACCTTCTCGTCATCCATGTGGATAGAGATAGCCTCCAGAATGAGGTACTCTTTCCCTTTCCAGGGACTAAGGTGAGGCTGAATGGCCAGTAGTTCCCTGGGTTCTCCTTCTTGCCATTTTTGAAGGTTGAGGTGACATTCACTTTCTTCCAGTCCTTCAGGCACCTCTCCTGATTGCCACAATGATGGTGGTGAGTGGCCCAGCACGGTATCTGCCAGCTCTCTCAGCACTCATGGATGCATCCTGTCTGGCCCCAATGACTTGTGGATGTCCTCTAGCCCAATCCTCTTCAACCAAGGGAAAGTCTTCCGACATTCCTTTACCCTGGGCTTCCCGATGGCTGGTGTTGTCAGTGAAGACTGATACAAAAAAGACATTCAGTGCCTCTGTTATCAGGGCCCACCCTTCATTTACCAACAGGCCCCTGTTGTCCTTAATTTTCCTTTGGTTGTTTATGTATCTTTCCTGTTGTCCTTGACATCCACGGCCACAATTAATTCCAAATGGGCCTTGGCCTTCTTTGTCTTATTTCTACTTATTCTGGCAACCTTTCTATAATCACTCCAAGTGGCCTGACCTATTTATTTTTATCTAGAAGGGTACATCCATCATGGTTGCATGGCATTACCAGTCCTGTCTGACATTACCTCTCTGGACTTCTAAGCATTCTGCATTCAAGTGCTTCTTGAAGGTAGTTTTCTTCCTGTTCCTCCTACAAAGACAAAAGAGCAGGTACTGCCTTTTTTCAATGTATATATTTTAATATGTCTGCTACAAGATCCATTAAAAATGGACCCTCACTGGTAGTAACAGATCTCCTTCTTCATCCTGTCTTAATACTCTTCTTCACCATCACCTCCTTCTATGACTTCTGAAAAATACAGCAAGCAAGCAATGGAGGGCAGGCAGTAAATCTTTCTATGCTCCCTATCCAACTTTCTGCCATTACAAAAACAAGTTTCTAGGGATGAGTGCTCACCCCAAAGAGAGCAACGAGGCAAAGGAAGAAGCACACATATTATTCCTTCAAGCAACGGTGTGGTCAGGACGGCCTCCCCTTATTTCTCTTCACAGCCTCACCTGAGAGTGATTGCATTGATCATGGAGAGCTGTGGGCAGTTAATCTATCAGGGGCTTATTTTGGCAGCACTTCGAAGCATATAGCATTTGAAGGGCCCTTCACCCAGCATAAACTGATGGAGCTCTGTTGCAATGTGATGGTCTGGCCTAACACAAATGAAAAGGTAAGCATAGCTGCATGTTGAATGGAAAGATCAAGCTGAATTGCAACGTAATCCTCCTCTAATACTGATGTGGAGGCACAGTCCCGGCTTCACAGGGTACAGACAACCAAGAGCACAGAGTTGCTGATTAAACAAATAAACCAGCTCTGATGAGCAGAGAAATGCTGAACTCTTCCATCAGCAGTTCACTGAAGCAAGCTCTCAGCACACAAATAAACAGATGCCAGATGTCCCCCAGAGCAGTGCAATGATATCAAGAAAAAATCAGGTGATGGATGGATATCTAAAGCAGTAAAGAAAAAAAATCTATTTCCTTGCACCACTTTAGAGCAATAAAGGAAGTATATCTGACACAAAAACTGGCCAGCAACAGTGGAATGCTGCACTTCTGCCTGCTTCCTGCCCATTTTGGTTCATCAGCAAGATTTTCATGAAGGTCAATGCGTTTTAATAATGTCATCCAGAGAACAAACAGTTTCCAAATTTCAGTAATTGCTTTGTAAAATCTCAGGATAGGATTCCCATCCGTTCACAAATTTGTCATTTTTTGGGAGAACCTTAAATTGTGTGAGAGGCTTGATGATAAGCTTATGATAAAAACTCACTAGACACAACCCCCTTTACTCTTTGCAAGGAGAGCAGAGCATTTCCTGCTATTCCTGTACAAAAGAATGCATGAGATGAAGTTGGCCCTGTAGCACGACAACCCTGCTCTGCTGCTTTCACCTGGTGCCCCCCAGCCCCTGGGTTGCCTCGTCCTGAGTTGTGCCAGTGCAGCTCCAGCTCACCTCTGCAGCTCCAGGGGGGTGCCTGTGTGGAGCAATGACTGTATGGGCTCCAGTCTTTCACTTCTCACTGCACCATGTGGCATAAATTACGGCAGCATTATACCACCCCTTCCTATCTAGTTGTGCCGTGTCCTCTCCCAGAAGATTTATTGCCAAATGCTTTCCTTTTTTCCTTTGTATTAACATGCTGTAAACATCAATTTATCAGAAACTGTTAACAGCATTTGATCCAGCCCTTGGCAGCAGTGTCTCTGTAAGAGACCTGCACTGAATACCAGCCTGACAAGTTACTCTTTGGGGTTTTCGAAAGGATTTTTATATTATTTGAGATATGAATCACACAGGTATGTGTGGTTACATCATTATGTCACCCACAAGTGGCCTAAGTATATCAGTTACCAGTGAGAAGAAGCACAATCTCAGTTAGCAAACCCAGGAATTTCACCAGTGGAAATAAATCATCCCTTTCCAACCTCAGCTCTCAGGAGAGCACAGCTGTGAAATGACACCTTCAGCATTTATCCACATGGAAGACATTAGCCCAGCTTTCCAAATAAGCTGTCACCTTGGAGCAAGGGAAAGGAAAACCTCTCACACCCAGACTGACAGACATACAGACTTACTCATTAGAGGTGTTCATACCTGACATGTCAACATGGCCTCTGTTTTTCTTACTCATTGGCATTTTGTTTTAGTGCGAAACATGACAACAAGGATAAAAGACCTTTTAGAAGACCCTGGTACCTGGAATAAAGACACTTGAATAGGTTTAAATCTTTCCATCAAATGAAACAAATGCATGCTCACATAAGTCTCATTTACAGCCCAGTTTGAGGGAACAGAGTCCTTATTCTTTTGATGTACAGCTTGCATTATGCTTACACCATGTTTGAGTTAGCCTTATGAAGCCTAATGACTTCACCTATAAGGTATTATAGTATTTAGTTTAAATTGACAGAATTCTTACAAATGATTGACAAATCCCAATACAACTACATGTCCAAGCTCATGCAAATCTACTTTCTCCATTAGCAGAACAGTATAAGCATCCTCATGCACAAGAAGCACATTTTTTCCAACCTTTGCCTTGTGATATAAGCACTTTATGCAAAATGTATGCACATATAGGTATGCATGCAGATGTATATGCAGATGCAGCATCGCTGATACAGATTAGTTAACAGAGGTGGATGCATCTGAAAATTGCACAGGAACAAACTGGCAGCTTTCTGTATTGCCATAATTCTTTCTCCTAGTGTGTGTCTCGTGGGACTCTTAATGAAGAAAAGATCTAATGGGGAAAAAAATCCCTAAAACATCTCTAACTCTATCATTAAAAATGTGATATCTTGGTGCACAGACAACACGTAGAATCCAGTCCTGACAGTTATTCAGCCTGGACTAACACCATGCGCCTTGCAAGACCAGCTGTGCTACCTAGCAGCCAAAAGCCCCTTCTCCAAGAGAATGAGAGTTCAAAGATGGTCATGAGAACCATTCCCATCTCCCTGCCTGCTGATGGCTGTCAGGATGCAGGTGGGTCCCTCAAACTGGCTTGCAGAGAACTGCCAGGCAAGGCTCTGACTGATAAAGTTGCTCGTGTTGACATGCTTTCTGTTCAGCATTGAGCTCATGGCTGGTTGAAGTTTGAGCTACTGGTGCTCTGCTGCTCCAGAGAGAGGAGAAAGCTTTAACAATTCCGTTAGGAAGCCCCTAGTTTTCCCTCCAGCATGTACAGCATTTGCTTTAGAGAGGATGTTTCCCTACCCTCAGGAAGCACATGGTTTTGTAGGAGACCATAATTTTTCTAAGATATGCAAAGAAAAGCAGGGAGATAGTTAAGCTCAGTCTACCAAAGGGGAACTGCATGGGGCGGGCAAGAGCTTGTTCATCCTTCCACAGCACAGCTGGGAGCTTCTCAATGAGAGGAATCACAAGAAAGGTTTGTACTGAAAGTGGAGGCACCCTGAGCATGGAGGCTGCCATGAGACTGAACACCCATCTTTCTATTCAGCTTAGTTAAAACTCATTTACAAGCTATCAAAAAAAAAAAAAAAAAGGAAAAGGGGAAAATATGTTACAGCACTACACTAAGGAAATATTAGTTATATTCCAAAAGTGCTAAAGGGTCATGGCAGCAAAGTACACAGGGCTCAGCAAATGCATATTCAACTAAATTGCATCTGTGGGAAGGTAAAGTGGATGGTGCCTTAAGGGCAGGGCGCCATCCAGAGGGACCTGGATAAGTTCGAGGTGGGCCCATGTCAACCTCGTGAGGCTCAATGAGGCTGAATAATAAGGTTAAGTGCAAGGTCCTGCACTTGGACTGGGGCAACCCCCAGTAACAATACAGGCTGGGGGTGAAGGGTTTGAGAGCAGCCCTGTGGAGGAGGACTTTGGGGTGCTGGTGGAAGAAAACCTGGACATAATGGACAATAGTGTGTCCAGTAGGACCAGGGCAGTGATCATCCTCCTGTACTTAGCACTGGTGAGGCTGCATCTCAAATCCTGTGTTCAGTTCTGGGCACCTCCCGACAAGAAAGACATTGAGGTGCTGGAGTGTGGTGAAGACCCTGCCAGCAGTGCTGCATCCAGCTCCAGGGTTCCCAGCACAGGAAGGACATGGACCTGTTGGAATAAGTTCAGAAGAGCGCCACAAAAATGATCAAAGGGATGGAGCACTTCTCCTGTGAGGAAAACCTGGAGAAGAGAAGGCTCTAGGGAGACCTCCTGGTGGCCTTTCAGTACTTCAACGGGGCTTACAAAAAAGATGGGGACACACTTTATACTAAAGCCTGTACCAAGAGGAAGGACTGTTCGTTCTGAACTAAACAAGGGTAGATCAAGGCTAGATGCAATGAAGATTTCTACAATGAGGGTGGTTAGACACTGGAAGAGGTTGCCCAGAGACCTGGTAGATGTCCTGTCCCTGGAAATACTCAGTCAGGTTGGACAGGTCTCTGAGCAATATGATCTAGTTGATGTTCCTGCTTATTGCAGGGGGGCTGGACTAGATGACCTTTTAAGATCTCTTCCAACACAAACCATTCTGTGATTCTATGACTTTGCTCTGCTTACCTCCCACCACTGACTGCAGAGGAACCCTACAGAACTACGGATCACTGCTCACTGCAGCAATCTAGTGGCTCATGCTGAGCTTTGAGCTTCTCTGGGTAACCAGATAACCAGCTGATGCTACCCAGAAAAAATGTTAGTGCCTGTGGTGTGCGGGGGAAGATGGGTCCCTCTAATGTCACTGGGGAAGAGGCACAGCCTGCACTATTCAGTGCAGTCACAGGATTTTCTCCAGAAGGTTTGCGTTTTGAAAGCCTTCTGTGGCTGTCCCTTACCTGGGGAGGGAGGGAGTATTCAGGGAGAAACAACCTCCTGGTGAGCGGGTTTGTCTGCTCTTCATCAGTGCCTGGCGAGTGTCTATCCTGCTGCACCGAGGCTGCACACAGAAGTCCTGTAGGCAAATAGTTCTCTCACCCAGAACAGGCCACAGTAAGCAGGGCAGTTCATTCTGCAGGCACTTCATTTCATGCAGAAGAGAGTTTGTGTGTTGTAGCTTGGGCAGTTAATTAAGAACTGAGAGCACTTTTCCTGGGGCTATGTGCTTGTTCCTTAGAAAGGGTGGTTGATATTATTTATGGCTTGCATTGATCTAACAGCTTGCTGCCAAGGAGAGAAGTCCTACTTTTCCCTCCCTGCACTGACACCTGCACTGGCAGCCCTCTGAGCTGGCTCTGATCCCTGAGCTGGCAGAGGCAACCTCCTTAAGTCCCTGGGGAGCAGAAACCGGGAGCAGAGGACCCCTTGATTGGGAGCCATGGCAGAGGGAAGGAAGCAGAGAGCTGTTGGATCACATTGGCTCCAAGGTGCAAATTTCCTTTTGGTGCTATGTGGAGGTGAGATGAAACTTGCTTGAAACACTGACCTGGCTTCTTGGCATACACAAATAACAATAAAGCTGTTTATGGCATTATTGTCCTGCAAGACACCTGCCTCATTCTCTAGGCAGAATGGGCTGTCCAAAACTCTGTTTCATTCACTGCACAATATGAAGAATGTTAGGCAAGAAACATGGGCCAAAGAGACATATAATTAAGTAATGAACTACCATTGTAACAAATAGGCACCGACTGTCAAAGTTAAGGAGGAAAGCACAACTTTGTTTCTGTAAGTGCTTGAATTTGGAGCGCTTCCACTGGGAAATATGTCCTTTTGCATGTAGCTGTTAGTGTAATTTTGGTTTTACTATGAGAAACTGCCTCAAACAGAATGATTTACCAAACTAAACCAACGCCCAGTTGTGCACAAGTTTATATGAGCATGCATCACCATGGCTCCCTCTGTCTGATAAACAGTCGGGTGTTTTAGCTAATTGATCTTGTGCTGCCTGCACCACTTTAGGGCCAAGGAGTTCTGCCAGCACCTCCTGTAGCTCTGGTTAATGGGTATGAACTTCTTCACATGTGTCAACTCAGCATCTTGGCACAGGTCTTGAGGACTGAGGCTTTGAACTGAAACACTTGTAGCAACCAGAATTATCATGTGAGTACTTTTGTGGAGCAGATCTCTGTTCCTATTTCTACGACCTAGAAAACATGAGTTTTGTGCACACACAGCATCACCGAGTATCAAAGTTAATTGGTTTTTTTCTGAATATTTGGTATTTTTCTTAAATCTCTTGCCTGTGAAGAATGGGAACATCTTAAATTCCATCAAAAGCAAAAAAGTGTGGATTATTCCAAACCTGACTTGGTTTGGTTGTGAAGAAAAACTCGTAGCTGGAGTGCAGCCTGTGGGTGCAGTAGCAGAAGGCAAACCTCGCCAGGGCTGCTCAGCTGCAGGCACCGTTCCCAGCACCCGTTCTCCCTCTTCAGCCACTTGCCTCAGTACCAAATAACACAAAGTGGTTTTAACACCTCTGCACAAATCCAGGATTTACAGGCAGGAACTCGGCTGGTGACAGGAAGTACAGATTCGTGCAGGCACATCGTGGCATGACACTGCCAGGCAGAAAGTGGGTGTTCGGAGGGAATGAATGGCACCCAGCAAGGCACCTGTCCCACACCCCTGCCCTGAGGAATTGTCCTTCTGGAAGGCCCTGCAGCCCCACCAGCCGGGCAGGACCTGCAGGCACTGGGTGTGGATGAGCTGGGCACCAGGCAGCTGCTACGGGCACCAGCAGGCTCTGCCCTGGGCGGTGCTCCAGGCAGATGCAGCAGGTCCGGGTGTGTGGGGGTGCGGGGGGGCTGGGGTGCACTAATGCACCAGCGCACGCCATCGCTGGGGGTGCCGCTGCCAAGGCTGCGAGCGGCCTTCCAGCTTCATCCCATCACCACGGACTACGCTGCTGCTAGAAAGCTGCTGCTTTAAGCCTGACGCTATATAAAAATCCTGACAGGCGTCACCTGTACTTTGGTGCAGCTTGTATTTAGAAAAGCTGGATAACATGGAATCGTGGCTTTGCTTGTGATCCTGATTTCTTGCTGCAGTGATGCTGTGACTTGAGTCTGGGAGCAGCAGTCAGAGGCTCTCTGAGAGCATGCTGCCTGCACTGCCTGCTCCCAAAGTCTCTGCCTACCTCCTTGGCTGCACTGGCTTACAACCAGCAAGGACAATACATGTCACTGGTTTTTAACACAGATGGAGTATTTATAGTTTTGGGCTTTTCTATTCTCTTCCATAGCTTAATTAGCAATATAATTTCCTGTAGCTCTCCCTGTGCTTGTGGGAATGGAGGAGAATGGCAATTACTGTGGAAAGCCAGAGGGGAGGGGGGAGAGGAAGGAGAACAGAGAGACACACAGACAGAGCCATTTCTTTGCAAGTGGCATAACACGGAGATGGCTCCGAGCTGCTGCCAGCGGAGGGGACTGTCTGCAGCGGGTTTATGAGGGAGCAATGACTCATTTTGACTTCAGGAAGGTTCCCGTATTGCATGGGAAGAAATCTCATACATATTGAAATAAACTAGCTTGAGTCTGCATTACCAGCACAGCCTGCATAAGCAATACTTTCACATTTGAAGAAAAAGAATCTAAACAATACTATAAAGGAAATCTGAACAGCTATCAATGCCCTAAAATAATCATGTTACCATAAGTGTTCAAAGGCCATATTGTCTAAGGAGCTGTACAAACATAAAAAAACAGATTTGTGTGCTGAATGCAGCCTATGGCAAAGTACAATAAGGGAGGTGAAGGAAAAAATGAGAAGTGATACAGGGAAGGAGGTCCAGAGCAAAGTGTCCATGAGGCAGTGCTCCAGTGGTGAAAACAGCCTAAGCATCTCCCCTTCCCCTAGGCAGGTATTTCTCACAGAAAACCCTTTTCCTGTCTCCGGCCCTGTCACAACCAACCTGATTTATGCTGGCACATGAGATGTTTATATCATTCCAAAGGCTTTTCTCCCGACCCCTGTGAAGTGCATGAGCTGCAAAGAGGCCTCCACCTCAGAGCTGCGGCTCTGCTACTGTAGGGAAAGGCACTACAACTGCAGTTTGGATTTTCCTTGGGCATGGCAGTGCTTATGTAGCTGGGCTGCTTTCCTGGCTGGCTTCTAGCTCAGTATTGACTGAGTTAATTCATAAATCCTGCCTCCCCCCAAAAATGAGAACAATCTGAAGCCTCTATCTACATCAGTATTAGAAAAACCTTTATAGCACGACATATTTATATATATATGTGAATTGCCTCCCACAACACTTCTCTCTCATGAGGTGGATAAAACAGTTTTTATCTATAAGAAGGCATGAAAAGAGAGGTGGAAACAAGTAAAATTAACCAAAAGTCACCATAGCAGCAGAGTTTTGACAGGAATCCTGTACCCCGTGCCTTGCTGCTCAGCTTCAACCTCTGCACAGACACCTTCTCCCACAGCATCCTTGGCCCCTGCTACAGCAGCTGCCAGCTGAGTTAGAATGCATAT
This sequence comes from Melanocharis versteri, assembly GCA_013397845.1. NCBI lineage: Eukaryota > Metazoa > Chordata > Aves > Passeriformes > Melanocharitidae > Melanocharis > Melanocharis versteri. The sequence goes on along the minus strand of VZTG01005281.1, from coordinate 272,966 downwards.
TTTAAGCAGTTCTTGCTTAAGCAATTATGTATTTTACATGACTGTTTTGGAATTATGTGCACAACGAAGGCACAGCTCCCTTCACTGCTGCCCTTCAATTCCTCTCAAGTGTCATTTAGAGCTCCGAGGAAAACATTTAGAGAACAGTTTAGGAAAGGTGAGCCATCTGCATGTTTATGAAAGAGAGAGAGAGACCCGGTAAAGCCATGCTTGTCCCCAGGCATTGTTTGCAGAACATTTTCAGGATGAAAATGAAAAGGCAGTTGCAGCGCAGGTGTGAGCACCCTGTAGCAAATCCTCAAGCTAGGCTCAGGCGGGAACACTGAGTTACAGCTACAATTTTCTTCCAGCTTCCTGTTCATACCACCCACATGCTTTGTGCCTAAATCTCTGTGTGATGCCTGGTTTGCTGCAGATATCCCAGGTCACAGCTCTGTAAGGCAGCGTTTGTTTCAGAAGTGAGTGTCTGCATAAATACATACGCTCACATTTATACAGAATAGTAGGTCCTGGGAGCACTTTAGCAAACCTGGGACTGCCCCCACACTACTCTGAAAGGTCCAAGAGACAAACCACAAGGCTGAATGATTGTTCACCCTGTCCCAAATGCCTTCTGCAACTGGCAAGCAAAAGCTCTTGGTTTGAACACACTGCCCAGTTTATGCTTTGCATAGTATGTGTAAACTCCCTCTCCTCGTCCTCCATCCCCCCACCCCTGACCACAGAAACACCTCAGCCAGTGACACATTAGAGCTAGGTGCAGTTTCCCAAGGCGCAGACAGGGATAGATGCACCTTGAGCACATCAGGCATGGACATGGCACTTGGGCACTTTAAGCAGCAGCACTCAGGCTGCAGGTGCCTTTGGGGGGGCAGCTGAGCCATGGGCAGCCCACACACCTGGAGGAGGGCAGGAGCTGCTGGGGGTGAGGGTGCTGGGGGTGGGGGTAGGCGGCATTTTCGCCTTCCTTCAAGGCACTCTTTATATAGCTGGTTACATAAGGCTGTGCAATTTGGCTCCTGTTGGGAGAGAAATGCAGGCGTAGGAGTACTGGTACACCAAACCTGACTGTAAAAGTAATCTGTGGGGTTTGGGTTTTTTTTCCCTGTCATTCTCCACTAATCTCTAGAACAGCCACTGCTAAATACTTAATAAAAAAGAGAATACCTTAGCAGTAAGTCACGGTGTGCCTCCAAAACCTGAGCTGGCAGCTGGAGGATGTTCCCCATACAGTTTTCCAGATATGCCCATGCCAAGGGCTCACAGGGGCAGCACCACAGCATTCACCCCCATTCCTGCAGTGGGGGTACCAGGGGTGGAAGAGGGTGACAGTGAGCTCAGGGGGGCCCATCTTCTCCCTCCCCTGAGGAGCTGCAGTAACCAGGGGTGAGAGAAGCAAGGGGCTGTTCCCCTCCCTCCTTCTTCCCCTGGTGCTGACAGTTCCTTGGCCACAGAGAAGGGTAAGCATGGGTTTTTGGGCTTGGAACAGCAGTGGAAAAAGCACCACTTCCCCCAGACTTGACACTGATACGTATTTACATGGTGTGTTCCGTGCCCAAGATGAAGCCCAGCTCTGCTGTGCCGCTGCGCATCACCGCTGCTGTCTCCTTTGGGGAATGTGTTTTCCATAATGAAAATCAATTGTGTTGAAAATAGTTAGGGAGCCATGCAGTGTAACATCACGTACAGATGAACTTGTAATCGCGGCCAGCGCTGCGCTCCGAGCCAATCACTCATTACACGGGTCACTTGCAGCTCCCATTACACAGGAGGGGCTGCACAGAACGGGGCGAGGCTGTGGAGCGGCTGGGTGCTCACAGGGATCGCCCAGCACACACAGAGGGCTCCAAGGGGCTACAACACCAAGGCTGAAGTGCTGGCGAGGCTCAGGCAGAGATGGACAGGGCTTTCACCAAACACCCCTCAGGTGGGTCCCGCTTGGTTGTTTGAAATCAGTCTTGGTTGATGATCAGCTTTGCTGTTTCTGATGTCTAGAGCCCCCGATTTCACACACCCACCAGGTACCTCACCTTTCATTGTATTAAGGGGGCTTATGAGAAAGACGGAGACATTTTACTGAGGTCCCTAGTGAATGCAGGAAGAGTAGCAACTTTAAGCTAAAGGACAATAGGTTTAGATCAGATATTAGGAAGAAATTCTTTACTGTAAGGGTGGTGAGGCACTGGAACAGGTTGCCTAGAGAAGTTGCAGATGCCCCATCCGTGGCAGTGTTCAGTGCCAGGCTGGATGGAGCTCTGAGCAACCTGGTCTTGTGGAAGGGGTGTTGGATTTTAGATTATCTTTGAAGGTCCCTTCCAACCCAAGCCATCTTATGATGCTACCCAATGCAGGTACCAACCAGTACAAGTTATCCAGGCACAAACTCCAGGTGGCATCTAATCTTTACCTGGGCTGGAGGGGTCACACAACAGATGGAAGTCCTGTCCATGCACAGGGTGCCCACTTGACTCAAATATCGCCAGTAGAAACACTTTCATACGATGTTAAGGCTGTCTCTTCTCATGGATGCTGGCTTCCTTGGTCCTAATGCACTCTGCATCATGCCAAACTGAAAAAAAAAGGATGTCTCAGACCTCAGACGTGGCTCCCTGTGAGCTGGCAGCAGGCAAACCGGCTGGCAGACACTGTGGTCGAGTGTGCTGGTGGGCAGAAGAAGCAGAGGGGTCAGGGGGGAGGTGCAGCCGTGGGGCGGGACAGCAGCAGGCTCCCTGCATGGCAGTGAGCCACACCTTACCCATGTACTTCCCTGACAGCAACTACCCTACCTTGAAGTATGAGGCATTTCCCAAACGCCACTTTTTTTTTTTTTTAAATCAAGTAAGGTACCAGGAAAACAGATCACCCAGGCCACAGTCAAGAATCATTTTCAGGGATAATTTTCATAGATTCAGTGATAAAAGACAAGAGTGCTGCAGGAAGCTACAGCCCAGAGGTTTCCAAGCCTAGGCAAAGGCAAGCGAAGAGCATTAAAACCAGGGTGCAGCAAGGAGGTTACCTTGTTATTCATAGGAAAGACCCTGAGAAGGTAAGAAACAGAAGCTCCGGGCTCTGCCACGGCTGGGAAAGAGAGCTTGGGAGGGATGGCTTTGCAGCTCTAGGGGAGCAAACAAGCCCAGTCTCACTGCAGATGTACACAACACTGATGGACCAAAACTCTCCATTAGTAGCAAACAACAAGAATGACAAGAAGCGTGAAACTGTGGTGTATAATTGCCCTGAATATATCCAAGCACTGCTTCTTCCACAGACAGCTGCTATCTTGTTGCCTGCAGAGGGACGAGCTGCTCCCGGTTTTGCTTTCTGCACCTCTGAGTGACGGGCAGAACTTGCAAATGTGCCAGCAAGGACAGATGATGCAAAGGGCATTGGTTTTCTCCCTCAGAGGATGTCAGGGAGCACAGAGGGCTGACTGCTCCGGGTGCTGGCAAATACAAACGGTGCAAGAGAGAAAAAGTTAATGTACCTCAGCAGTGACAGTGCAGGGGAGGGGGAGCTGGTCTGTTCCAAACCTCTGATATTCCCACGCTGAAAAAGGAGGAGGCTGGAACAGTTCCTGTTGCTGGGGAACATCACTAAGGTCTCTCTGTCCCTGTCAGCCACTGCTGGGACATGTAAATTGTGCTCCACCAGCAAGATAAAAATTGTTTTCTACAAAGACAGTATTGACTTCCTGGCAACAGTCTCCTGCCTGCCTTTTCTGGCACCTGCATCGGATGGCACAGGTAGGCTTGCAGGAGAGCTTCACAAGTGCACAGGTCCCAGGCATTTCTTTTCACAGCTGAAGTAAGAAAGAGATACTGCTCTGAGCCATCCTGTAATGCCTGCCACACCAGCAGAATGGATGGAGGGTCCAAACAAGCAAGAGAGGCTACTCAGATCCTCATCAGCTGACATTCCCACTGCAGTTGCAATATGGATATGTGTTTGGGTTGCAGGAGTTAGACGTGCATTCCCAAGAACCACATGTGGAAACAGCAGCCATTTCATTCCTAGCATCACAAAGGGGCAAGAACACTATGCCCTTTAACCAAGGTTTAATTTGCAGTTTTACCTGAGTGTGACAATGCACCATAATATATATAATACACTAAGTAAAAGAAAAGCGCCTATTATGACTTTTTTAGTAGTTTCTAAGACTGATATCTGCTAAATCAGAATTAGATTCAAAATTAATTTGCACTTTTGAGGAATTCACCCCTGGTTCACTTTCACATAGGGGGAGTACTAGAAAAAGGCTGGAAAATTATATTGGAGCTACCCACTCCATCTCTTCCAGCTTCTGGAAAGACAAAAGTGGTCTTTCTCTTTCATCATGTGTCTTTTCCCCAATATCTTTGTTGTCCTTTTTCTTGCTATTTGTTCCCCTCTTCTTACTCACTCCCCTGGCCATGGGATCACTGACAGTGAAAGAAAACAATGAGGTGGGTGGGTGTCTTCCTTTCTCTGTGATATCTTAATAGACATAATGAAATAGTGAAGGGGAAAAAAATCAAACAGTCAAATTCATTCACCCATCATTCCCTCCTGTGCAAAGGGAAGGACACGAGGCCGCGCAGGGTCCCGGGGCGGCCCAGCAGCGCGGAGTCGCCGCTCGGTTTAGCGGGAACAGCTGGATGCTGCGGTGAGGATGGGGAATAAAGAGGCATCATCGGGAGCACAATCCCAAGGCAAGGCCGCAGCAGAGGAGCGGGCGGAAAGGCAGGAGCGGGTCCCACGNCACGGCACAGCCACCGGGACACGGGACAGCCGCCGGGACGCGGGACAGCCACCGCCACACGGCACAGCCGCCGTCACACGGCACAGCCACCGCTACACGGCACAGTCGCCGGGACGCGGCACAGCCACCGGGACACGGCACAGCCACCGGGACACGGCACAGCCGCCGCCACACGGCACTGCCGCCCGCACACNAGGACACGGCACTGCCGCCAGGACACGGCACAGCCACTGGAACACGGGACAGTCCCCGCAGGAGCAGCTCCAGGCCGGGAGAGCAGCGCTCGGGTACCGCGGGCTCGCACCGGCAGCTCGGCGAGCCGCCGCAGCAGCTGTGCCCGAGTAGAACACGGTGTTCTGCCGTGGGAGCTCGGAAAGAAGCCCTAACAACTTTCTGATGAACAGAGGAAAATCCACATAAACTGATCCAACCAAGGGCCTCTAAAAAGTGCCAGTAGCCAAGTATCATCTTTCTACACAAGAATTATGGGTAAGAGGAAGGCCAGTTAAAAATAGGATAGAGGACCATCTTTGGCAATACAAGGAAGCCGTGCACTAGGCATTCCACTCAGACCGCATGGGTGTTGAAGAATCAAAGACCCTGCTCCGAGGCCCTAGATAGGCTCACAGGGATTCAGAGTCTTGGAGTAAGCGAAGTGGATTGCGCTCAGGCCCAACTACACTGAGAAATAGCCTCCAACCAGGAACCAGGGCTCTGCTCCCCCAGTTTTTATCAGTTGCGCACCTTTGGCTGACACCAACAGCAAGAAACAGCAGATTACAGCAACAATCTTATCTTTTGCCGTCCCTAAATCAGTCTGGAAGTGCTGCTCATCCTTTTTTGATAGTGGCAGCTGAAAGCTCAGCTGCTTCTTATAAACACAACAGTTACAGAACTTTTACTCTTTGCACTGAGACTCACTTGCTCACATAAAAAAAAAAAAAAAAGTAGCTATTTTTCCTTAGGAACACTTGCTCTATTTGCATTCTTCTCTCTCATTCTTAAATTCAGGCCCGAAGCACAGGCAAGCAGAAGAAAAGTTGCAGATGTTTTGTTTAGGTTTTATACAAAGGAAGCATCCAATCTTTAGAGATGCAGAGGTGTTTAATCACCCTTGATTATGTTAAGGTGATTTCTTCGAACTCTAAGGGGCAAGATAATGTTGTCTCTGTACAAGTGTGAACTATTTGAGAGAATGGACAGACAGCAGTTGAGTATTTTTAAACTAGTATCATTGTATCAAAAAGTCCTTCATGTAAGCACAGTGGTCATCAGGACTTCACCCAATGCTGCATTTGGCTATCAGATCAAGGATGGCAGAAAATTAGAAATAACTGATTAAACCACACTACGTAAGGTATTTCCCTGTGAAGTATGACAAAGGAAAAATTAGTGAGCACAAAGACAGTACAAGAATGTTCTGGGCTTTGAAAAACATTTAAGAGAAGAGGAATCACTGTGAGAGAAAATGCTTCAACAAAGACAAAACACTTTAACTGTAGAAGAGAGGGCATGTGGCACTTATTTATGTAAAAGCACGAAAACAGGGATGGTGCTGGTAGGAAAATAGGAATAGCTGAGGTTATTCTTTGCATAGCTACAAAAGACATAATTTTTAAACAAGAGAATCCTTCATTAAAGGATAATTTGAGTAAAATCAAAACAGTCCTTATAGGGAATTCGTGAGAATGACATGTTAAGAGAATGTAATCGTGCAATAAATGACAACAAGTGAAAAAAGGTTTTTTTATTTCTCAGTGTTTCTCCACTGTCAATACTGTCCTTTTGCTGCAACATGTTGCAAAAAAAACTCTCTGCCTTTTCCATTTTAAACAGCTACAATATTTACAGGCTGTTTCCAATAACACACGCAGACACATACACACTCACAGACACGCAGGTACATATATCCCTATCCCTGGCAAGGTAACCGTTTGCTGGTAGAGGCAATATATATATTTTCATTGTCCATTAAAAACCAAAGCCATTCTCTCGTTTATGCTCTACTCCCCTCTCCATTTCCTAACCAGCAGCTATTGTCAAGCTTTCGGGGGCATCTGTGTAAGAAGTTACATGTCCAGCTACTTGATTGCCATCTTTCAAAGTTGTGGCTTAAGTGTACTGGGATTATCTATTCAAACTGTACATACCAGAAGTCATAAAAATTGCTCATATTCAAATGTTCATGACCAAGTGATGTAGGTATACTCCAAAATCTTTTGGGGCAGCCATCTTAATCACCTTTTTAGAAATATGCATATCATGCTGGGGTGAAACAAGTCACATGCTTTACCTTCCACCAAGGTGTTATGTACCCACTTTTTTACTAAGGCACCAGGAATTACCAGTATAGTTTCTGAGAGAGTCCAGCGCCACTGAATGTACTGCATTAGAATATCAAATAGCAAGCCAGACAAGAAAAGAATAGATGCCTATATAATAGGTATAAAATTCCTTAATAAAATTAAGCACATAAAACCTGTGGTGGTACAACCCCAAATTCAATGTAAGTTGAATAATATCATTAATGGTAAGAAATGCAATTTATCCAGCTCCATTTTGTGAATGGAGAGTTCTGTAATTGAGAAAGATCTTTAAAGCAGTGTCTTCGTTATCTACACTCTTAGATTGCATGGTGGTGTGTGCATTATCAGAGAAAGCTGAATCAATCATAAGGCATCTTTTCCCCCCACTCCCTTGCCCAAATCCAGACAAAGCTTTATGGCCTCTTGCCAAAGGGCCAAAGACACGGACCTGTGCCACAAGTCTTCATCTGTCATCTCACCAGTCATCCAGGCTTCTCAAAGAGTTCTTCAGTTCCCAAAGGCATTGTGACCATGGGGTGAGGAATGACTGGTCATAACTGCACTCCTGACCGGAAAACTGACAGCACCACTCAGAAACATACCAGATGTCCCAGGCAAAGTGGCTGTAGGACCATTCAGCCTACATGGAATTACCTCAAGAAAAAATCATCACCATCATCTTCCCCAAACTCTGAAATCATTTCACATATGCTGGACCATGAGAGAGATCGCCGGAGTCCAGCACTAGTATCATACACTGCAAGTAGCACAGAAGTGTAGGTGCCATCAGTGGTGTCACATACACAGTTCTAGGTTTTTGTTTGTTTTAATCAGAACATTTTAAAAGATTTCACAGAGAAGTGATATGGGAAAAGGTTTTAAAACATCAGGTAGTAGCCATTTTTACTAACTAACATTATCTGATTAATGGTGTTTTCAAGCCGTTTTCTGCAACTGAGCATTTTAGGGAGAAGTGCTTACTTGTGTACACATAGATACCACCTCCGAAGAAATCTGAAAGAAAGAAAAGAGATTGGGATCTACCTGGAAGCTACAAGAGTAGGACTTAACTGGAATGTTCTTATGGCAAAAGAATATCACAATGCAAGTGAACAGAGTAAAAGCAATCATCTGTAAAGGTTTTCATGAAAATCTAGAAAGATCTAAAAAGTTCTGCTCTACAATAAGGTTCAATTTGGACTGACAGGACTAATTTGAAAATACCCATCTTTTCAATCCTTACAACAGCAGAAAAATATTACACATCAAGACAAAGGCCAAGAAAATAAAAGATGAAATAATTTCCATCTAGAATTGACATTTCCACAGACAGATCTATCCTGTGGGGAGGTGTGCCCACATGGCCAAGGCAGCCAATGGCATCCTGGCCTGTGCGGCCAGCAGGACCAGGGCAGTGATTGTCCCCCTGCACTTGGCACTGGTGAGGCCACACCTTAAGTGCTGTGTCCTGTTCTGGGCCCCCCAGTTTAGGAAGGACACTGAGATGCTCAAATGCATCCAGATAAGCACAACAAGGCTGGTGAAGGGTCTGGAGCACAAATCCTATGAGGTGGCTGAAGGAGCTGGGGTTGTGCAGCCTGGAAAAGAGGAGGCTTGGTTAGACCCTATCACTCTCCACAACTTCCTGAAAGGAGGGTGTAGCCAGGTGGGGTCAGTCTCTTCTCCCAGGCAACCAGCGCCAGGACAAGACGACACAGTCTTAAACTGCACCACAGGAAGTTTAGACTGGACATTAGGAAAAAATTCTTCACAGAAAGAGTGAGCATTGGAATGGGCTGCCCAGGGAGGTGGTGGAGACACATCCTGGAGGTGTTTAAGAAAAGACTGGATGTGGCACTTCGTACCATGGTCTAGTTGACAATGTGGTGTTCAGTCATAGGTTGGACTCTATGATCTCAAAGGTCTTTTTCAACTGAGTTAATTCTGTGTGATTCTGAGTTAGAAGAAAACAAACATTTTTGTCACTTGCACACTAGAAACCAAAGACACTCCGTACAAACCAACATACAACCATACGAATCTTAACGAGTTCAGGAAAAACTTTAAGAGTTAATTTTCCAAAGCCTTATGGAAGAATGAAATTTCAACTAGGTGGCTTCTGTTGAGCAGACCTGGAATAGGTATGAGCACCATGTGAACGGCTTCACAACAGATGTTAGCTGAATATCTGAAAGGAAGTGTTAACCTGTTAGCTGTCCACATTAAAATCCATCTCCTGAAGGCAGCACACCACAAGCCTTATAATTTATAAAAAATAGAAATATTCATCAATTCTTTGCCCTTAAAAAAGAGTCTCTCCCTGTCTGCTGCTTGCCAATCTAATTCCAGACAGATACACATATGCACTAAAATTTCCACATTAACAAGCCATTAATTCCTGTCATGTCTATTACCAGCAATGGACATTGTCCTTACCTTTCCCCAAAGAGAGTGAGAGATTGTTCAGTCAGGGTTAACATAGTGAAAGTTGTTTCAGTCAGGTTTAAAAAAAACAAACTGTGTATTTTGGTTTTCAGTCATTTGTTTACCTCAAGGATTCAGTCCAAGGGGAAAAAACCCCAACCCTGTGCAACTAATGTCAAATAAGGGCTTATTTTCAAAAAAACTTCTCCCTTTTAAATGAAGCAATGTTCCTAGTGATACAGAAAACCTGGAGGGTTAATTAATTAAAGGAGTGTTTAACTGAAGGGAAGGACATAGAATAAAACCTTAACTAAAAGGCCTTCAATTCAAAACTTATACATTTTCTTCATTCCTGACAGCAGCATTACTAGACTGCTACAGAAGTTTCATCTACTGTACAACATTTTCACATATGCAGGAGATTAATTCAGCTACTCTATAATGTGTACACGTGATAAATAATTCTGCTGTTACACAGTTTCAAAGGTGGCAGATCTGTGCGTTTAAACCACGATTAAATGGGACTGTGCATGAATAAACCGATTAGTAATATGCAGCTGTAACATACACAGCATTTTGAGGACGAGTTTGCATAGTCTATCATGCAAGAAGGTCCCAGTATCATTCACTGGGAACAGTAACTGGAAGTGAGTAGCTACCAGGCACACAGACTTACCCTTTTCATGGCTAGATGGCATACCGTGACATGAGCTGGAATACCAGTGTTTCTTAGGTAGCCGTTTCTTCCTTTTTTCTTATCCCATGTAATTTCACTCTTACATTACTTACATAATGGACAATGTTTCTCTGATGTCAGAGAATTAATTATAATAACCTCTGTGGTGTATCAGAAGTCTCTTCTACTTACAACACATATAAAGAAGTGGAGGTGACTGGGAAGAAGATGGCTGCTCCCAAAAGCTAGAACTGTATGCAAATTCCCCACAGAGTCCTATATAATTACAGGTCAGAAACAGGAAACAATCACAACAGGTACGTTTCTTTCTTACGGATTAAGAAAAGTGAGTCATAGGAACTGCAAGTCAAGAACAAACCAGTTTCCCTCTCACACTCCCATGATAGTTCTGAGTTACTTGTTTCCCTGAATACACACTTTTAAAAAAATACAATAAAACCTAGGATATGTAACACATGAATAATTCAACTTCACAGTTATAAATACTCAAATTACACTTACATAGAATATATAATCACAGAAAATAAAATTCAAGTCATAGAAAAGAATGAAGACTAAAGGGAAAGAAAAGGCAAGGTGGTAAAAGTGATACAAGTTTAGGGCTGTGCCTTCTATAAAAGATCTTTAAAAGCAGAAGTCAAGTTTTGTTGGGTTCTTTTTTGTTTTGTTTGGAGAGTTTTGTTGTTGCTTTTTTCTTTTTAAATTGGATAGAATCAAAAAAACCTTCAAGCATCCGTGAAGTAATCATGGACCTGCACCTCCCACTACAAAACTAAAACCATCGTTTTTGCCAGAGAAGAGCCAATGAAACAACACAGCCAGCTCTGGGTGTAAAGAAGCAAAGTAGCCATGGCTAGTGAAGGGAAGACAGACGGAAAGTCATATTGGGGCTCACTTTAAAGCTAGACGTGTTGTACAGGCTTGAGGTACCACTGCCACCACAATAAATTCTGATGTAGTACAGGGATACTCAGGTGCTTTTCTACACATTTGTTATTTTACCATTTATTGTGAAGAGGATGCAGCAAATGCACTTGTACGAAATACAGAACATAGAATCAAACCCATGGCACAGCCCTTACCATCAACATGTATATGGAGAGGGAGGGGATTAATCCCAAAGGCAATTTAAATAATGGTATTTTATATACTTATATTTATATATATAAATAAATGTTCTCAGCAATCTCAGGGTTGTTTTTAGTGCATTGCTGTAAAAAAATTAGTGCAGTTCTCATTAATGTTTAGCTCATAAGGAATAAGAATCTATACATCTGTTCAGTCTCTTCTTGCCACACCTGAAACCCTTACACTGTTTCACCAAACTGAAGGTTTGTAGTCAATTTCATTAAAATAAGGTGGATGAATTCCACGCACTCTGTGACAAGACATGGCAATTTTTGGCAAAACAATTAGAAAAATATGAGGTGCTCTGATCTTAGAACTGAAAAGTTTGTTGATTTAAAGCATTACGCAATGCATAACAAAATTTATAAACAAAAGATATGTCTCAACAAATCTATCCTTCATGCAAGTGTTTCTTCAGCAGCTAACAACTTAAAAAAATTTCTTACACTTGTTTATTTGGGGAAAGGGACTTAGACAAATCTGTGTTTCAAGTCCTTTCCTACAACCAGACCAAAGTTTCGTGTCCTGGGAGCTGCTTCTTCTGGACCCTTCTCTCTTCTGAACCATTGGAGAAGGGGAAGTTTCAGTCTCAAAGAGATTTACACTTCAGCCCCAAGTTCAAGGACTCCAGTTTCAACAACAGCAACATATTTATCTTCAATTTGAACCAGCAGGATGGTTTTATCTATATGTGACCGACTACTTGGATCTCTGCTGCAAGGCACCCAGCGGTGAATCACCTGGGGGGGAAAAAAAAAACAAAGTACAATAAAATGTAAGCTCCACAGGAAGAGCTGCCCTATCAAAGCTGTGGCTGATAACTCAAGACCCTTACAGGGCCAAAGAAGCAGAAATACAGGTGCTATACTAACTTAGTTGCTCATTTTTCAATGACAGCATACCCACAGATAAGCTGCACACTGAAGTCTTGCTGAAGATCTGCAGCTTGAAATCACATTCAGGTCTTTTACAACTATTTAGAGGTTGTAAAAGACCTCTAAGATCATCGAGTCCAGCTGTGAGAACAGCCTCCTTACCCAAGAGCAGCCAGTCTGATTTAGATTTGAGTAGGAACAAACAACTAGACCCAAATCAGAACCAAGTAATTCATCCAAAGTTAGTAGCAACTGAAAGAAGTGCACACATACAGATTTGGGATATTTTGATGCTCTAATTGTAATAGTCTTAAAATACCTCAGTGTTGTGCAGCACAGAACTGCAGTTTACCAGGAGTCAGGTGTAAACTACTGTCTCTTGCAAGTTAAAGCTCTTGCCCTGATTTTGTTACCTACACACTGTGAATTCAAGGTCGATCTTCTAAACTAAGTTATTCGAACAATTTCAAATTAAAAATATTACAAAGAAGGGGTTCAGAAACAGTGCTACAAATTACTGTACCATACTCCCTTAGATCTACAGAATTCAGATACTTTGATCTGCTACTTCGAAAGATCCTGCCTGACATTGACTGCCAGAAGGTCTCTTTTCCATACAGGCCCTTGTATGACCTTGCGTGTCTCTGCTCAGCTGCCTCTTTAAAAACACACCCTTAACTTCTGGGTGCCCCAAAGGAACCATAAGGATGCTCCATTAACATGGATGGAAGTATCGTCAGCTTCATAGAAATAGAATTATCTCAAATTTTCCAACTGCAGGAACAGAACCCTTAAATCTAGGCAAAGTAAGTCAAAAAGCAAGTAAAACTAATTTTTAGAAAATTCCACAACAGTAAAGTTTTCAGGAGTCCTAAAGATACAAAGGGAAAAAAAAGAAAACCACAAGTGATCTGTATCTTCCGAGATCAAATCCAAGAGACTCACTTGATCTTTATTATACACAGCTGATAATTTCTCTAACACTGGGTGAAGGACATTTAGCTTTGTCCATTGCATGAGATCTATGGTGCATAGATGTAGGGAGAGCATTTTAGCCAGGGAAGCATGGTGTCTTTAGCTCCTCTTTGATGCAACAGTGGGATATTTAAGCATCTGTTCAAGTCTGACTTCCAAGTGTGTCCACATACACTTTTTACACTGCTGTACGGAATGAGGCCAGGAATATCCTGTCCCCACACACAATAAAAAGTTTTCCAATGAAGTCTCAAGTACTACATCCTTGCTGCCCAACTTAGAATTGGTGCCTTTGAGATAGCTAAGGACATCAATATCAAGGCTCCTTAGAAACTGTGTATATGCAAAAAATTATACACAGATTAAAACTCATCACTGCCATATTCCCACACCCAGTTTTACCATCTCTTCTATTATGACTGGCATTTATTTGGTCCCTATAAATGACTGATAACATGCAAAGTGTTGTCACTAGGTAGTCAAGAGGTGGTAACCTCTTGGAGGAAAAGGGTTCTTCTACATCCCAGTATCATGTATCATAGAAAGATAATGCTGGACATACCCTCTCAAAATCTGGAAAAAGTAGCTACATTACAAAGAGGACTTCTAAATGTAATTTCCTTGAAGAAACCTTATAATGTCTTTCTGCCTCATATATACATTACACTGAATACTTAGCAAGATAAAAAGCTAAGTTAGGAAAAATGCTTTTTCCTATGTAGCAGCAAAGTTTTAGACTACTGAGTGCTGAACTTCATACTGAGAGCAGCCATGAGGTAAACTGCTTAATGAGCAGCAACTCAGCAGGTAAGAATAATTTCTGCCTATTTGCAGAAAGGGCCACAGCCACAGGACAAGAAAGGGAAGACTGTCCTAAGAGCCTTACTGATACTAGTATGTTTAACCACAGGCAGCTGAAGCAGGCAGTGGAAACTATGTCATCAAGTTAAACCCTTTCCTCCTAATCACATGCAGGATAATCTGGTGCTTTCCCCCCTTTCTTGTTAGGTTAAAAGATGCTCTTCTAAAAAAAACCTACCCGTATGCTGTACCAAAAATAGATGAGAAGCATTCAGAACAGCAGCTTACTCTGACTTTTAAATCCTCTTGTTCTAATTGTTCTACAGTATCAATCATTGTACATGTCAGCATGCTGCAATTCACAAAACACACTCACAAACTCCTGAAAAATATTATCCACTGATACCAGACAAGAGGACATGTCTCAATATAACCCTTTACATCCACCATCTTTACAACATTCTTGATCTGCAGCAGTATTGTCTAAACCCAACACAACTGTGAATGTTTACAACAGCATTCTATTCACAGGTGTTACCTACAACATAACTCTACTGTCCTAAAAGTGACCTGTCAACTCTGATAGGTTCCTTCCATGAATAACTGTGTTTCCAGGGCCCTCTCCTCATGCAGATGTAACAGCAAGGTAGATATAGTACACACTGTGTTACTGGTGTATCTCCATTTCTTACCTGAAGTTTGCACATATATCCACAGTGACGAAGACTTTCAAATGGCAAAATCTATCCCTAAAAGCAATTTATAAATAATGCCTCCAATTGAGGTAAGCAGTCAAAGAAATTTCCTTAAAACTGTTATATGCCAAATGAAAATACAGCTGTACTGATGAACAAATGCAGACACAATGTCAGTGACTCTTCCCTCTATCACTGAAAGAATACTGAAGCATCTTTATAGACATCAAAATCCTAAAAAAAAAGTACATCTCAGTAAAAATCAAAAAGCTTTAAAGACCACACTGGGTTTCTTGCCCATAAAAAGAGCTTAAATTGGGAGACAAGTTTTCTAGCCAATGCAGTGAATTTTTGTAAAATGCAGGTGTAACATCCATAGGGAAAAGAGAGATGGAATTTCAAGTCATGGGCTTTCACAGGTTTTAATTAGAAGATATTTCCTTCTTAAAGGAAAGTAAACACCTATCATGTATCTATTATATAATAAAGAGACATCTAAAGACAATCTTATTTGGCTCTATTTTGATCAGAGTAATTTAAAACCAAATAATGTTAATCTTTCAATTAAGGACTTGTTAGTAAATTGACCTTCTTTATTTGTTCAGAGATTGACAGTTTAAAGAAAGGAAAATGTATGTTGGATGAATGAGAGCAATGCCTGAAAGATCCTGACAAGAGCTGAAAGAAGGCAAGGAAGGAGTGGTGGCTGACAACATTTGAAACATCATGCTGCATCTTTTGCACAGCGTTGCAGAAATATCCTTCTGCCTCAAATTAGGATTCTAGACCTGCTCTTCCAGCAACAGTGACTTTGAGGACAGCTGCTGATCTAACTTAACTACTACATCGATCTTTGCATTGACATATAGGCAGACGGCCACAGAATCAAGACACTGCCTTTTTTAAGGTTAGCTTGTCAACTTCTAAGCAAAACTTACATGGCCTTCCATGCCTTCCTGAGGACTCCAGTCTTTCCAGCTGTTTCTTCCAGCTTTTAGCCGTATCACCTCATCTGGCCACTGCAGCTCTTTCCTTTTTGACACGTTGATCCCTTCCAGTACTTGACTGGGATCCATTAACTATAAGTAGGAATTGAGTTTTGACTGTTAGTTCAGCCAAAATTTAAAAGAAACAGATAAACTGTTACCTTTTGCATAATTCCAGATAACTGACTTTAACCCACTGAAATTGATTTCTGACCAATTTCAAGATTGGAAACTTGAGCTCCAGGCTCTCCAAGCCCAAACAGCACTGAATTTGGAAACGATGTTGTGGTTTCAGACAGAGCTGACAATATGCCGTTTCACTGAAGCAACAGCTCTGGTCCCCTTCCCCACTTCTTTCAGTTATACTAGCTCATGGCAGGGTTGGGGAGCTGGCACAACAAAAGCATTGGCAGCACACAGTCTAGTAGCAAGGAAAAGTTAAGTGATGATGAGCTGTTAAAATTCGCTCATTACTTCTTACAGAGTATCTTAAGAAACTTCATCATTAGGCAGAAGTATTTATCTACTAGCATGGCTAGTTGAGACCCATCCTGTGTTTTGAAGTAAACTGGCCTTTCCATAGGGCAAGCAGGAGAAAACTCCTGAAAAATTCTTCCTATTTAAGGACAGAGAGAACTCCATAATGTCCACTATCCAAGGACACATGCCCACTTCATCTTTCTCACACAGAGGATTAGTAAGCAGCTTCATAAAAGGGCCCTTGCCTGCAAACAAAAGCTACTAAGCACAGACCTGAAAAATTAATTTAACTTTGCCCACTATGATGCTAAAGATTACTCTAAACTGAGGTGGTATCAGCAATGAAATCATGTTTATTATAATCCTTTAAGGGAGGTTACTATTAAATACACTTCTTGAGGTTTCCCACTAGTATAATGCTAAAGACATGCATGTGGGGCTAATAAAAGCTAAGAAAGCAAGAATATAGATTCCCAGATTTTCACAAAACAAGGAAGGCTGCCATGATTAACTTAGTCAATAGTGTACTCTTTGCCACTCAGTAAACCTTGAAGTGGATATAACCGCTAGGAAAGCGAAAGCAAGTATTTTTACACTTACTTTTGTGGAAAATCTACTTGGCCTCAAAGAAAAAAAAGCTTTCTACCCTGCAAATGAAACTGTTTAGCTTTACCTGCTGTAATGTATAAAAGGTAAACTAAGTGGAACTGAGTTCCACTGACATTCTCAGAGCTGCACTACAGCAAAACATAAAAACAATAGAAACAAGGGGCATGCAGGAAGGCTGCTTGTCCAGAAAACCTTTCCTTTACATTAGTTCTCCAAACATAACTGCACAGAAACTGTATACCAAATATTCCAGAACGTGTTTTTGTAAGTAGCGATTTCAACAACATACAAAGGAACAACTAATAAAAGCACGTAGAAACATAGGTTAGCTTGTTCTTCTAGACTATTCACCTGGATTCTGTAAATAACGTCATCCTTTTTGGCTTGCATTTGATTTGCAGGGCTTGCATTGCCACCTGACTGAGTTTCAGCTGCATTACTCCCTCCTTCTGTCCCTAGAAAGCCCACAAGGGCATGCTGTTTACAGGCTGGGATGCTTTGGCTGGAGCTGCTAGAAGAGGGCAGTCCATGCTGCACGCTGACCCCAGTCTGGCCAGTAGGTTCCATTTGGTTCACCATAGATAGGCGGGACTGGATGGATGATGGGAGGTTACGAAGGGATATCTGACTGGTGGAAGAGCGCCGGCAAGGCACAAAGCCTGTAGTGGATGTGCGAAGAGATGAATGACGGCTGCCGTAGCAATAGGATGAATGGCTAGCTACTGAGGCACGGGCAGGGGAATGTCTGACAAGGCTGGACTGCACAGAGTGAGAGCTGTGACTGGTGCCTAAAAGTAAAAGATACAGAATCAGGAAAGTTTGATAAAGCCTCCCACACACAATAGACTGCCGACACACAAATGTTTTAGTGCACAAGTATACAAAACTGATTGGTCTAACCAACATCATCTGAAACAGATGAATTGCAGATCTCTGCTGCATCTAACATAGCAGAACATTTCAATACATTCCATTCATCTTATCTCAGAATTTCATATTCAGTTTAATTCATAATCCCTATCAGACAAGTATGTTGAAAAATGCTTCAGCCTTGACTTTCTGCATTAACAATTTCTTACTTAATATCAACACTTCAGTTTACCATACCTTAAGGCACTAAGGCAGGTACAGATGCCCATGTTTCAAAATACTGACTATTCTTTCTTAATATGCTTGACTACACATTCAAAGTTTGGGCCAGAAAATTTGTTAGAACAAAAGACATTTTAAAACAAGTTCAAATTTAATACACTTAAAATTAAAAACAGAAATTGCAGCTCATGAGCATTGGCGTAATTGCTTTTCCTATACCAAATATTTGCAGCTACCTCTCCTCAGCCAACAGATCTGATTATGTACATTCAACTACATACATCTATATTTTCTTTGTGAGTAAAGGCAGTGTTAGAAAGACTATTTCTCAGCTTTAGTGTTTGTCACCTCCTTAACTACAGATCACTGTGGACCTATGGATAGCTTCAGCTAGAATACTGTGCAAATAAGAGAACTTGTTTCACTGTATAAATAAGAAATGTAAACATTCCCCAAAAATGATGAGTTCAGCATTAGCAGACAATACAACAGAAGTGAAAAAATCCAGTCTGTAGAAACCTGTTAAAAAAAGTTATTTAATCTATTTTGTCAGCACAACTATACCCCTATCTATCAGATCTATTTGGGAACCTTGTATTGCATAAAACAGTATCGTAGTTTGAGATGAATCCAGCAGCTCTTAATACAACATAAAATCACATTGCTTTTGTTAGCTTTTTCTTTCTAAACTTAGGCCAATGAGCTGAAAGGCCTGTTCTGGCTATAAGATTGAACTCGTATGAAGTTGTTTCTTTGTTTTAACTTTACCCAGAGTGGAGGGATGAGTTGGTGGATGAGCTGCAGGAAAAGTTGTGGGATGAGCTGCAACTGGAGGGTGCTGTACTGCTCCAGGTCCCTGCCCTGTAGTTGCATTCCCTCCTCCTTGTGACATGCTGCTCTGTGACTCATTGATAGTTGCATTGTTACTTGTGCAAGAAGCTCCACCTCCAGCATCTGAGTCTTCAATATTTCCGCCACTATTGCAGCCAGCTCCACAGCCTTTCCTTAGTCTGGAAACATAACACATGTGACACATTAAGGCACACCTCCTAATCATTAGGATTCTAAGAAATGCTTCATGACAAGCAAAAGACTTTACTCAGCACAATCCATAGCACTTCCTAAAATCAGTTAAAACTTGGCTTTATTTTTCTCAGAATATGCTTTGCAAATATAAACACTGCTTTCTGAGAGATCGCAATTTTCTTCATAACAACTATTCTATAACAGTTATTTATGACAAGTCAAATGCTCATATAAAATAGCTTTTTAAAAATTATGCCACCTCTGAAGTACAATAAAGTGATAAAATTCTAACTCTAAAACGCTCATAGAGCATCCTGGTTATTTTGGAACAGTTTAGTAAAACTTATGCTACTTAACACACTAGTCATGTAAAACTGTTACACTGCAAAATCTTTGTCTACACAGACTAGCAAGGAAAGAACGTTTGCTGGATTTTTAATGTATTTGGTTTCTGTTACCTTCTGTAATGCGCTCAACTTTTGAAGCACATACAGGTTAGCCACCATTTTCTAGTCTACATAACCACACAGTTTTTTCACCACATTGTTTACACTAATAAACTTCAAATGGACACAAAAATCACAGCACATTTCCTCCTCCCTTGAATTCCTACTTTTTATTATTCTTTTCTGTCACACTCAAGTATACTAAGCACTCCTTTCCAATTTTTTTTGTCCCAGGATCCAGAATCCTGAAGCATAAACACCTTGGATTCAAGTACTGTTGTGTGTCATACTTTCACCTGTTACTCTATCAAGTTGGACAAGCTGATGGCAGTAAGAGACAAACACCACAGACTATGATAAACGTAGCATTTTTGGCACTCTGGGTGAAGCAGCATGTTCTATTCCAATGTGCTATAGATGTCTAAGATAAATATGACCATCAGAACAGCTACAGGACTGTTCAGACCATGGCACTAACTCCTGGAACTAGTAAGAACTGGGATGCACATTTCTGAATGCCACACAGCTGCCACTGTTGCTTTTGGAGCCACAGTCACAGAGGGGCAGAAGTGCAGTAAAAGTTCTCATGGCCTGAAAAACACAGCACAGCAAGAGTTTGTACTGGATTACTCAGGGGCCACACGGAGAAATAATTATATTGTTATCATTCCAGTTACTTGTTCTGGCGCTAACATACAGCATTATATAACATACAAGCACTTGTGAGATTTTAAACAACAGCTAAAGCTTGCATAACTATGTATGAGCATGCCCTAAAACATTAATATAGGCACTTTCATGTTAAATATCTGCCAGACAGGAACTCTACCAAACAGTCCTGATTCTGTAAAGATGGTATTACAGCCTGCAAAAGCAATCATACTGAAAAACACTACAGAAGTTGCATTGTCTCTCATTATCAGACCTAACAATCGACCTGAAGTTGCAGTTCCTGCATCTAGACTTTGTCCTCTTTCCTCTGAGCTCTCATTTACATAGTTTGTGGTGTATTGCTCAGCCTTGGAGATTAATCCTGCACCAAAGAAGTTGCCATATGTTACTGATGTGCCTAAAATAAAAGTCAAGATTTATTTATTTTTATGTGACTGAATATTATAAATTATGCTGTGTTGGGCCTGTACAAGACTAGTTAATGGAATATGAGAGCATGAACACATACTAATGAGAACCCCTTTCCCCAGCTCACCTGTGCCATGTAGACACTATGAAGTTTCTGATATTTCCTAAGCTGATGGCTCCCCCGAGAATGTCCTTTAGCTGTTCATGACTATCTGAATAGGAAGTAGTCAAAGGTGAGACATAGATTGGGTATCCAATTGGCTGGTCACAAGAGGAGTTGATCATGTTCCTCAGGGCTTGTTTAGCATTTTGGATACTTCCTCTTTCTGGATTACGATTACGCAGGAAGACAAGCTCCTGCTGTTGTCCTGCCCACAGGCCACGCACACACTCCTTATTGACCTGCAAAAGCCAAGTAGAGAGGCTGTGTCAAAGTGAAGCAACAAGAGCACGTGGTGACTGCTGTGTTACACCAAAGCCTTTGTGAGCGCATGCAGTATTGCACTGCAGAACTGCCAGCATTCATACGCAGTTCTTTAACAGGCTGAACTTGGGGACAGGCTGCAACAGCGAGGATAAACAAATCTAAGAATGACATGAGAAGTAACATTTTAAGTGAGAAAGAACTGATTTTCTGATACAATACTTGCACTGTATGAGGAGAGCCAGCCCTACTAATAACAAAACAGTAAATATTTCAGTTGAGGCAGTAGTTTGGTATAGTTATTAAAATACACCACAACTTGCTGCCATGTGAAATGTACACAAAGCTTACCTTAATGACCCTGAAACTGAGATAGCGCTTATTGAGCATGATGATTTTATATTCATTGGTGCCATCATCCATCACATGACGCAGAGCAAGAAGGGACGGAGAATTGGAAAGAACTGCACTCCGCCAAGCAGGGTCCCCTTCGTGTGCTATAACTAGATTTTCTTCATGGGTTGTTATAGCTTCATAAAGGACAGAAGGATCATCATATTCATCTGGAGAAGTGAAGTGATCCTGTTTCCAATACATGTTCAATAAGGTATGATTAGAATTTCAGATGTAACTACATATAAAAATAAAACATTTCACACCTCAAACTTCTGAAATGATCAGTGCATTACACAAAGTTAGCCATCAAAAGTATCAAATACCTACTTCAGAACACTGTTAAAGATAACTTCTTTTACAACAGATTGGTTCTGTTTGCTTGTGTTTGCTTCTTTAACTTAAAATCAAAACGATTGGAAGGAGCTGCCTATCACTGATTCAAGTGAACTTCTAGGTGAATTTTACACTAGACTTATATCTATTTATACGATTTGCAGAAGCCCTTTAGTTTTAGCTTCTCTTCTAACTCACAAGCCTCCAACTGCAAAACACATTTAAGTAATGTATTGATTATTCACTGAGACTGTACTATATGAAAATAGCAATAGGAAGAAAAAACAATATTTACTATTAAAAAGTTCACATTATTACTTGATGACAAAGTTTTTCAGCATCAGATACTATCAAGACAACTTACATTACTGCCAGTCAAATAAAAACACAAAACCTGCAAGTTCAATTCAGTACTGGGTAACATTACTTTCTGGTTAAAAAAGGATTGTGGTTAATAGATACATTTCCAACACTGACTGAAGCCTGAGCATGTTCATGCACTGCACGTGAATAAGATCATCTTTCATAGATTAATACAATAACATTCAGAACTTCTATTTTTTCATTGTTAGCATGATCTGTATTTTTCTCACTTTTCATTCTCTGACTTTAGTCAAACCTATTCTGCACAGTAACCCTCTGAGAGCACTTAGAGTTGTTGAAGTGGCACTTCTGGTTTCAACAATGATTTTGTAATTACTCTGCCTTGCTACATGTACTCCTAACACACACATTCTGCTAAATTCAGACAGTTTGTGTTACATGAAGGAATTAATTCAATCACTGCTGGTTTTGAGGAACTCCATTGCTTCTGCAATGAAGGTGAAAAAAGAAATTTTAATAATAATTTTAAAAGTGCAACTAAGATTTGTTTATTTATTACGATTTTCAAGCAATCTATTCTTTTTGAGTACCAACACTTCTCCCCCCTTACAGAGTGCTTATCACTAAGTATATGTCTTCTTGTACTTGCTGAGTTAATGCATGCACTGGACAGACTTTGAGATTGTTCATCTTCACCCACACTTCACTACAAAGACAAACTCTAATTCCAGCTTATTGAAAAGCAACCTTCTCATTCTCACCCGAAACCTGTGATTACAACACTCCAAAGTAAAAAGAACAAGAAAAACAACTCCCGCTGGAGGAGAGGAGTGTGCAGCTTTGAATGCATAACCTTTAAAGCCAATTACATATGTGTGGTGAAGGAAGAGAGGGAAAATACTCAGAAGCTGTTCATAAGGGATATCTCTAGACAGGTATGAAACAGGGCTTGACACATTCTCTGATTTACAGTTAATGTAATTTTCAAGCTCTGAGCATAAATAGCGTTCCCTTTTCCTCTGTATCACCTTCCACAACAGCTATAATAAATCAAAGGACAAGACATGATACTCCGTCATCTTCAGTTGTCAATTTCTATTCTCATCCTCTTTCTTCTCTCCCAGCCACTTATTTTTCAAAGAACAAATGCACAGAAATAAAAAACTGGACACATCTTTCTGTGTAATCTCTCACCTGATGTAGCTTCAGTGACATCCGTATTCCAGGAACCACTACTTTCCTCAGCAATTCCATGTCAGCAAAGATCCATTCATCTCTAATGGAAGATATACGGAAGTCACCCTTAAACAGGGCATGTAGGCCATACAAGAAGGATTCCAGGTTACTGTTGAGGGGGAAGAAAATGAAAACATATCCAAATATTACCAGAAATACAAACGCATCCATAGTTATCACTGAAAAAGAACAGAAAATACTGAGCTGCACAGAAAGGCACACAATTCTTCTCTACCAAGGTAAGCTACAGGATAGGACAGGGAAAAGACTTGTGTGTAAAAAAATTTGGTACATTAGATGTCTACCCACACTGAACAGGTAATGAACAAACTATACATGCAACAGACTATTTACATGGACTAAAGTAAACAGAAACACCAATCAGGAGTGTCTGATTTAATTCTGAAGATTTTTAAAGGGAAAACTTTTCAGGGTATGTAACACAATGGCCCAGTTAAAGAGGGTGTGCAGCTTCCATTATCCATCCTTCAGTACAAAATAAAAACCTTGACAACTTTTTATGCTTAAAAGGCACTGTTTTCAATTACTAAACTAACTTAAGAGTGAAAAATCAAATATGCTCTGATGAATCTTGCAACTCCATATCTGCACAATCTTCAAGAGGCAATTGGCTGGTACTCAGAAGAATTAATCAATAGTTGCCCTGAAAGTGAAGTAGAACAAGTTTTGTAGTCAGCACCCAGCTGACCAATAGCTTCCACATCCAATTATGCTTCTTTTTAAGCCATCATCTTGTGATTTCCTGAACCCTATAGCTGTATCTTACATTTGCTTTCTAAAGTTGAGGCTGTCAGTCTGCAAGAAGGTTGCCATATGACAACAGAATCGAACTGAAGATTTGCACAAAACACAACTGCTTGCCACAGAGCCAGCTAAACTGTGAAACTTATCACAACGGTCTCATCTAACATCCACCAAGACATATCAGTTCTTCATTTTAAGAAACTTTCCTCTTCTTACTTACTTCCATATAGGACATCTATTTGGTGCAGGAAATGGAGCTGACTTTTAGAACTCTATCAGTTCTTGTCTTGTTTTCCATTGTTATAACGGTTCTTACCCATACCAGAATTCCCATCTTGAATTAGCTCAATAAAACAATATGCTTAGATTCAATTTGTCCCCCATTTGCTCTTCTTTAGTTACATTTCACTGGCCGTTGTAATGAAGACAAGTTACATAGCAAATCTGCCCGGTTTAAGGAAAGACGACATTGATTATCTATTTCTTCTATGAAAGGGTACTCATCTAAAACCTAATCTAAGAACTCAGAGGGATTTTGAGGACAGGAAGCTTACAGCAACAACATTTTATTACCTAGACATATGATGTGAAGCTGTTCCCAATGCTCTCCGCCCCAGAACACACAGTCCATAACACAATGTCACTAGGGGTGAGTCTTTACTTGAATCCAGTGGCTTGTAATAAAAGAAAAAATAGTAAGTTAGGTGAATGGAATAAAGAAATGGCCACTGAAAAAGAAGATTCTCCCAGAAGGAGTAAAAAGACCCAAACGTAGCAATTCTCAAGTGTGTGTATGTACCTATCACCGCAGTTACTCCTAAAAAAGCAGTTCCAATTCAAAGTCTGAGCAACAGTTTTACAAGTACCTAAGAATACTTGTAAAGGCAAATACACATATATTATTTGAAGACAGACAAATTCTAAGCTGAACAGATGCATGCTACATTCCCCATAGATACGTGTATCTTGTAGGCAAACTGCTGATTAGCATAATTATGGGGTTTAGATAAAAATAGTTTCAGTGAATACAGCGGATTATCACCAGTTAGGAGTATTTAAGCCTGATTTACCTGAGAACTTCCCTGGACTACAGCTTTAGTCAAAAGGTTAGTTAGGGGAGACTTGCCCTCGGTTCAAAGCCAGTAGTATAGCCAGGGTATATAACGCCCTAGCAAATGACATCATTCAATTACATGATTAAACCTGATTTTCAATACGTATAGAAAATATTTAATGTTCATTTCTTGGAGGGAAATAATTTTCTTCAACTGCTGTTTGTCATTTGACCACAGGACATTAAGTGTTACCCCAAAATGGGCTGTAACTGATCTTTTACCTCCGAAGCAAAACTGAACCCTTAAGTCTTGGATCCTTCACTAAACACGTAAATTCCAATTATATTCCTGTCCCTTTAATCTCAATCAATTTCTGCTTATTCTCAAAGGAAATACTGATTTGACTAGACCACACAGTTATTTTGTAAACAGTAAGAAGTCAAGGCATTCCTCTACTAACACTCCTATTTAAAAGGTGGAAGGATTGTGGAAAGAAAAAAAGGTTGAATGTAGGATGATTGTTTTCACGAGCCAACAATTCCAGTGGTCCAAAGGAATGGTATAGGGTGATCACTGAGAAAGAAGGAGTAAGTCTTATAAGCTGGCAACAGGTATCTTAGGTTTTAGGGATTTTTGTTTCAGTGCTTTTTTGTTTAAGTTAGAGTTGATTTGTGAACACTGATATCTAAGTACAAAACATCAATTCCGCAGACATACCCTGTTGCATGTAGATAAACGTCTAAGATTCAACTGGCTGATCTGAGCTGGCAAATAAAATTCATTAATGAACTAGTTCAACCATACACTACTTACAGAATTTATGAAATTCACATCTCAAAAGTGGAAGAACAAAACCATTTCAATAAAAATACTTTAATTATACATACTTATTTTAAAAATCAGCATGAAACCTATCGGTAAGTCAAACCAACAGGAAAAAAGTGACACCATCCTAGAATAGTGAATGGCTTTCCTCACATACTTACCTTTTCTCTTCGAGAGCAGCAATATTCTATCCAGTTCAAATATATCATACAGAAGCTCTCCCGTGAGATCCCTGCCAGACGGTGGTCATAATCCTCATCAATATTGGGGTTAAATGTTGGGTCTACATCCACATAATTGCGGTCTGTGCACAGCCGCAGTCCTTCCTGCATGGTCTCATTAGCTAACCATTCCTCTAGCTTGGGGGATGTTGTGACATAATAGATGATTCCCTGAAACAGAAGCAGTTAAAAATATTAGTCAGGATTGCAAATTAAAAAAACCCAGTCAGAAATCTCAATTGTTTCAACTTATCTGCATTATTTTCCTGACAACGAACAAAACTGACATACAGTAGCATTTCTATAGCTCAAAGGTGCAACAGATCTGCACAGAAAACACAACACATGTGGTGTATACGAGTATTTTTCAAAGACTGTCAGGATTTCTGAAGCCTATGCTGAAGGAATAAGGAAAAAAAGTATGAGATAGGATCCTCACTGTAATTTTCGCAGAAAACAAATACATAGAAATTTTTATTTAGTTAGCATGGAAGCTTAGATACTGAACTTCTAAACGAGTCTAAATTTAAAAAAAAGCTAAAACATAAAACAGCTCAGGACTCCTGTGCTAGGGAACACAACTTGTGTGCATGTGGGAATAAGTATCTTGGAAATATTTTAACCTGAAAATTTTCAGCTGTCAGAAATAGAGTAGTTTATGAAAGATCTCAATTAGTACACTGATTATCTGAAAGGATCTGAGGCCTACAGTCCTCTTAGAACTGGAGGAGAGGGCTTGTTTCTGTTTTAAGAATCAAAGATGGGTTTGGACAGCTTATGAAGACCAAAGCAGCTTGGCTTTCTCTGAAGAAACAAACTAACCAACTTTTCATTTACAACAGAGCTATTGTATTTGGGTAACAGTTTTAAAGTTTCTATTCCAGCTTCAGCTAGGAGGTGTCCTCTCTCTAGTCTAGAGTACAGAGTCATTGCCCCGCTCATGCACCAGAGTACTGAGTCACCATCAGTACAACAAACACTGTCTTCTGAAGGAGGTGTTCACACATCTGTAATTATCATTGCACCCTATGATCCCCATCTGACAGACATTATGACTTCAAGACGAGAAGCAGCTCCCAGGTCTAGCCCAGCCTGCCTCCCCCACGGGCTGCACTGAGCCGAACCACACCTTCACATAATAAGTGGTGAGAATTTTCCGGAGATCAAAGACTTGAAGCATGGAGGCTGCACTGTTGTCAGTGATGCTGTAACCCTCTAGAACATACTTTGTTACAAGCACTTCCCAAGCCAGCCAACGCTGCCCAAAGGCAGCATTAAAGGAAAGCATGTGAGGAAGGTGGCCTGGTTCGCAGCAACAAAAACCTTCATCTTCCTCTACACCTTCAGTGATGGCCTCTACTTCTCGTTGCTGACAGTAAGTTCCTTAGGAGAAAAGGGAGGAAAGAAGAGTTGAATGCTTTATATGACTGCTTTAATGTGAACTTGTGTTTAGAAGACTTTAAAAGAATTTAATTGGAAATAGGTTGAATTTTAACACTAAGTGAACTATCCACCAACAAACACAAAATATTTAGATAGCCTAATTTATCACTCTAGGATCCCATTTTAGTTAGGTTTCTCTAACAATTAGCCATGTTGCGCTAAAATAGAAAGAGGGACTTAGCATCAAGTGACAGGAGCATCAGGAGGCCCTACAGCCCATTTTCAAAGCAACTTATTAAGAGGATAGAACTGAAAATAACTTCAGTTTCCAAAGCAGAAGCCTACTTTTTAGTGCAGACAGTTAAGGAAGTCTAAGACACTCACCTCTGAATTCAAGCCCTCTCAGCTGGAAGGTGACCAAGCCGTTTCCTATCTCTATAAGGTGTACTAGTGCATTGAGGTAGTCAGAGGCTAGGATGAAGCAGTCCCCAGTACTGTAGTTTCCCCAGCGACCCAACAACAAGTCTCCACATAAGCTGTGCTGAAGGGAACGGGTTAAATGTTCATAGAAGATAGAATTCAGGTTGTTATCATCTGAACCTGCAGGAAGATTGGATTTAGGTTATCTGAAACCGCAGAAAAATATCAAGCTCGAATGTCAATTATTACTTCACATTGAATCCTATGTTTTTCTTAACAGAAATGTTGTTTCAAGGTCACACTATCGCCCACTTTCCCTTTTTTAAGAGAAAATTATTCCAAATGAATGCTAAGTGACATTTCTATTTCAAACCAAATTTTTTCTTAGTCACTCCTCCACTTTCCGAATTATTCTTTCAGTTCCATTCATGCATCTCCCATCAACCTATTCAAGATAATAAAGTGCTGAAGCAAATGAGCACAGACATATCTCAGTAATGTCTGTTGTACTGGTCTCATCACCCTGATATTGAGACATTCTCAAATAATACTTGGTACTTAATTCTCAAGAATAAAAAGCAAAACCGTTTAATGCATGCTACAATTATAAATAAAAAGGTAAAGCAGGAACACAAGCCCAAGAGTGAAATCAAAAAACTTATGGGAGAGCCTAAAGAATAAAGCAAGAGAGATGATGGAAGAAAAAATAACAGACAGAGAGGTTGGGCACAGCTGGACAAGATCAGAGAGCAAACTGATAATGAATCCTATAAAAATCCAATAAAAGACATTTACATTTGAAAGAAATAGCCACTATAAGAAAACTCACCCTTAAAAAAAAAACAAAAAAAAAACCAAACCAAAAAAACCCCATCAACCCACTTCCCAAAAACCCGCCTCCCTTTCAAAAAAACCAACCCCCAAAAAACTCCAAACCAACTGCCAAAATCCAACTAGGAGAGCTACCTGGATTCCGATCCAGCTGTGAAGCCAGTCTAGTATTTGAATGATCCACACGTTTTGTGCTGAAAATAAATAAATAATGCATGCTTAATATAAAATATTACTGTGAGAACGTCTAAGGAAAGAAACTACTAATACAGTGTTTAAATATTCCCACTGAAATAGTTTCAAAAAGTTATTTTTAAATAATTTTAGATGCATATTTGCTGCTCTTCTCATATGTAAAAATATTTTCTGCCTATGATAGCATTATAATGCCTAATAAATTTTGTCCACAGTAAATAGCCATAATCTTGTACTTTACACAGAAGCGCATATATTTTCTTCGATAGATATCATAAAGGTTTAGATGTGAGAAAAACTTAAGAACAATTAAATTAGCTAACATTTCAGTAGACTTCAGTGAAAGGTTGATTTTTAGACAGTTCTTTCATTGTCTGAAGTTACAACCATAATGCTTTCATCTAAGATTTGGGATATTGTGTTTAAACTGTTAAAATGTTAGAAGGGAAATAATAAATACCAGAAATATCCATTCAACTTGCCCTATGCTGTTTACACAATATTTTATTTATCTGATCGAGTACCAGCAATAAGGAACTTAAGAGAAATCAAACAAAAAGAAGCATAATCTGACATGAAGGTTCTTTTACTACTGATCCCACTTTGAACAAAAAAAATACTTACTTCGAAAGATTTTTGTATTAAGTTTAGCCAGTTTTGCTGTGAGCAAAACAAGAATGAACACAGGTAAACTACACCTGTGAACCGTACCCTAAAACCTTTTTATACATAAACTCACTTTTTGATTAAAATTGCACTTCACAATACCATAACTTTCATGTTTAGCAACACCAGGATGGCATACCTTTAAGTAGAAATTACTTAAGCAGCTAAAACAAATGTTCCTAGTGTAAAAAACAGCTGCTACAGTATTTCAGAAACAAGTCCAGTGAAAACTTTCAGTGCTATATACTAGTTTTCTCTAAGGGAAAAAAAGAGCAGAAATTTCCAAGCTAAAAACAACCCAAACAAACAAAATCCCTAAACCAACACTTTAGACATATCAACACTCTTAAAAACAAAGCTTTTTAAACTTTATTATTTCACCTACTTGTAGTCTCTTTCCCAGAATTTGACAGGCCTGGCATACGAAGTGATGAATATTGCACTTCCCAGAAAAGGATTCAGTGGAGTAGAGAAGAAAGCTGACACAGCTGCTTGGACAAACAACATGGCAGAATCTGTAGGATAAGAGAGTTAAGGAAAGCAAAGCAACAGCTACTTTTTTTTTTAGCTTCTATGATAGTGTTCAATACAGACAGCAACACCAACGAAGAGCAAAACAAGATCTCTATGAATTTCCATGTAGCAAAGATGTTTGCAGTATTTCCAGCAATAGGGGGATTATTTTTGTTTTTAAAAACAGAAATAGATGAAAATCCGGCAGTAGACATGACAGTCATTCCCAAAAATTCTATTGAGAATACAAACTCAACACTCCATTCAAACCAGCCTACAGAAGTTTAAAATGCAAAACTCAAGGACTAAAACCATAATTAGTGACTCCTGTAAAAGGGAATGACTATCAAAAGACAAGCTGTGTGATTTTCAGAATTAATTCTGGTTCATGTTTCTTTTATGTCAGGATTCTATTCCTACCGTTACTGTGTAATCCACAGCATTGCAACAAGGCAGAAAGTGTGCACAGTTTCTTTGTAAATAGTCACTAGACAAACCTGTTCTTTATGTAGTTTTACCTAATAACACAGGATCCATTATAATGCAATACTCAGAACACTTATAAATACATGACTTCAGGAGAAAGTTTGCATTTTCAAAGGATACGTGGCACAGCAAAGGGCTGGGCAAAAGCATGGAAGGCAGATCCCCATGTGATCTGCCAGGGAGCAATGTAGGTATATACAAATCGCAATTTATAAAAGAGTTCCCAAAGCTACAGGGGAAAAAAAAGAAAAGAGAAAAACAATTCAGTATTTTGGCTAACAATCAACATGTTTTGCATCCTGAGGAATTTACTGGTCATCCTAGAGTTCTTACTTGTCTACCAGAAGATTTGAGACTTAGAAAAAGGATGTAATTATAAAAGCAAGTAACATAAGATGCACTTCACTGTTCTACGTACGAACTCAGGAGACGTTTAGAAAGTTACATATGGTTTCTCAAGCCAACATAAATGCTCTGGGAAGCAGAAGTCTTAGTTGCCTTACAGCATATCTATTACAGTACAAAAGACTGAGAATCTGCAAGATTACCTATCAGATAGGACTATACATCTGTTTTCCCCTTTGGATGAACTGAAACACCTAAAAATAGAGTTAAAAGTTACCTTGCTGAAGAGTATGGACATGAAGAAGAGATCTAGCAGCATGGTCTCAGTAAAACTTTTGTAATCAAAAGTAAAGAAGAGCACTGTGAAAATAACAGTGACATACTGGCACGTTGGGCTACTGAATGATGAACGCAGTAACTTCAAGCCAGCTATTGTGATCATTAAAGCACCCAACCTGTGTAAGGAAGTCACACAAAACAGTTATTACCTGTTATCTGAAAAGGGTTTAAAGACCATTTAAGTTGTTGCTGTCATGCAATATCAATCTCTTCAAACTTCACTTTGGGTTTGCTTTAGGAATTGGGAAGCAGGGCGTTGGGGGTGTTATTGGTTTTGTTGGCAAAAAAGACAACGTTTTGTTGTTGTTGTTGTTGTTTAACTTCAGTTTTTTTTTTTAAAGGTTACTATCTAAGTCCTTTCATCAGTATTCTCAAGCCAATCAATGTTCAAGAATTAGCATTATTTCTATGTGTGCCACTAAAAAAAATAAAATTATGAGATGAAATATTCTTGTACTCTGAAGAGAAGCCTGGTCTTTAATTTAGATTCTGAATACCAAAATGCTAGATTAATCATCAAGAGGATGTTAATGAACACCAGATTATCATTTCCTGCATGACTATACTGCTCCAATTTCTATTGAGGGAATTGCAATTTTTTTCAGACATGTAACTGACATATCAAAGGGTTATAAAAAAAAGAAGTTAAAGTAACATAATGGCAGTATTCCTCCCAAAGGTCTCATAGCGACTGTGATAATGAACCCAAAGCAAGAACTTACTAGATGCAGGGATTAAAATTAAGAAAGCCAAAAAAGCCACACACTACCCTCCAAAATGAATCTAACAACCTGCCCCCCAAAATATTTTCCATTTTGTTTCAATATTTATACTCTCTTTTGTTCTAAATGAATAGAATTTCAAATCCAAAAAAGAAACTGGTTACTGTTTCTTCAAGGCAAAAAATGCAGGGCCTATTACTGAGCTATCATTTGCTGAGACAGATACACTGCTCAAGGGATTATAACTAAGCCTCAATTTAGAAGCAGTGTGCAATTCCATCTGGATATGGATTATTCTTAGGGGCTAGGAAGCCTGGGGAATTCCTTGATGAGAGAAGAAAGCTACAGAGGAGCTGCAGGCTGGCACACCAACTCAGGGAACAAGTCTGAAATTTACACCTGATAAAACACCAGAACATATCAACACTATCCTGAACTTGCCACCTGGATAATCATATTATAGACTCTGAAGCTCAACAAGCAAACTTATCACACTACGAGGTAATTCCACAACATGCCACCTTCACAGTATATGCCAGCAGTTGAATGATTTATCTTTGTGGGAGTTTCTAGTTTTACAGTGAAACTCCAGTCAGTTTAAGTCAGCTTCATAAGGGCTTTCGAATAAAGAAAAGATTTATCTATTCCTTGCCTTACTCTTAATACAATACCATTAAGATGTTCTGTCTTCCCACTGAGGTCAGAAGTCACTATTTAATTTTCCACCAGAGCAGATATACTCAAGATTACTTGATAGCCCTTTATACTTACTCAGTATCCAGTTTCTTTGGACTAGCAATATTCTTAGCGCTGCTACTAAGCTCATTGAGGACTATCAGTGGATAGATAACGTTCTTCTCTACAAAAAGGAGCCAAATGTGAAGTTTCTCAAACCACATAACATGTGCAGCATCTGTCAAGACATATTAAAAAGAAGAAATCAGATGGCACTGTCAAATCAATCTCTGCTTACAAAATAAAGGTTCTTGATCCAAGAAACTTGGATTAACTGTTTTCTCACAATGGACTTTTGTAGTTTTATTTGACCAAAATAAAGAGAAGCTCCTGTCAATAGCCCCAGTAGAGTTTTTGCACTGTTCACAGAACAACAGAACAGTCTGCAAGCTACTTGCAATACTGTACACAGAAGGAAACAAACTGGGTTCCACCTCTTCAATAATTTCAACATTGCTATTGATGAAGCTGTTTGAAATGATGCATTTTATCTCATGCAAAAGGATGTTTTCCAATCATATTCAATCTGAACGACTCCTGGTTTACAACCCTACAATACAAAAGAGTCTATGTAACCTGCCCACAAAAATGGCTGTCACTTGAACAACTTCTTTTCAACTTCTACAAGAACTGTAAGGTATGTTTCAAATTAATGCAAATTAAGAAAAGAAACAATACTATTAAAAACCGAATCTGTGCCAGGATGAAGTCTCCACCAGCATTCACCATCCCTAATCCTCTAAAACATTTGAAAAATTGCTATGTTGAGGAAATACATAGTGAAACACACTCAATCTTCATGCAAAATTCTTGAGGCAATCACTAGCACAAACTTTCCCCCTTAAGATTTAGAAGACTATGTTTTAATGGAGCTGCTCTGAGATAATGTTAACACTTGTATTATCATCATCAGTTAAGAGATACATAAAATGTCATGGAATCAAAGCATGAGGAACTGAGAAACTAATACATTTATGATCAGATATAATTAAATTCTCCAGTGGGGAGAATAATAAAGAGATTAAGTATAGCAATAGGTAACACAAGTTGGTCAGCAACTACAGCAAGTTCAAGAAAGCATTACAAACAAATACTTACTCCGGACTTCAAACTGATGGTATTCCTTGGTTTTCAGAAGCGGGTGAGAAAAGCAATGCCAAGGAAGCTGCTTTCGGAGTTGAGGCAGAACATAATGGGTCACAAAGCCTACCGTACCCACCAATGCGTAGAGAACATAACTTAAAATAGGCTAAAAAGAAGAATTAAAGAAATTAAGGTTTGTATTTTGTAAACGAAATAAAATATTACTTTGCTGGTGTATTTTCCAGCATCCAGGCAGGTGCTCTTGTAATACTAATAATTATAATGAGAATGTATTTCTTCACGAGAAACTGTACCACCAATTTTAAAATAAAACAAGAAACCCTGTGAGGAAAAAACCCTCCGTATCTAACGAATTTTCACTAAGTTGAAATGTACATTCAAGTAAAAATAGTACACCGATTTTCTTTCACAGTCCATTGCATCTGACCCATATGCATTTCATTTTATAAAGGTATTATCCTCTAAAGGCTGGACCCAATTTACATTTCCATCTACTGGATAAAAGGAGGTATAAGCATAAGCAAAAACAAATCATTAATTTCACATTCTCTTGAGAATGTAAGAAGCCTCCCACAAGACCAATCCCTTCCACAGAAGTCACAAACTACTGCAAAATTAATATGGGATGATGGCTGGATTTCACAATAATGCTTTCTACACGTTAAATTTTTCTCTAAATTTCTAGATAAGTCATTGCAAAACCAGAATTGCACTATTTTGTTATAAGCTCTTTGTGAATTCTGTGAAGCCCAAGCCTATTGAAATATACAACTGGTGAAGAGCATACAGCCAAGTCTCTCAAACGTGGGGGAAAGCAACACTCAGGTGGAGTACTGAAATCCAGCCATACAATAGAAGGGATATTTTCCTCAGAAAACACAAGTACACGTGCTTAAGTAACACACTTCACCTGAAAACATGAAGTTACCTAAACGCACATGCTTTGTAAAATTAGTTTCTAACTTTAACTTTAGGCAGCAGCAGGAAGGTAAAATCCTTCTAAAATACATGCAAGAAATTCTAATTTGCCTTACATAAGGCTATTCATAAGCTAGTCAATGGTTCCATAACCAGAACACCAAAATAAGAAACTCAGTAACTGCAGCTCTTAAGGGAAATGCTTCACTTTAAATTCAAGCACAGGATCTAGTCCCATGCCATTATCAAGTAAGAGCCAAATACAGACATTAAAAGTATCCAATGCTAAATTGACAAGTAAAAACCTTGAAACTCAAATTATCTTTGAAGTTCTGTAAATAATCATTCCAATAAAGGGGTACTACCCTATACTATAGTCTACAACCAGACATGCCAGCACAGAACTGCTGAGTCAAGGTTCAGCCCCTCAAACTGTAAGCACTAAACCTTTTAAACACTTTTTAAAGTTTCGTTTCTCTTTATTCCAAAATTATCCTGACACGATTTAATAGAGATAGATGAAACAAAAGAGTGTTGTGTCAGAGGCTAAAATAAAAGTCTAGAATGTAAGAAGAAACCAGGAGAGAGCTAAGGAAGACAACTTTTTGAGTACATAAGTGAAGACCTTCAGTCATGTGCTTGTCACCCTATATGTTTAAAGACCGTCTAAAATTAGCCAGAAGACCCAGTGAACTACCAGAATATGCTTCATACCACACCAGAGTATTTGCATACAGAAGGCAAATTGAAGATATGAAGTAGCATCTTACCTGTAAAACTGTAAATACTGTACTGACATGAATTGCAAAATAGAGGACACCAATGACTATACACACAATCAGGTCAGACTGCAATCGTTCACTCTGCGGAGTCAAAATAAAATCATTTTAGAAAATACCAGCTTTGGTTGACCTCTTAGAATCATTAAATTGGAAAATATCTCCAAGATAGAGTCCAACCTTTCAATACCTTCTTAATACACAAATGCAGTAAGACTGAAACTGATTCAAGATTTACAAATTATGCCAGTGTTAACTGCTTCCACTGAAGTTATTAGAAGTTTCACAAGGCAGATCTTACAGCTAAGAACATCAGTTCAACTAAGTGAAAGGGAAAGATGCATACCTATAGTGGGGCAGGACAAAACAATATACCCAATATATTCTCTAATCCTGGACTGTGAGGCAGTGTAAGGATCCCCTTAAAGCCCTGATGAAAGCACTGGAAGGGACAATCAAATTTCCCCCTTATGATCTAAGAATTGGTTAAACTACAGGACAATTAAGAGCTCTGGAAGAGTGCTGTCTAGGCAGGGCTACCAACCAGGTGAAACAACTAGGCTCTTTAACCCTTTTTTGACTCCTTCGCAGAAGGGTAAAGCATGGCTTTGGAATGACCCCGAGGAATGAGCCTGAATTTTCCATTATCCGTAAAAAATGAAAACAAGCCGCTGGTAACAGGCAAAAACCTCCCCAAACCAGTAATGCCAGACTCAGCCACAAGGGGGCAATGCGTACTTAGGGTCGTTGCAACTGGAAGCCTCAAGTTTAGACTCGTTCCCACTCTGTAAAAACAGCATCAATATTTACAGCCCAGAAAATCATGAAAGGATCATCTACTCCAAAATCGGCCAAATAATTACACACAGAAATTACTGCTGCAAAGCCTTAACTTCTTGGGCTATAACTTACTTTTTTTTATAATCAGTTGTTCTGGTTTTAAATACCACTGTAAGAAAGACTATCAAAATCCTCAGCTCCTCCTCCCCCTTGGAGACTACCATCACCACAGTTGGAGAGCTGAAGAGGAGCTTGCAGCTCCTATGGTCACTCTCTCCTGCCAAATGTTAAAAGAATTAAAGTTCCTCCGCTCTAAATATTTATTTGCAGTTTCCACACACTGCATCTCATCATGCTTGTAACTGCTGTATTATGAAAAACCCAGGTATACAGTTCAGACTACAGCTGAGCCCTACACAAAGCTAAATGAATATTCAACCTTGTTATGTACAAGTTAAACATACTAAGCTTCTTAAGTCTTTCACTTATTGCTACACTGTGTGAAAAAGAATAATGTTTAAATATTACCACTTCCATAAATATTTAGAGTGACTTTGTACTAAAAATTCAAAGTAGTGTTTAAGTAAATGGAACAGGTTACATCTGCTGCCAAAGCAAACAAAGAAATAACTCAAACTACCCCAAAAAACCCACAAAAAGCCCCCAGACACTTCCCACTACTTTTATTTCCCACTTCTGGAACAGCAAGCACAAAGCTCTTCCTCACAATTATTAGAAATACTGAGTTAATATAGTTTTGCTAGCATTTACTCTTTAGCACTAACTTCTGTGTAAAAGCAAGTATGATTATTATCCATGAGCTAAAAAGACCCTCAGTGATACTGCACTGCAACCCACACTAGGGAATTCCAATTCTCTTTGCTTTTAAATAACTTAAAATTGGAATATGAGCATTATACTCCCTAGTGTAGCACATGAGTTCACCTGCAGATTTAAAGGAAATGCTGTGATATCCATTCTAACTAGAACCATGCTAAGTGACAAGTGTGAGCTAAGCAAGATCCAGACAGATGCTATACAAACCAACACAAAAAATGAATTTTAAAAATAAAATAATTAAAAAGCCTACTTACCACAGAATTTCTAAGCTTCTCAGGTAAAGGATCTTTTACTTCAGACAGAGGATCCTCAGGGTTTTTGTCTTCAGAATTAGGAAAAAATTTTGATTGCACTAAAGAGCTTAAAAGAAAAACACAAAAACCCCACTGAAAAGCATGTATTGTTCTATGTGGTTTTATAATATTAATGAAGTCAGAAGTTCTATTACATATTGATCACAAAAAATTACTTTTTGCACATCAATGCTTTCACACACTGAGCAAATTTACAGAGATCTCAACTTCATAAAAGAATTAGTTCTCTGTTGTACAGAATGGCCACTATTAAAGAGCAGCAGCCAGATGCTCAAGCTGTAGTTTCTCTAGCAGCAACAGGAGTAATTGAACAAAAACTGAGTTTTCAGCGAAATCTAGCAACCATGAGACAAAACTCGAACTCAAACGTAATTCAACAGAAACGTGCAAAATTTAAGTGGCCTATTTGTCAACACCAATTGAACTCTTTGGTTTAATTCAAATTTCAACAGCAACAATAAAAGAAACCTATTCTACCCTGATTAATTAATGAATTAGCCATGCTGACCAAGCTTCTAAATTCTTAGCAAGCCTTGCTGATACTAAAGCCCCAAAACCTTACACTCAAACTTTTAGAAGTCCATGTGCAGTGTTACTAGCCATAACCAGTTGTCTCACAACCCCTCAGCGTGATTTTTCCAACAATACCCTACATCGCCCAGAAATATTTCATTTTATGGACAGAAGATCACTATAGAAGGAGGCTTAGATCTTCAAGAAGTTACATATTTCAATTTATTTCAATGCTTAACTGTGCCACATCTGGCTAAATGGGTGCAATTGCAGGTCAAATATGAACATCCAGGCTTTAGTTTTTGGACAGAACAAAAGAACAAGTATCTAGGGAAAAAGACCTCATATCAACTGAGCTAAGAGTAATTGGACAAGGTTTAGTGGTCAACCCAAAGATAAGAAATTTCCTCTAGTGTAAACACTCATGAATCATTAATTTTCTTGCTCACAGAGGAGGTCCCTCACTATCTACTGCAGGCCACTATTTATCAAATTCATCCAACATTACAGCTATAATGCCAAGTTCAAGCTCTGCCTAACCTAGGTATGTGGCTGAGCTTTTATTGGCTAATCTGGGGCAGGTGTTTCTCCCACTGGAACTATTTTGTTTTACATGTATCATTATTAACTGAATTAAACATCCTCAGCATCAGATCACTACTCCAACTCAGAATAATAACATAAATACCTGCTTCCCCATGCTAGATGGGGAAACAAACACCAAAAGAGATCCTTGTAATTCTGCATAATTATTTGAACAAGTGCTTTCAGCACACATTCAATATAAGAATACATCAACGAATGAAGTGAAAGTGTTCAAGAATTCCCCCGGTGGACTTCAGCTCAAACCAGTGCCTTGAGCACCTCTTCAAACACAGAAGGGGTACATGTCGTTCCCAACAAACCCACTAGCAGAAAGATGGCATCTGACTGATGTTTTGAAGAACATCAGCAGACAGTTAGATCAGATTTTGGCATGTAAGTGATTTACCAGATGCCACAAAAAAGGTCATTGTTAGAGAAGGAACTAGATGCAAAATCTTACAATTTTTAACTATTGAACCAAGAACATACTATTTTTGATTAATGCAGGTGAGTACAAGTTCAAACAGTACTAAGTAGTAACATTATTAGCTTTTCCTTGCAACTTGCTGCTTCCTTGAGGAAGAGATACAAACGGAGTCACTTACAAAAGTACAGAAGGGTCACTGCTTTGTCTGCTGAGATGATAGGATATTGCCACTAACAAACCACAAAATATGGAGAAGAGAACTGGAATATGCTGCCCATCCCAGGAATCCTGGAGACAGAAATGAAATGTTAATAAAAAGGAGACAAAGTACACACCACTTACCTGACATACAAGAATTATATATGTATCACAGAGAACAGAAAAATTAACTACAATGCCACAAAAATAAGCCAGGGCTTCTTGTACAAAAATATTGTTCCATCTTTACCTATGTCTAACTATACATTAGAAACTCTAACAGTGTACATCCCTCAAGTCTACACCATCTTAATCATTAAACAGTCATAATTTTTCATAACCCTTACAAACCATTTTCTGCATTCCTTGACACCACAGGCTCTTAAGAGCTGTATTTAGTCACTTCTTAATTTTGAAAGCTACATATATTTTGACTCGAGATTATTTTTTCTAATGTGCTGAATGCAGATTAAACAATGGCTTTGTGTTTTCCTGATCTGTACTGGATCTGCAAAAATGAAATAGTTACTCTTTGCTAAAGCTTGTTTGTCTTAAATGGATGTGTTTACAAAAGGTTAATGAGACAAGTGTACAAATTCACAGAAAGCTAATGATGCCCTGCAGGTGATAGCATCATGGGAGTATTTCCTCTAGGACCTTTCTCTCTGTGATGAAGTAGAAAAGCCAGTCAACTCTGCTGGATGCACACATACTACAATTCATTGTAGACTGAGCATGTCTGATTACTGGCACACACCTGGGACAAACAAACAGAACCAGCATCACACACCATACCATTTTCAAACAAAATAACATTTCAAGCAAGGAAAATGGAGGGGGATTGTGTGTGTGCGTCCCTTTGCCAGCTAACTCTAACTCTACCTTTCAGATAGGCATACATCTTCACTTCAACACTACAAACTATTCCTTGGTTTCTTTTCAAGTAAATATTAATTTGAAAATACTATTTCACTTTTGCAGCACTAGAAAAAAAGCCATTTTAAGAAGTTAACATACCAGTACATGCAGACTTTGCTAGAAACAAGTCACTTGCGTGATTTTTTTCAAGAATTGATGTAGAATGGAACTGATGGTAAATGTCATGGGTTTTCAACCAAAAAAAGAGCCTGTTAGAGCAGGCACAAATTACACACCTTTTAAAAGCAAAAAAAAAATCTGCTTTGTTCCTGCATTGCATCTCCTCTATTGACATCACAGCTAAGCAAGTATGAAATCCTAGTAAATTAAATATTTCTAATTCAGTAGTTGCATACTTCAGTTACTTAATACAGAAGGAAGCAGAGAACAAACCCCGAAACATTAATGTTTACTGTGCATAAAATTTTTCTCACCTTCAGGGCACCATAGCACAGTCCATACAACAATGCTACTGCCACAATACTACAGATAAAACTGTAAAGTGCTGCAAGCAGGCTTGTGGTAGCTGAATATCACAGAAATGAAAAGAAAAAGAAACATTGTTATATTCTTAAGTTAGAACAGAAAATACTTCATTTGTTTAAGGTATCAGCCCCCCAGTTGCCACACCCCTCTGATGGGAAAAAATAAAAAGGCAATTCAAACCAGAGCAGCTACTTGTATTTTCTCCAACAAGCAATTTTTATAAAGAGCATTTTATGTGGCTTTTTTAATCTCCTTAGTTACTCAACAGCTTTACCATGGGAATAGTTAACTGCAATAGAAACCAGTTGAGGAAGAAATTGACAGACTTACTAGGACAGTAATTCTATTTCTCAATAATCAATCAGAAGACCTTTCAGCTTTCCAAAAAATATAATTAAGTGTTCTATGTTTAGAGGGTAGGAATAAAAATAGTGTAACCACTAAATTTTTTAACTAGCATACTGATCTTGGCTTCTCCGCATCTCATACTTTTGCCACTGACACAAAACACAACACTCACCATTGCCACCGAAGACATGAATGTCCAGCTGTTCACAGAGATACATCACAAATGTATTCACCTGAGGCAGGAGACCAATGAAGAATACTATAGGGAAACATAGCGTAAACACTACGGAAAGAAAAGAGTTGAAAAAGTGGTGAGTATGAAAAAACCAGCAGGGTAGGATATTTTTCAGTTCAAGTTCTAGGGTATCACACCCCATTTTAACTCCACATCACTGAAGTGTTTCTACTATAATTTCTAAGGAAAATATATATTATATAAAGCTCTACTTCAATGACTCAGAACTGACTGAATACAGAGGTCATACAAATCAATAGTACTTTCCTTTTAATTGCTGTAGACATGGACACAGGCCAATTCAGGCTCTCCATTTTTATTTAGCAAAGATCAGCCAGGAGTGTTTACAGATTTGACTTGTAAGTTTTCACTCCTTGTAAGTGAAGCTTATCCGAGCCTAACTGCCTGTCCGGAGTTCCAGGAGCAACCTAACACCAGCCACTCTGATGTAAGGGAGGCCAAGCGCTCCACCTCCAGGTTTTCTGCCAATAATACCTGACAATTTTACTCATTTTCCCACACCACTTCTGAAAGTTCTAATCCTAAATGACTGCATTTTCTGTTGTTTTTTTTTTTTACAAGAACAGACAACTGTATGAATCATGAAAACACCTGCAAATTACAGGATTTCACAATGCAAAGATAAATGAACGCCACCTAATTTCAAAACAGAAAATGGTATGTCGCAACCTGTACATATCGTTTACTTTCCATCCTAAAGAATAAAAGATGCAGAAATAATCTTCTGCACAACTTCAGATATAGTAGTTCAGATCTAATTCACATGCAACAGTGTACTATAAGTTCTAATTTCTAAAGGATAGAAGGATCAAGTAACAAAAATAACCCCAGCAGACAGAATCTGGCAGTTTAGGGAGGATTTTTTATCATCTTACTGACTTGTAGCTTCAGTGACCGAAAGAAGAAACAGATTTTGAAGTATTTTGTAAAGCACCACAAGTCTCAAACTTAATTTTCTAATTTTATATGCACAGAATGGTTGAACACTGAAGGGCATCACATTAGAAATATCTACAGTGAGATAGATACTGAGAATCTGATTTTTTTCCCTACTCTGAGGTAATGTTGAAC
The DNA here is from genome assembly GCA_013397845.1 of Melanocharis versteri. Lineage (NCBI taxonomy): Eukaryota > Metazoa > Chordata > Aves > Passeriformes > Melanocharitidae > Melanocharis > Melanocharis versteri. Next base: position 230,857 of record VZTG01005281.1, on the reverse strand, counting down.
AATATAATTTAAAAACATGCAGGTTGCAAGCTTCTGCACTTTTTACTGACACAAATTAGGAAATATAGGACTACAGACTAGCTCTTCAATACCTGAAGAAAATATTTTTCAAAATTCTCAAGTCAAACCTCTATCTCCAACCATTACTCAAGGCAGCCTACACAGAAGGCAAATACAGTGTTCTGTCACTGACAGGTTAAAAAGTTGTTTCCCCAAAAGTCTGTAAGTCAAACTACTTTGGGCCCATTGGAAACAAAATTACTAGACAGATCTGGGAATACACAATTTTTAAAGAGTAGTCCAGCAAAAAGCCAATATTTATGATGCTTTTACATGCCATAACATCATTGTTTTCTAACAGTGACCAACTAGGTGGAAAGATAAAGTAATTATTATAATTGTGGAGTAGATTTAGAGCAATTGATCAAGTACAATACGTGGGACAAAAAATAAAGCATTTATGCTAGTCCTCACTTGTCTGTTGGCAAGGAGACAACATTTACATTATCTAAACACAAAGTTTGCCTTGCCCTGCACCCGTGTTCTTCCAGCACCTCTGCCTGGGAACAGGAAAAAAAGCAGCTGAGATTTTTACCTAACGAAGTATGTTTGTTAGCAGCCAGCCTGATCTGCAGTGCACACAAAGCTTTTTGAAGCGGTGCTTCAGAAACATTAAGAGTTGCTCCAAAGGCAAGTGTATTCCATGGGGGGCTGGGGTGGGATGTGCAGTACAGGTTGGTGGGGTGGGGTTTTTTTGTTTGTTTTATTTGGTGTTTTATCATTTTGGTTTTTGGTTTTCTGGTTTGGGCTTTTTTATTGTTTGGGGGGGGTTGTTTTGCTGTTTTGGGTTTTTTTTGAGTGAGCTGTTCTGGCAATCTGATTTTTTACTGGAAGAACTGCTAAGAAATATAAACCACATATGCTGATGCAAGATACCCCAGAAGAACAGTGAAACGTAAGGATCAAAACACACCTAAAACTCTCAAAGAAAGTAGTTTTAAAAGCTAATTCCAAGACGGACATAGCCTGGTGAAAATGCCGCCACATCTTTTAAAACTGGTAAAGACTCACTTCAGTACTTTCAAAAAGCAGCTCATTTCCACTGTAGTACATACCACCGACATGTACATTTATGCATTATCTTATGTGGATATGGGTATACATTATGGCAATGGCTCCATGTGGTAAAAAAAAGAGGAAAATACTTCCAAAACTGACAGAGCACTATCAAGAGAAATGAAGCTAGTTTTGTATCATGAGTCAGAAGTATCTTCTATCTTCTTTTTTTATTACTGATACAGAATGAAGGATGCCAGTACATGAACACAACCAAAGAATTTGTTCAAAAAGCACCTTTGAAAATGTCCGGACAATTTCTGTTCATAAATATGCAGCTTAGACATTTTCCCTCTGGGCATTTAAATTTAAATACAGATCTTTCTGCAGAAAGTTGAAGAGGGAAGCAAGTATGAGGCATAAAATTCTGGATGTTCTTAAAATAAAGTAATAAAAACTAATACCCAAAATGCCTGAGTCAGTAACTCTTATTAATCAATTAAAATCTTTAAAAACCCACACTGAGACCAAGTTTTCATTTTTCTTGGACAGAAAATGGTCCGGAGGCATGCAAACATAACATTTAACTGCTGTAGCCTTTCACGCACAGCTATTTCAACACAACTAAAGAACAACTGCATTCAGTTTAGATGAATTCTTACAGATTTTCTTACCCCACCCAAAGCAGTGACCCACAGAAGATCACCCAAATAACTTTGCTCCACTAATATAATGCACAAAGTTCCTATGATAAGATGGTCTTCAAATGTTTATATCTCTCTCTCCTTTCTATGGGCTCTGAGATTACAGGGCTGTGATTATTTTCATAATTTTTTAAGTACACACAGGAAATTATTGTTCTTTTGGAGTTTATGTTGGTTTTTTTTTGCATTGGGTTTGGGAGGGTAATGGTGTTAACTGTCATCAATATTCTGAATGCACTGCGCTGCTCAGAAAACAACGGAATTACCTCAAAATGGAAGTACAGCTCAAAAATTGTATTTTTGGTATTGCTGATAGTCCTGTTCTGAGAAGAGGCACATTAAACAAGATTTAACCTGTGTATAATGTTTTTTAAAATTGTGTCTGTGCTGTTCTGCCAAATTGCTAAATACAAATAACCTGACTTAAGAGCACTCCTACTCATTTGCCACAAGCCCCTCTAGATACTGTAAAAGGGTCCAAATCAAAATGGTTTTTTAACTACTGAGCAGCTAGGTCCAAGCAAAGGATAGTGTATGCAGGTCCAAGTTAAGTACGGAAGTCCAAGGATGAGGGCTAAGATATTAGATAATGAAAAATTTTAGTAGAGGGTATCTCTGCCATGTGGTACAGCAAAGCTATAGAAGAGGAAAATGCTCCGATAAAGTTCTACTGTTAAAGCGAACAATTCAAGTCCATGAAAAAGCCACTCACCTATAACTAAGTCCCTGGCTGACAGCAGCAGCAATGGGTTGGTGAAAGCCATTCCATACAACCTGAATCTTGTTGTAGATATGTTTCTGCTGCCATAATCCAACAGCCAAATAAGACCACAACACAAACAGAAATACACAGGCCTACTATAGGCTATGATACGATTGTGACCCTGTTTAAAAAGAAACCACAAAAACACCGACATTTGTTCATTATTAGTGGAAAAAGTAACTTTTACTCTTCTGCTACAGATAGCTTCAGAACCAAAATTAATCAGTGGTCATCAACTAATATACTGTCACCTCACCATATCCTAAAGCTTGCTTGATAAAATCCTTAATGCATTGCCTTGCAGTGATACCAGACTGTCCTTTTTGTGGCTTTGATAAAACAAAGACACAACAGTTAGATTAAGTTAGACTAAGCTATATATACACCCTTAGTCTCAGATATATTTTATGCTCTGTTGCCTGCAGTACAAAATGCTAGAGAAGCTCTGACTAGGCTTTGTAAGCAACTGAGAATAAATCAATTTTAAGGAAAAAGGGATTAAAGTTTATTACTCAGGTACTGCTTCTGCTGGAGAGGGGGACAAACTCTACTGGTGTTTATCAAAACACAACTCCTTACATAAAATTAATGACTTGCTGCAGAGGAATAATACTTTAAAAAATCTTACGTAGGACATAAAGGTAATATTTTGTTTTGGCAATCTAGTAGATGCACAACAGAATATAAACATATTGTGCAATACAAGTACATTAACATTTCCTTGCTCAAACATTAACGCTCACTAGAACACTGCAAACTCTCAGCTTATTAGAGTGAAAAAATAAAGCAGTGTGCACACTAGGACAACTGAATGATCTACAAGACTAAAACAGAACATCAAAGCTGTGTCAGTTCATACCAGCAGAGCAAATTACAACGTTAAGAATACTTCTCAGTATAATTACTTGAATAATAAAGATTCATCAAAAAGCTCATCATGACACGGCTCCCTAGCAAAAGCTAGGCTCAAAACAGGAGGACATGATTTGCTAAATACAAAGAGTACGGCACGAGGGAAACAATGCAAGCTCCCTTCTCACAAACTAAGACAACTACAAGCCTTTTGTGCCTTTTAAGAAGGAACATAAGAGAAATGCCAAAAAGATCAAACTAAAATGATCAGTTCTCTGTGGGAGTTCTGCATCTGCAGGATTAGTACAGTGGCACGTGCCCATGACTTACATGGCGAGGGGAAGAAGAATCTGGCTGAACACTCTGAAACCAAAATGAAGAGAGGAAAGTTAACCAATCTACAGATAAGTGTGTTTACCTCCCCACACACACCTTCTTGAAGTTCTTTTAACAGTATCTACAATTAATTTTACATTTGTCAAGCCACATTACAGTCTTTAAATAGCGCAATGCCGTAAACCATAAAATCTATTTAAAGAGTATATGTCTATAACCAAAATTCTAAAAAAAATCCCCAACCCCCTTATTTTCAGGACTTTTACTGTTTTTTCAACAGCATTACGAACTTTAATTTTAAATCTAATTTCCATCCTAATAGTCAAATCATAAAAAAGAATCATTCTTAAATTACCAATATACCATTAACAACAGTCTAACAAAAAATTAATAATCTGATTAAAAATATGCTTAGATATAATTGCCTCATATGAATGCACTGAGGTGTGGACACTAAAAAAAATTAGAACCCAAAACAATAAAACTTCAAGTTCAGTTTGTAGCTGGTTTTCAACTAGTAAGAATGTGTTCCTCTTCGTTAAACAAAAAAACGCATGAGAACAATGAAGGATTGTTTAACAAACATATGCAGAACCATTCTGGTGACGTGACCTTGTATCACACCATTGATGAAACTTTCCATGAGGCCAAGTTTACTCATTTCTTCATAAATGGTAAGCATGCATATTTTTCCTTAAAACTCTAACTAACCTGCAACATCCAACTGGAGTTATATCTATTGTTTGTAGAAAGTAAAAAGAAATCAAAATACCTTCAACAGTGAGTACTGGCAACTGGCTATTACCAGGCAGAACTGGAAGACCCAAATATCCTTGAAAAAGCCCTCTATAAGAAGTACAGAGCCCAGAAATGCAACTAGAATAGCTAGGATGACAGCTAATACGTTTTCAAGGATCTCACGATTCCTGTATTAGAGGAAGAGAAAAAGATTTTTTTAAAAAATTTAAAGCTAACTATGTCCAGAAGAAGCTGCAAAAGAACAGTTAGGGTCAAAAATTAACAAGGGTTATGTTTCTGGTAGCAAAGTAGTTAAGAATAGGTTTGAACTTCCATAGTCTACACTAGCACACTGTCCCCTTCAGTAAAGCTAGGAGCTACCAGGCCTTCAATGACAGCTGAAAGTAGTTAGTATCTTATCAAATTTTACTTTGAACAGCAGAAGATAACTTCAGCAGATGACTTTAGAAATAATTCAAATGTTCAACCAGAAGCACAGTCTGTAACATAAATCTGTATTCAAAGTCCATCCAGGATGATTATAAGCCTATGAAAAACACAAGCATAATAACTCACCTGTGTATATAATCTGTCACTCATGATTTTCTAATGAAGAACCTAAAAATACTCTCACTTGGGTAAGATATGTGAAGTGGAATACAGGTAATTCCACACGATATTGTTAGTACTTTGGAAGAGAATTATGAGTATTCCTCCCTGGACAGAATCACTACAATCTTGTTTATTTCAAGGAGGTTCATCACCAAAATATAAATACTCTACATATTCCAAAAGCTGGTAACTGGAAGATCACCTTAATTTTGTTCCTCTAGATAAATGTAGCAAGGACAAGAAGTCACAGTATTAAATGACTCTCCGAAAAAATGCTTTGAAACAGCAGACAAATTCTCTCCATTTGCCGAAACACTAAGTGCATGCCAGGTTGTAGACCCTTTCAATTAATTTTTGGAGAAGGCTATACTCTAGCTTTAAAGACTGGCAACAAATCTTTCTTTGTGATCATTCAAGTATGTTACTGACCCACTCAGGCAAAGTGAGGGTCGGTTTCCTTTTTCTTTTTTTGATTGCTGGAGAAAAAAGGAGAGTAGCCTCCATTACTTTAGAAAAACTACATTCAGTATTCTTCTTTCATTTTTCAGGGTACAGTAAATAAGTATAATTCTCTAAGGATAGTTTTATCTATACTACAGTTCAGTAACTATTTCCATCTTTGCTTTCTGAGGTCTGGTAACATACAAGGATCTCACCTATCAAATAAAGCCAGAAGAGTTAATCTATCAAAATTGATGCTAATCCAAAGTTTAGGCAGGATCCAAAAGCGATAGTACTGCTTGACTTTTTGAGCTGCTTCCTCTTGAGGTTGCATGTGGTCCTGAAGGTCAGGGCTCAGGTCAATATCCTGCTGCTCCAGCAGATCTGTATCCATTGTTAGCAGCCTGTTCAACCTGATCTGAGGAAGAGAAAGCTAAAAGAAAGTTAGTATTAACAAAAGCTCATTTATATTGAATCACTGTATTATACTGAAAATTGCTTTGAAGAAAACTGCTAGAACTCTTTAGTTTCACTTTTGAGGAATTACATGTTATGCACTGTCACAGGCTTCTACTTACTTTTTCTGTCCTTACCACGGCACATGAATAGGACTAGCAGCAATAACAGTTTGCATACAACACAACTCTTTGGCATTTCAGCATATGCCTTATTTCAAATGAATGTGTCTTCCAAGCACATTATCCCATTTACTCTGAAAACTTCAAATTTGAAGACAAGTAAACTGATACACGGACAACATACACTACAAGAATAATCCAATTATTAATTTAAATAAATTAAAACATATTTCTCATAGTCAGCTAATCTGCATGCAAACCCATGCTGAATGGTTCTTTTTGCATGACAAAGCAACATATGCATGCACCAGCAGTCAAACTCAAACTCCCTGAATCCAGAATACACTCAGAAATGAACCAAAGAAAAGCTCTGCCCTAAGCAGTCAAGCACTATTTACAACTGACTATGACTTGTTTTGTAGTTTGTCTAGAGTTCTCCTGAAAGTCACAGTAATACTAGCAACCATGAAAGATACTTAAGGAGAGCACTCAATGCTAATAAAATACTATAGGATGTATGTATCATCTAATCCACTTCATACATTTCATTAACAGGCCAAGAAGGATCTTAACGCACAGCCCTTTATTCTTCAGCAATATAATTGTTAAAACGTCATTTAATGAAAAAGCTTCACAAACGTTTAAGGCAAAGAGTAAAATTTCAATACTCATGCCACCTTCAAGTGTCAAAACTACACAGGTTTAGTGTTTGGAGGGGTTTTTTCCTACAATAGTCTAAGTTTAACATTCAATTTCTTGATTTATAAAATTTTTTTCATCACTCCTTAAATCATCAGTGTACTTAACTATGCTTAACCAGCTTTTCCTTTCTAGAAAAATATGAATGAAAAAACAAGCAAGAACACTCCCTTTCTAACAGCATTGCAAAAATACAAACCATACTATTTAAGGCAAGCTGTGTCAGAAAACAGGTCCTTTTTTAACAGGTCCTTTTAATTTTTTAAAACCGCAGTTTCTTAAAAGGTAGAATCAGCATAACATTCATGGCACTAATAATAAATTTCAGTGGAAATTTCCATTTAGGTGCACAGGCTGAGCTTTTACAGTCACGAATTTGCCTTAAAACAGAATCATTCCCTCCAATGGGACTACACTGGCAAACCAAAAGCATAGAAGAGCTTAATGCAGCCCTTTTTCTAAAGCCTACATTTTCAAGGGAGACTGTGGAAAGCAAAGCAAGTTCCTCTAGCAGACACCAAGTTTAAAGAACACATTCTCAATCAAAAGCATGGTCAGGCAAATGGAGGTCTCTTGCTCCTCTGCCAAATCCTAAAGCTGTATTTAATTTTCCCTCTTGATTAGGTCATTAGCTACTTCAACGTACTTTTCTTTGGTTTGCCAGTTTAAGAATCATGACCATTTGCACAGTTTTCATAACATAATATATGACTTCAGAATTAAGAGTACAGGTATGTCTGGACTTGACAACAATACAAAAGCTTTGAGATCATAAAACTAAGCAACTATAAAGCTATTTGCAATACGAAACAGTGTAAGCTTCTGCCTTGTTTTCCCAGTTGCTCCCTGCATATAAATTTAGATTTTGTACTGCAGACTCCAATGACAGATTTCTAAATTCCTTTCAGGGAAACTATTCAAGTGAAGTTTCTTTTGGTCAAAACACAATATTTAATCTTTCTGCTGCCTGCTAACCTCAGTAACACACAGAAGGAAAACTGTCCAAATTGTACACATTATTTCTGGAAACCTGTACAAATATCTTAGAACCGATTTCTATGAGAGTTTTTAAATCACTAGGGTTTAGATCAGAGGAAACCAACCAAGTTTTAAAGTGCTATGCAAAAAGATTAATTTGTATGTATATATGAAGACACTACAATACTAACTGCTTTCTCTTCGTTAATCCAGACAAAATTCCTTCATACGAACAGAGAACTACCACATAGAATGATTAATCAGTGCTATAAAGTTGGATAGTCTTCTGATTCTTTGCATGCTTTAAAAATAAATAAGAAAAACTTACTAGATCATGTGGATAAAAGCGAACTGAGGTAGAACTCGATACGTGAGAGTCCGTGTCACTATAAGAACAGGGAAAATACTTCAGATTATAAACTACATTTTATTTCAACAGGTCACTCTAATTTTTTAGTGTCCCAAATTAATTTTTATTCCTTGTGAATTTTATCTAAATATAAGTTTTTCCTTCAGTCACTTATTATAAACACAAGTAGCCCCTTAGTCTCAAGGACTGTGGTACACATTTCATAGCTATAAGTAAGCCAAGAGACCCTTTAATCTTACCCTTAACAACATTTTCTCAACACCCAGTCCCTAAATTGTCTAAAACTATAAGGACAGTTATTATTCCACTTGAAAAAACAAAAATACTTTATAAGCTGTTAGCTACTGATTTGTAAACATACATCACATCTCTAAAGAAGTACAGAGGCCACTAGGTGTCCACATGCAGCCTCCCTTAATTCTATACTGTTTTTATCAAGATCCCAAAACTGCCAAAAATAGTACATACTCAGCACAAGTATACTGAACTACTTAAACTGCTTTTGAAAAACTTAACTTTAAATAACGTTAAACCTCTGGTAAGAAGAGCAAAATTACTTTGCAATTCCCATTCATTAGAGACGAAGAGAAATTCCTCTTACTGTATGAGAGTCCATATCCAACCATTGCTTTTTTCCCCAATTTTGGATAGCTTTTGGATGTTTGTTTTCCATGTAAATCACATGGTTGTAAGACTCGTATCAAATTTATGCAACTTTCCTTCAGTTTCTTGCCTTAAGATAAAAACATTCTTTGTTATCAATTTTACTGCACTGAAACTCAAGGATTCTCTACAGCCGAGATCTGATTATCTGCAGTGGCCAGTTTTCTCCTTCCATTAGCACATACAACTTCGTAACAGCAGCCATCAGCAAAGCCATTGCATCTGGAACATGCAAGCAGTAGAGGCAGGGATTGGCAGCTTTGTGGAAGGAATGCAGAACTTTTTGTCAAAGTTCAATTCTACAAAATGCACTTGCATACTCTCACAAGAAAGATTTGAAGATGGGATGTTCTATATTCATTACTCCATAATTCCAAGAACTATTCCACCTACATGTGGTAGGAATTATAGTATTGAGCATGACGCAACAGCTTCAGAGCAATTCTACACAGTGAAGTAGATTGGGGGCAGGTGGGAAGCCACAGGAGGTTTTGGGTTGTTTTTCTTTCTTCTGCCTCCTATCCTTCAGAGAAAGAAAGGGCATCTTTCCAACAGCAGGTGAACCTTCCAGTATGTAGCTGGCTATTTCAACTGCAAGTCAAATTTTAAACTCAGGCATGTTAACACTTCCATATACTGTTTGATGCCATCTATGAGCTTGAGAATAAATTTATCAGTTTACAATGGCTTCACAACTGGAAGTTCAACAGCCATTATGGTCAACAGGCACCTACTTTCTCAAAAAATTGGTTCAATTCTTTTACAAAGACCTTCTAGAAGCCAACAAAAAATGTATTTGTCAAGTTCTCAGTTTGGAAGTGTATTGCTTAAGCTAATAATAGTCTTCATTTTCTGAGATAGTTTTTAACTGTATGTCATCTTCTAGTAAAAATAACTTAGGTCACAAAAGTAAAAGTATATGGTTAATATATTGTATTGATTCTTTTGGTAGTCCATACTAAATAACCTTTTAAAATTAAAATCAAATATTGGGTTGCAGTAAGACAAGAATCATCACTCTTGACTGGCCTTCACACACACCAGATGTTGGATGCTCTTCTTGCAGCTGGCTCAAAGTTCACAAGTGACATGTCGCAGCCCCCTGTCTCGTAGAGCGTAGAACTGAACTTACCTATTAAAGAAAAAGGTCAAAAGCAGGTCAAAATTTCCTCATGTTTCATCCCATTAGCAGCAGCTTCTATTCATTAACTTACATTAGTGATCAATTTAAACATCTGAGTTTACAGCAGTGTCAAAATATACAATGTGATTACACATTAATGAGTCACCAGTGCAGACATTAGCTACACAGTTGTCTTTCATTTTAAGTAACATATATACTGTAACAGCAGTACTGAATTTAAAAGTTCGTATTTACAAGATGCCACCATTAACACAAAAAAAGCACAACATAAACCTTTTTTTCCCCTTAGAGAATAACCACATGAAAAATTTGCAGTGACCAGCTTCTTCAGTTCTTCCCCACTCCCAATAGAACCATCATAGAATATAACAATATTATATAGAATATAAGAATATTATAGAGTAATAGAATCATTCACTATCAGCATTCAAGAACATTTAGCTACAACAGGGATAACCCAAGTACCCTGAATAAAATCCTTTCGAGAAGCCCATGTCTATTTGAAAAGAAACACAAAAAGTAAAAGAAGTGGCCAGAGATGCTTCGTAACTTAGGAAACTCAAAAAAGGAACGTGAGGCAGAGATTTATTCTACAAGCTAGAAACAAATGCTTCAGTGTAAGAACAAAGGACTGCAAACTAACTTCTTAGATAAACCATTTGGACTTACTTCCAAAATACATAATTTAAAAAAGTAGCCAAAGATTATAACTCAAATAATAAATTACCTTACTCAAAGTATCATGTTTTCACAGAACCCTCCTCCCAACATTGGCCTGATCAGAGAGATAAGCATTGTAATTTTCCCTGGAGGCCAGGCTCAATATATTTCAGCTCTGAATGCAGGGAACCTGATTTGGAAACTGATCTCATGTGAAATGATCTGCCAATTTCTCCACCTCTTCTAGCCTAAAACCTTTCTTAAGACATGATGCAAAACATGCAATATTCCAACATCAGCTTATGTAAACAAAAGAAAAAAATCCCACTTCGGAGCATGTGAAGAAAAACTGCATACAGCTCTCAGCTGTATGTCTTGCAGCTTTTCTTTTTGCTGATACAAAATAACAAGCAGTCCCTGCAGAGATACCTAAAAAGATCAGAGCTTCCAATCTTTCCCATTTCTCTGAGAACACAACCTGCTTCTAATACAGTTGGTTTTGAATATTTTTTCAACACAATATAATCCTGCTCTAGCTTCTCTTCAGACCCACAGACAATTAAGCTTGACTTAGAAGCATTTGAATCTTAGCAGGTTAAACCCCTTAAACTAGATGCTTAAAACCAGTGAAGCGAAGAGAAAATATTGGTATATTGAAAATATCTTCATAAAGCTTTCTACCCTCAGAGGGAGCACTTCAGACAAACCAGGCATTACCACAGCCGCGCTCAGAGCCACCATTCTGACAGGACAGTCCACTGCACGGCTCAGGAGGCACGGACAGCGTGCGCCAGAGCTCAGTAACACAGCAGTGCTCTCTCAATATTCAACTACATCTGCCGCAGGCCTAAGAACAAAGCTCACTTGTTAGGGCTTTTTCCTCAGTGGCTAAGGTCTTAATGAAGTGCTTTAGCTGATTAGCTTTTGGTTTTCAGTGCAGAGTGTAGTAAACAGTTGATACTGAAGCTTAAAATTTAAACTAATGGAAGACATGGAGAATCTTCCCACAACTAATTAAAACCCTGGTTACAAAGGTTTATTTCTAACTGCATCAATTAAAAAAATTTCAACAGCAAACACAGAGATACTAGATAATACATTTTAGGTTCTATTCAGGACAAAAACGTGCATAAATTATTACTGAAAAATCTCCTGGGCAACCAGCCCTTAAAAAAAACCATGGAAGTTTAGGTTAAATTCTTCATGGTTCTGCATTACTGAATAGAGATCTTGGAAATTAAACTTTTTAACTTTTAAATTAATGAAATTCTAGTCACAGAAGTTAGAATATTCTACTTGGACATATAACTTCCCCTTCTCTCGTGCTGAGAGAACACATCAGACATATTTACTCCAGAAGAAGGTTACTGAACTATTACACTCACTCATATCTACAGTTCCCTGCCATCCAACTTATCTTTGAATCTGTCAAAATTTACTACATTTATATTGCTGCTGTAAGTACTGCACTGCTGCAGTGGGATATAACAAACCTAATTAACAGAGAGGTAGCAAACAGAACACTTAATTCCAATAGTTATACACCATCTACAATATGGACTCGGGGTATGTCATGGTTACAATTCACCCACCTATTTATATAGGCTTCCTACTGAAAGTTAGCTCCCTGGCAAGCAAAGCACAGCTTCTCATTAAAACAAAATCTTTTTCTACCCCCCTTTTTTGTTTTTCTTCTGCTGTTTTCCATTTGGTTTGATTTTGTTGTTGTTGTTCTGTTGGGGTTTTTTGGTTGGTTGGTTTAAATAAAAGATTTTTCAGAAAAGCCTCAACTCATCTCAGTAGAAAACTTGATAGGACTGTTCATTGCTGTTGGTGACACAAACTCCAAAGTGTGACTGGAGATAATACGTCTAAGCTCCAAAGTCCTATCAATAAATACTTTTTAAACTCTGTGAGATAGGAACAGCTTCCTCACAGTACACAAATTCTAACGAAGAATTTCAGTATTTAAGATTCAATACACATGGATATACCTAGCGTTTTTATTTACTCTAGGGACTCTCTTCCATTCCTGTCTCCCACAGCATTCTCTGTGGGATACTTTGAACTGCATCACATTGAATAAGCTTAAGAAAATATTTTCTCTCTCTAAAGCCTGTAGTTTCATCAAGTTGTGAACAAATGGATGACTCCAAAGATTACTGTGCAAATTAAGATATATGATCAATAGCACATTTGCCCACTCAACATAAATGTCTGTAACTTCTCCACACAGACACCAAAAAAAAAAAAAAAAAACCTGTAAGTTCTTAGCAAACTAAAGTCACCCAGGTTACAATGTCAAACCAAGATGCTGTGATACTCAAGCACACAAACCCAAAATACATCTTCATTTTGACATGGAGAGGAAAAGACAAGTGTATTTCCTTTGAAGCCAGTTTCCCTGTTCCAAAAGACCAAAATATCTCATCACCACATCCAGAGACAACCACGTAACAGTTCACACTGTACGAACTCATATTCCCACAGTTAAAGGCATCAACAAAAGCAACAGGCTGATGAGCTTACACAGACAAAACCTGGAAGACTTAAGTGGCTCAGGAGCTAACTAAAGTGGTGCTCTGATGATTTCCTCAGCTAAGTTATCTTCAGTTTGCTTCCCAGTTATACATCTAACAAATATGACTTTTCAAACCTCTCAGACTAGTTCACATGCCAAGGCTTACTGACATGTGGCAATCTACATCATCATTAGGTCGAGATGTATTTGTCTACTGTTTCAGTCAGTATTTTTTAAATCCTAGTCAGCAAAACCAAAGTCAGAATTTGACTACTTGGTGGACTGCTAGGAGTTTTACTTCCAAAGGTCAAAATTTTACTGTTGGCTATGGTATGAAGAAGTACATGTTTTCAGTTAGAACACTTCAGAGCAGTTTGGTTTTTGTTCCTATATGAGGTTTGTCAAAAGAGTAATTTACCTATTATACTGAATTCTGGACTACAACATGGATATCTTCCATAGGAATAATAGGAAGCGAATATTTATTTTCTATGTATACCTTTGAACATGATCCCACATCCATCCCAAATAAATTACATCTATTTAATTATAAAAAGGTACTGAGTAACTGCTCCTAAATTGGTTTTAATCAATTAAGTAACCAGTGTACACATTTACCTTTAGAGAAAAGTTTTGATATTCAAAAACATTCAACTGTCTTTACAAATTAAAATACTTAAATCTGAAAGATTATGGCTTGTTATATAAACAATACAAACAGAAGTCCACCACGGCAGTATAATTGTCTTGTAAAGCTCTAGATGAACAGTTCTCTAAGCACTAAAGCAATTAAAAGAAATCATCTAGCCAAGGACAAGAGTCTGTGTTTTCTGCTATTTCACCCCAGCTTCAGACACTGGGTACCTGTTCTATTAACTCAATACTTGGATTCCTAACTACTTCACAAATTCTAATTTGAATTTAATCAGTCTTCACTGCAAGGACTGAAAAATCCCACCTACCTGTCTAAAGAATCAGATATTAGTGAGAACAAAAAGCATCAGTACTGCCACACTGTGCTCTGAAAACTGTCATTCACTTAAATCACGGCACACATTTTGTTGCCTTTGTGATTTGTATTATATCAATCCTGACTATAATCACGGCACTTAGTTTGCCTCCTTTCCTTTACGTCCTGCATTCCTTCTATGATTTACTTTGTGTTTACTGCTCCACATCAAGCTCCTTTTCCATCCTTTCAAGCTCCACCTCCCTCAACCCTCCAACAATATAATTGATAAAAGTCTTCCTACTTTGAACCTGGAAGACTGAAGACAATGCCTCAAAGCATCTCCTGCCTTACTCTCAGGGTAATGCCCAGGTAAAGACAACTGTATCATTCCCAGATCAGGTGTGGGACAGGTATAATACAGTGAGGCTCATTCTAGGTAAAATAAGCCACCAGAATCAAATTAACAGACAAGAAACTTCAAAACAAACAAAAGCAAAATTGCGTGTCTAATTAAGTGCTGCAGCTTGACATCAACACAAATAGAAAAAATGTAGAAGCAGATACTGAATTGGTAAAGGAAAACATGAGACCTATATGTGAGGGATTTTGAAGTAAACGAACACATGCCCTGCTTGCCTTTCCAAGAGGAATTGAATTAAGAAAAGAAACTGTTATATGCACTGTACAGAGATATATATAACCCCATCTGCTGTTCCTCACTGATATTTCCAGTTAGTGTAAACCAGGTTTTGCTTCCATATATTTCCCCAGCCACTATTTTCAGGACTTTTTTTTTGCCCTGGGCAGTCACAATGATTTCCACAGTGACTAAGAATTGGTCATATCTCCCTCATTGCTTTAATTTTTATTCTGATGCTGATTAAGGAAAATACAAACTACAACCTTCTCCCAACCCAAACCACAGACAAACTAAAATAACAGGGTCATCTTTCACTGTAAGATATCTTGGGGTAACAGAGCAAAACCAAGAGCCTTAGACTCAATGAAAACAGAAAAATAGTGTCACTTCATACCTGACCAAGGGTTTAAAAAAAAAAAACAACAAAACAACAAAAAATCCCCAAACAAACCAACCACATACCACTCACAGGGAAAGAGATTGTCTTGTCAGGCCTGATAAAGGAATCACACACACAAAAACTTGCACCATTTTGCCAACTACTTTACTCTTAACAAAAGATAGCACCTGTTACACAAAACCTGCTGCACAAACTGAAAAATTTGATTTTCCTAAAAAACCAGAAGAAGATCCTGCCTATGATAGCTGCTTTCTCTCAAAGGATTCTAAACAAGATGCTCAGAGTTTCAAAATAGGAAACAAATCCCTATTATACATCAGATTTCTATCTAGCAGATCCTGGAAGTTTTGTGCCTCCCAAAGACAATGTGATGTCCCATGTAGTTGTAAGCACAGTACAGGTAAAGTTTCAGAAGAATTGAGTCGTATGAATTTCTGAAGACTCCAATACACAACAAATACAATGAATATGCCTTTTTAGAAAGTCTGAATGCCATGTTGAATTTTACATATGATCTACTTTGATTTCTGCTAGAGCATAGTAATATAAACTCTTAAATAATGTAGACCTAGATTGCGTATTAAATCACAAATTCTACAGAACTCTACCGTATTATTTTGGGTAAGATGAACCAAATCCTTGAAATAAAATAATGGCAGCCTCAAGAATATATCTCAACATTAACCTTGGAGAGATATAACCAGTAAAACAATTTATATTGTTTATATGAGTTATATTTCAAATATATTTTTTAAACAAGAAATAAGAGTCCAAATTAAATAAAGAAAACGAGTTTCACATGACAAGCTGAGACACATATAAGCACTGAGATTGAAACAATAACAGTTCTATCTAGAAAACAGTAAAGCAACAGAATCTACAACAAAAATTATTAGATAACTAGATTATGTGTATTTATTACATCCACAGTTAAATTTTATAAAACATCTTAGAGTAGGTAAGGTGGTTTTCAGTTCTGCTTATATTCCATTTTTCCTTATACTGCAGCTAGATGATGCAGAAGAATCAAGACTCAGCCAAACTCACATTTAAAGCGTTACCACAGACTGGCAACTCGTGGAGCCTTCCCCACCAGTGGGGTAAGATGACAACTCGCTTATCTTTTAGTACTGGGTTACAGAAAGGTCTGAAACTAATATTTTGTCAGTGTTCTGATCAAATCTGTACTTTTAGGTTATTACAGCTGACAGCTGCTCAAAATTCCATCGCTAATAATTGTCAGTGCTCAAGATGCCCATTTTAAAAATTCAAGGAAGAGTTACATATTAATGATGAAGTCATAAGTAATTCAGGCCACGTACAGATAGCTGCAAAGATCCTTGCCAGGAATTTTTCCAAACCTGCCCCTGGCACTATGTGGCAGATCAGTCATTTATTAAGACCATCTTAACTTCTCCGCAGCAATTTTATTAGCTGCAAAGAAGTTAATTAAGAAGTTAAGAATCAAGAATACCACACGAAATGGACCATGAAGAACTAACGGGGCACTATAAAGCTCTGTAAAATGATGACATTTGATATACGAAAGAGTCCAGATTTACTCCAATACCAACCTCCTAAATTAAGGTGTACATTAAAAGCAAAGCATTTATGTAAGTATTTCTTTTTTGAACAGCAGCTAAGCAACTCATCTAACAAAGGTAAGATCAAGAATTCCTAGGAGGCATAACAAGGTTTTTTTTCAGGAACCAGAAGATCCCCAAAGTCTCCATCTCTGCTCAACTGCCTGCAAGACCACAGGAAAGAATTATTACTTGCGTTACATGGCTCAAATCAAGAAAGCCTCTCACATCATCATTACTTGTATCTATGCCTCATTTCCCACCATGCATTTGTTAGAGAAAGTGCCTGGAAAGGAGATTGACAAAGGTAACAAATTGATGAGCAATATGGCCTTCCTAGAAACATGCCTACAAAATTCAGAAACAAAGCTCAAGTTAGCTGATTTTCACTGCATTATTACCAATAAATCTGCCGTATTAAAACTTCCATGTCACCAAGGTTACATAAGGCCTGCATACCAAGTTCATCGTGCAAACTGCCTACAGCAGATGCAGTGGCATGTGATGCTTCTAAGTGGACACTCCCATTTCTCACCAGCAAGGAGGCGCTAGCGCCGGGCACAGCTGCCTGGGAAGGGGGGCGGGACTGCACTCTGACCTGGGAGGAGCACTGCTGGCCTTGCTGACCATCTTGAAGGCTACGAGAAAACACGCATTGGGGACACATTACCAGGAAGAAGTGAAAAAGAGCCAGAAGTGAAGCAAAACAAGATTTTTCAGTTTAAAGAGGAAAACTTCTTTTTTTAAAGAGTATAGCAGCACTAAGCAGCCAATAGTTAGGGTTAAAGTAACCCCTAAGTTCTGTGTAACAGAGTTATTTAGGCACTAGTTACATCAGTAATCTAGAGATACTGCTACTGTCAACTTATTAAAAGCAGTATTGCTCTCTAAGACCTCCCCAAGTCACCCAACAGGTATATTCTTCTGAGTCTTAATTTGTAGGTGCAAAAGCAAATTACTGGTGGTTAGTTTAACTATAGACTAACCTGAGGTATCACCTATATCCACCTATATTCCAGTCTTCTCACAATAGTTGGGGTCCTTTTTGCTTATTCAGGTATGACCTAATCAGCTGTTCAGGGCTTTTTTTTTGTCACAGAGATGTCACCTTCCTTATTAATCCACACTCTAACGAGAAAATATCTTTAAGCTTTGTTAATGGCCACATGATACCACAGACCTTGTAGATAACTGAAGGGATATGTCTGGATTCAGAATTACTTTGAACATATTAAGACTCTCTATAGAAAGTTATTAATTGGCAAAAGTTTTGAGTTGATTCTGAAGTTATTTTGAAGTTACAGCAAAAGCTTTATTACTCGCCAAAACACAGGTTTTAAAAGTCAACCTGGCCTTTAGAGAAATTGGTACATTTATAGCCTTGTGTAGAAATTGTTTGAAAATGTTAATTCTCCTCTTCACAGACTTCCATGGCAAAACTACTTTATTAAGCTATTTACCAAAGTTAGAATTTTTTAATAGCTTGTTTGGTATGAAGCTTTTAATATTAGGTATGACGAAGTGTCAGAGTACATTATCTTTACAGTTGATAACATACCATCTTTGCAAGAGCAGTGGGTTTATTATCCTTCATTTTGTGGATTTAAAGAAGTTACATTATATAGTCATTAGCTGTGGCATTATCTCAGATAAAAGAGTTTATTTTAAAGACTGGAAAATAGCTTAAAACATGCTCTTTTGAAAAACAATATGTATCACCTGTTGCTTTTAACACTTCACTGTTTACAGGGTGATGCTAGAGTTGGCAAATGAGGCCGCTAAAAAAACAAGATCTTACTAAGCATTATATCTGATGTACTTGCTTTTAACAGTATTTTCTACATCATCTACTTTTCAGTTCTTTTATTAGAGCATCACTGGAAAACAAAATATGGATATAAGAACAGCTGTTTAAGAAAAGCTCATGCAAAATAATGCAGACATGCACACAGCTCAGGAGGAAAAGAACTGCAACTCATTATTTACCGTATTTTAACATTTTAATCTGAAATTTAAATTCAGTGTTTTGCTGCTGTACACAAGGCTTTCAGTGAGCTATGCAGCAAGAAAAGCCCTAGGGAAGTTCACAGATGTGCCAACCTTCACTGTCTCCCTTAAGTATTATCAGCAACACCAAACCAGTGCTAAATACTGCTTTCCCATAAATAGTAGGCACCTATCAAGAGGTATATACACAGCTGCCCTTTGAATAGTTATCCACATCTGTCACAACTAACAAATCCCACCAAAATATCGATGTCAATCAACTGCACAGATATGTAAAAAGTGTGTTTATTCCCTGCCTAACTGTTATAAGAATAAAATTCTGCTTCATACAGTCACTTACACACATGCATACACCATTGACTACATGGGATGCCAATGCATACTTATTTTTAAAGTGCCCAAAACACCGCTGACATTCAGACAGGACAAAAGCAGGGGTGGATGGCATTTTATGGTGGATTTTGGGTTTGTTTTGTTTTTTTAGGTTACCAGGCAAAATAATCTTGTGTCTAATTTAGCATCAAACCAGCAGAATTTACTAGACCGGCTTTTTATTGTCTACCATTGCCAAAGACACACATATGCAATGCCATTGTCTCTTTTCCCAAATATTTCACAGAGGAAGTGAAAAGTATCTGCAATCATGGATAAGACATTAAAAAATATATCAAGTTTAACTCAACAGGTCCTACAGAACATTCCCCCAACATCCAATTTTATGACAGAGTCAGAAGATTAGAGATTAAAGTTTTGCTGGCAAGAATAAGAAACACATAACATCAGGGCAACCAAAGATTAGTAAATCTAATACTCTTGGAAGTTTAATATCTGAAGTCATGGATTAGCAATATGAGAAACTACACTGAGGCGCTCACCAACAGCATATAGGAGTGATGTCAGTTACAATTGCAGCAGTATTTTGAAAACTTCTTAGTGGTAACTGGCTAAAAACATCTCTGTATTTCTTCACATTTGTTCCTTAGGCATGATTTCTTTTCTTTAAATCTTTCTTAAGGTTTCCTTCTTCCAGTAACACAGAATTCACACTAAAATTAAGCTACCCATATAAAGGAAAGGGTTTTTTTAGACTGTTCACCTAGAAATTAGAACAGTAATGAATATATTTTTTTCAGACACATTCCACGGTTGATAGCTCAAAGGGAATTTGTGTCAAAGAAATATGAAAGCACTTTGGTGTTTGGTTGGACTAAGGCAATTTAACTCCACTCCAAGGAACAGTTATTTAGCATCACGAACAGTGCTTTGAGTAAATTAACCTCACTAAGTACTCAATTCTGAATATGTTTATATTATAAAGTATTTTTGATGATGTATGTCATTATGTTACAGAAAGTACAGTGAGCAGTTTTGGGTGTTTTAATTTAGAATGGAACAAATTTAGATAAAGATGTTTAGAGGAAATACAAGGCTAGAATATTTAATCTACTTTTTTTACCCTTGAACATCTCGTCTGATGAAAAAGTCACTCCCACTCACAAAGTGAAATTCATGATTCACGAAGTTCACAAAGTTACTTCATAGTCTCTCACTAAAGTCAAGCTTAAGCCATGGGAACCTTAAAGACTGCACTAGCACATGGAAATGAGGCAGATGTCAACCACAGCTTAAAACAGAGTCCTTTATTTTCCCTACTTTATACCTACAAGAAAGAAAACACTGTTTTCTAATACACAGTTAAGGAGCTTTCATCAGTCTGCACAGCCTCTTATGCAGCAATACACAAAACTGCACTACCCTCCTTCATTAAAAAAATGGAAAACAAGAAAAAAATCAGAGGCAGGTAAAGTGAAAGTGATCTGAAAGAATACAAAGTTCTATCACCCTTCACTGTAAAGTAAATCACTAGCTTGAAGTTGAACACCCTACATTTCGCAAGACCAAAAGCTTAACAAAAAAAATCTGAAAATACATGATTACTGCTCCATATTGCACTAGCCACTAAAACCACACCTAACTAGTTTCAGTCCTTGACATGACAGAAGTCAGTCCTTCATCTGTTAGATTTCTAGGTACCACTCCTGCAATCCCCCTGCCTGAGGAAAATCTGCAAACGTAGTCCTCAAATATTTCAGTGATGTAACAAGGATGGCACAATTCCTCTGCCATCCTCCACTGTATTTTCTTCCTATTTGCTCAGTTTCTACAGCTTTTCCTAGTTCAAAAAATTACATAAATATTCCCAAAACACAAAAACAGTTTAGCATATGAAGGAAGATCATAAAGAATATATAACATATGCAATTACTCCTAAATATTTATCATGTAACTGAAGAAGGAATTACTTCAACACTTATAGGGGAGTGGTCCTTCTTCTACAGGCCATGTTCTCCTCACCAGATTCACCAATACCATAAGCAACCAAGAAATTGAAAGACTTAAAACACGAGTTTAACAACTGATTGTGGTTGCTGTTTCTACTGTTCAGGCTGACGGATCTAACAGAGCTGCTGTATGTAACAAATCACTAGGCTCAGCATTGTAAACAAAGAGGCCAGTAAAGGCTGGGGGACTCCTGAGATACATGTACACAGTACACTTTAAACACTGCCAAGGCATGCAAAGTGCCACACAATTAGATTTAATACTAAGCAATATTAGGCATTCTATTCACTTCATTATTTCTCTTTTGCTGTAAAAAGCTGCAGGATCTTCATAAAGGTTCATCTGTATTTTAGATTTGGAGCCTCTGTACATACTTAGTTCTTTATAATGTTCTGTCATTTTGCTTATCTCTCACAATCTACAGATGTGAAAAGCGATTACAGTGCTAGTCCCTAACGCTTACTTTCTTCAAGAAAAGAAAACCAAAATGGGGAGTGCTGACCCTATTTTCTTGGGTTTCTGTCATTGATTGAAAGTAAAAGTTTCTATTTTTTTTCCACAGAAAACCACTGAGGCTAAGTTTGTTAGCATTAGTTAATTTTTGTATTGATCTGAAAACAGCTATAACATGTTAGAGACTGACTGTCCTGACCATTTTTAAAATAGTGCCACATATACATGCACAATTCAACAAGCCCACAGTGACATGCAGTGACAGCTCAAGGAGGTTATGGTGGGGAAGGAAGTAAAAAGTGCTTTTCTGGCAACACTGGTAGGTGTGGGGAAGTGGTCTGCTGCATGCATGCTAAATATGGTGGAACATTTAGATACCCTACCTGAGGGGTGATCCGATGAGCAATGTAGGAGGGGTAGGGTTACTCCCTGCATTGTGCCGGCGTCGTACTGCCTGACGCCTAAATGTGCTGCGTTCACGGCGAAATGTGACAGTCTCCTCGCTGGCTTGTGCTGCTGCATCAAGACAGACTTTAGGTCAAATAAGAACCCATCCTAGTTGTGTACACAGTAACTTAAGACTCCTTTCTTCCCTCTGACCCTCCCCAAGTTAATGAACTTGACTTGCAACAACAAAAGTAGTTTATGCCCTAACTGGTCAAATAAGCTGCCTCAAGACAGGATCACAACACAAAGTTATTAGCAAAAATCTCGGTGCTTGGGGGAGTGTTCTTGAATATAATACAGTTTACTTTCTTTTTTACCCCCAGATCCAAATAGCCAGGTTGCAGAAGAAGTTGGATATCCCAAATCTTTTCTGTTTACACATGGCAGGAAGAGATAACTGATCTCACCCTTTATCTCATTGAACAGATAATTAAGAAGAAGCCTGAAGCACAATCTAGCAAGGTTGTCTACCACTTCTCACCATAATCTTCTCAATTTTATAACTTCTGCCAAATAGGTAGGGTTGAAGTTAACCTCATCACAACTCTCTCAGGGAACAAAACAAGAGTAGCTGCTTTTTTTTTTTCGTCATAAGCATCAAGGGATACATGTTGCTCCTTCTAGACTAGTTACAATATAATTTACAGAGGCAGAAGGTTAAGAGTAAGTGAGAGAACAACTTCTTTTTAAGGACCGATGGTTTTGTTATTTCAACTCCCCAAACAAAATGTTTGGTTCATTTATAAAGCAACATTGTAAAAAACAGTTTGTATGTACACAAGGGATTAAAATATTTATCTGTACATTATCCCCCAAAATCCACCTGTGCTCCTTAAGCTCTACAGTCTGAACAGTTTCAGATTTGGACTGCTTCACAGTGTGCTTGCAATCTGAGAAGTCATCCTTCTGAG
The DNA here is from genome assembly GCA_013397845.1 of Melanocharis versteri. NCBI lineage: Eukaryota > Metazoa > Chordata > Aves > Passeriformes > Melanocharitidae > Melanocharis > Melanocharis versteri. Next base: position 208,006 of record VZTG01005281.1, on the reverse strand, counting down.
CCAAGGAAGCTCCTAGCCAATTTGAATGCAGAGCACTAAAGGAGCTCAAATGAATGGGCCACAGAGAAAATAGGGTTTGGCAGGCAAGTGAAGAAAGAGGAAAAAAAAACTGACATGAAGTCAGTGCAAGAGGAGAATCAGAAACTTGACAGGAAAGTCACAACTTAGTAGCCAAGAAGCCTGTTACTAGAGTGAGAAAACCAAGAATTGTGTTAAACAAACAAAAAGACAAACCCCCCCTCTCTTCCCCCGCCCCCCCCCCCAAAAAAACCCCACAGAGAGCAATGGCAGAAATACTACAGGCAGAGTAGCCCATACACACTTCAAGTTACAACACTGCTGCCATTAAGCTTTCAACACTGACCAGCAAAGATTCTAATGCTGGTCTATAGGAAACAGCAACCTATAGCAACCCCCTACTGTTGTGTACTACTGCCACAGCTTAAGCAATAAAGGCTGAAACAAGAGTTTAATTCACCCATGAACCACAGGTTACCAAATGAATTCTATACCTGAAGCTTCAATCTATAGCTTGCTTTAAAACAAAAGAAGCTATATGAAGAGATACTCTAACACTGACATTCAAGTTACAAGCATTTCATTACTAAAACTACAGAAGTTAAGGGCACCCTTAATTCAGTCCTTTCCAGTACTTTCGGGAAAACTGGGGGATTGCTCATTCTGTCCTCATTCCTCCACAAGTGTTTTTACAATTCTGAGCATGAATAGATTATACTACCTTTTCAGGATATTTCATCAAGAATTCAGTAAGGTTCTCCTATGGTTTAATATACAACTTTATTTTAATACACTGCCTAATTTCTTTAAGCATTTCTTTGTAGCTCTCATACTTGAAGTACAATGCAAATGAACCACACTAAACAAGACAAACTTAATCCTGACACACGAGGTCAAAACCACCCATTAATTTTCGGTGACAATTCGTAAAGCTCGTTTTTTCTAGGATACACATCAGGATATAAAAATTCATATTTACAACACAGCTTCCACTGAGTTCAGATGCAAAAGCAATTCTGATAATCAGACCATAGTTAAGCACCATGAAATAAAGAACAGTGACTAGTCTTAACTGAAATGTAAGTATCTAAATTACCATTAAGATAGTAAACCTCAGCATTGCATCTTAATTACTGCCTGCAACTACTTAGCAAATGCAGCATTCAAGTACAATTCTTTAAGGTAGCATACTTAACACTGACATCTGTTTTTCTTTAGCCAACATCACCTTCTACAATAACTGAAGGAGAGACTATGAGAAGACAATAGTTCCTTCCGATATAGCTCCAATTTATCACTAAAGCAAGTCTACGTCAAGGACTAACAGAGGCAGTGTCCTGTGAGGAAACGAGATATACAAACATGCTTGAAGTTACGAAAAAAAGAAAGTAAAAAAAAAACTCATATATACTTGGGGATTAAATTCAAAGCTGTACAGGTTAACAGCTTTGGCATTTTCTAACCTTTTATAATTTCAACTTTTAAAAGTCAAAGTAGATTTTGGTGGGGCTTTCTACCTGTTTGACCATGAGATTTTTGATTTATCATCTTGAAACTTTTGTTTGATGCACATCTTTTATACACATTCTTCCTGAACACAAGTGGTAACATTCGGGGTCACTATACAAGTCTACAAGTTCTTTTGAAAAGACTGCAGGGCTTTTCAGACCAACAAGCTCCAAGTCTGCTAACATTATGCAACATTGCGAGAAGCTACATGTTGAAAACATGACTAAGGAAGTTAAAAAAAACCCAAAAAACAAGCCAAGCAGAAAGGATTAGCATAAAGTGTGGAAAGCCAAACTGAGCAAAGTTTGCTTTCGATTTTAAAGGAAAACCAATGGAATTGTGGCTCTGTTTTGTTTGTTGTATCAGTCTTTTTGGTTTCCACTGTTTTGGGGAGGGCTTTTTGGTGGGTTTTTGTTTTTAATATAATTTCACAGAAGACACAATTTAAAAATATATATACACCCAGATGGAAAGCTATTTATGTTAATCTGTATTATTTATGTTTCTGCTTGCCTTTAAGGAGGAGAAGCAGTGTAACTGCTTGTGAGTTCACCAGTAGGAAGTAAGACAAAGTTCCTAACTTACTCTCTACAATGATCTGAGAGCAGTTTTATCATGTTTTCATATAAATAAGCTTTGTTTAACATTTATGATGTTACACACACACACTTCTCCAATACTCCTACTTACAACAACTTATCCTAGTGTCCAGAAATGTAAAATCCAACATCTACAGTCATGTACAAAATCTAGATGTAACAGGAAGAGATAACACAGGCAATACTTCTGAAGTTCCTGCTTACTTTAGTCTAATCCACGGAGGAAGACAAGCTTTTCAGCTTACAGAATGTTTGTTAAACAGGCGCTCTTTTTTTTTTTATTCTACACTTCTATGCTGAATCACTGCACTTAAGGTCAAGAAATTCAAGCATTTTCTCTGCATGTTGACATATGAATGTGAGTCCCCAACATTATCTATTCTCAAGAACGCAAAAATCATGTTTGAAGTTCAAGGTGCACAAATTACAAATGCAAACCTACATCCCAGAGATCAGTAAAATAAGAGGTGGAGACCTAGTGACAACCTTGTGGCAAACTTAACCCCTCACACACCTATCCGCAAATATAATCCATATAATTACAAAGAAGGAATAATGAAACTTGTATCTGTTAATGAATATGTCTGTGCATTCACAGTTGCAGAATTAACTTAAACAGTTCGATTGGAAAAGAGCCAAATCAGCAGTTACATGCTAAAAAAGTCATAAGGATATCATTTTGTCATCAGACACTTGGAATGATACTTTATATTGAACCTTTTTACACTCACCTTTGTAGTTTTTCTAAGTTTTAAACAAAACTGAAGACTCATAGTTTTACACTACAACTATACAACTGTTGTTTAAGACACTTAGCTTTAAGAAACAAAGTACAAATATTTTCCTTTGAACGGGAACATTTATATAAAAACAAGCAAAAACACTTGCAACATCTCTCTGAACCTATTTAACACTACTTTTAACTAAAACTTTGAAGAGGGAAGCTTAAGCAGCGCAACATGAAAAAGCAGAACTGCCAAAATTTTCTTGCTTCAATAAAACCATTTCATTTTGCTACAAACAAATGCTAAACCCAGTGCCGTACAAAAATTCTGCAATGCAGACAAATTCTTCCTAAGAAGATTCCTGGAAAGATGTGGTATGAAACTAATACAAAGGTGAAGTATCCACGTGGAAAACCATAAAGTTCTTAGGATAAAAATTGCAAACATCAATCTAACTAACTAACTAGAAAGCAAGCAAGAAAAACCCTACCACAGCAGAAAGTCTGCCTCACTCTTCTCAGGAAAAGAAGGGAAAAAAAACCCAACCCAAAAACCCAACACCCCTCTCCCCGTCACTGAAAGCCTAGATGGTTTTGAACATTAGTCACGTTAAGCATGGTAAAGGTGCGCACGGAACCTGAGCAATGCTTGGACATGCCCTTTCTTACCCTATCAAATGGGAAGTTGTGATCTATTTTCAATCACTAATTACTAAGCCTGCACATTCTCAGCAAGAGCTGGAATTAATAGTTTATGGCTCATGCACTCACACAAGTAATGAAATCTGTCTTTTCAGACAGAACAAACTTTGCCAAACCAAGCAGTTGAAATGTTGTTCTTCTATATTGAGCATCTATATCTCAGTTGTGTTTGAAACTTGAGAGAAGACATACTTCCCATGCATTTACAGATTAGCACTACCATTCTCCTCATGGTTGAGGCATTTATAGTTTACTTTCAAGTGCCTTAACACAACATTAAAAACCATACTTGAAAGATACCCAAGTAGAAAGAAGCAGTCCGTTCAGTCCATATCTTCAGCATGCAGTTGTTAATCACCACATTATTTTGCACCTTAATAAAACCTACAGTTGCAGGGATTACTTGTACTTCTCTGATAAAAAACCCAAAATACTGGCTCAGAGTATTATAACTTACTGTGGATATTTAATGAAAAATATCATTAGTGTCTATTTCTGAAGAAGAGAGATGTGGGCAGCAAAGGAGAAGCAATGAAAAACAGAGTGATATCTCCATGCTTTAAACTTTTGGCAGAAAATAGTGCAGGAGAAAACACACAATTCAGGAAAGAACGTAAAGCCCAAGACTTCAGTGTTGTGGCTGCATTTATAAAAAAGAAAAAATACTAAGTTTGAAACTAGCCTGGAGAAATATCTACAATTACATTAAAACAGTCACTACAACAATCTGAAAAGCAAAACACTATCAAGGAGGGAACAAGCAGGACAATAAAACCATCTGGTTTGAATTCTGAACCAAACATTTTTACAGACCAGCTTAACAGTAAAATTTTTAGCCTAAGGCCAAAGATAAAACTAGGAGTCCTAGTTATTCTACTTCATTGTACTTCCCACTTGACTTATTTCACTTTTAAAAACATTAGGCTACTCACACAGACCTCTTAAATATAATGCTGATGGAGTTCAGGTCAAAGAACTAAAGCCAAACCTTATCTGATCCCCTGCCCAATAAGGACCCCATATCCCGGGATTTGGGTATCAATACCTAGTATTAAGTTCATGTAGCAGACAAACCTATAATTGACATTAATCTTTAATAAAGTTAGTTCTGACTTTGTGTTTAGATTCATTCCCCCTTAAGAAAAAGATGCTGTAAATCTTCATAACTCAGCGTTTTCAGCATACACAGCATACAATGTTAGCATATCATACACAGAAAGTCGTGTTTGCATTACACGGCCTTAACCAAAACATCAAACATGAATTAGTGGCCAACTTCAATACGTGAGTTTTATCTCACAGGCTACATTTTGCAGCAATGTAAGGAATTCCATCACAGCTCATACAGCTTTTAAAACTGTCTTGCTTATATGCACACCAATAAACCCAGGTACATCTACAAAACAGCATGAAGATGCAGCTTCATTTTTATCTAGCATCAAAAATTCCTATTCGACTCCTGTTTGAGATAAATACTTAGCAAATACATGAACAACGTATGTCAGCAAAACGGAACCACTATTCCCAAATCAAGCAAAAGGCATCTAATGAAAGCCTCTGTATTATCCATCAATACCAGAAAGGGGACAAAACACAGGATCAAGTCCCCACAAAATGCAGTAAAATTTTGCTTTACTAGGAAGTGGTTATCAATTAATAGATGCAAGACTCATTCCAAGTGTTATTTCATTGGTAAGTTCCAAAACTGCAGAAATTCCACAGCAGCCTCCTATATAATTCCTAACACTGTCTACATCTTTAAGTGTTTAAAGGTAGCAATCTGACCTCTACTGAGACGACAAGATATCCGACATCAGAGTGAATTCTTTAAAATTCAACCTTCACACACAAAAGCTGTGACAGTACAGTATAATGCTTTCCAAGTCAGATACCGGAAAGGGCTCATATTAAAAATGCTGTCATGCTTGAACCAAATGCCACATACATCACGATTCTGCTAGTTAATATCTAAAAAAATCAAGTAATGGAATACAATCTTTTGGTCCTAATAAAGAATCTCATATAGAAGAGAACCCCTTCTACTGCTGATCTGCTTACCTGGGTCCAGTTACAGCAGAGTTCTGCTGAATACATGAATAGAGACAGCCAACATAGACACAACCCAACCACAGGAACTTCACACGTTTTTCAGTTTCTACCATTTCTAAACTCCAATTTCTCATGCAAAACTGTTTATTTTAGTAGTTTGAGCATGAACTGGCAGACACACGGAAAACAAGATCAGAAGCCCCATCTTCTGTAATTATATTAATTCTATCTGCAGGAAAACATAGCAAAAACTAAAGCCATCAGAAGCATGGAACAGCTCTACAACACAGACAAACTGAGTCATGACAGACCATGTGCAACATCAGCATAGCAGGAAAAAAGTAATATATTGCTAACAGCTGACATGACCATTGGCTGAGTAACAGAGAACTGAACTGTAATAATTGCAGGCAGACACACTAAGCATATATGTACAAATACACACAGACTGAAGAGATGAACAGTTTTCCATGCGTCATATGAAACACAAGACTAATCCAAACTCACAAAGCCCTATTTTGCCTGCCTGTAGCACAGAAAACAGTATGAGCTGTTACTTCAAAATTGCTATGAAGTGTACAGAAGGAAAAATGCATCACACTACATGCAGTTTTATTTACAAAAGGGTATGTATCTCAAGAACTTAAAGTAAATAAACCTTAAATTACAGCAAGCTGTAAAACAGTAGCAACTTAAAGGGCACATCTTTTACAGTTAATATAGAACTGGAGAGAACACTTGACTTTTCAGGCCAGCTCAAGTTTTACAAAACATCACTGTGTTATTATATACAGCATCATGGTGGTTCTTTAAATTGTTACAAACAGCAATCCAGAAACAGCACACATCTGACAGAAACCAGGCACAGGACAGTGCAAAGGGGGTATTTCCAGAATATCACTAGACATCTGAGCAACTTCAACTAACTCATGACTCATCAATTCACTAGCTACTTTTGGAGTCTGAGTTGTTAAACAAGGATAACTACTGTAAGACATCTCCCTTTTTTTGTCAAATATCCACCACATACATTTAACTTCAGAATTTTCAGATGCTGTTTCTCTGCATTTTAATGAATTGCAATTTCTTTTCAAATGTACATACAATCTCACAGCAAGTGAGTCATTCACCACTTCCTGGCATAATAATATAGAAATGAAACTACAAAGTTGTATCTGCAGAAGTGAAATATGTACAAGTTTGTATAGCATCCTGCTTAGTAGAAGAATAGTGAAGACCATATCCATTATGAAACACATTTCAGCAATTACACAAACAAGAATGTACTTCTTAGTTTAGTCCCTAAAGACTGAAGGATAAAATGAAGTTATAATTACTGACTTAAGTCATATTTGAAAAACAGGAACTGAAAGCTGCTGACTAGAAAAGAGGACATGGTATTAATATCAGTCTTTTAGTTATCCAGTGTGCATCTGTTAATTATTTGTTTCAGAAAGTCATCATAAGCAATCACAGACATTTAAAAATATTTACATAAAATTATAAAATAATCCTTTCAGCAGGAGGTTGGACCAGACTACTTCTAAAAATCACATCCAACCAATATCCCCTGGTCTTATGAAAATCCAAACCAAGTTTATTCTGTAATTCACCTGCAACAAGTAAATAACACAATTTCTTAATTTTCTCAAAAAAATTCTATACACATATACACATAATATGTATTTATATTACACATGTATGTCTTTAAAAAACCTCCCAAAAGGTGAAGACATCTCAGTAGTAAGAAACACTGGCTATAAAGCACTTAGATTCTAAAGAGTTATAACATTTTCTCTCATTACTATTAGCCATGGGTAAGCCTAAAGAAGAAAGCCACAACTGAAGATACAGATGTTACAAAACTTGTGATATAAGCTATAAATTTTGGGGTAAAAAACCAACAAAATACACACAAAAGAAAAACCAGTAAAGAAGGACAGTATGAAAGAATAAGTCAGATTGATCATGAACAGATAAATGCAGTGTAATTACTGCCTTGGTGCTAGACAAGACTGCATAAATATTTAAGTAGTGCAAAAGAAAAGTAAGTAATAATTTTGTTCTGCTTTCAAAAACAAAAGGCAGAATGACATTCATTTCTTACAATCATAAAGGAAATACTTCCTTTCCTCTTGGTAGAAGAAAACAATATACAGCAAGCATTATTAACCATATCATGTCACCAGATCTGGAGAACGTGATTCCAGACTGCTTCTTAAAGACAGCCTGCAATCCATGGAGAAGTACTACTTGCATGCTTGCCACTTACGAAATATACTAAAAACTTCAAAATGACCATCATGCAAAATTTTAAACCGGAAATGGATTAGGCCAGCAAGAATGACAGCAAGGCTTTCCTGCGTAAGCTGCTACAGATTTGTATCTTTAAGATTGCTTTGAAATGTATCAAGGTTCATCTTCCCCACCATTTCACTCTTCAAAAGAGTAATCAAAATATTTCACAATATACAGCATCTGTCTTCCATTAATTCTTTCAGCCTACTGACAAGTAGTAAGCACATACGAAGTCTGACATGTTCTGAAAGGTAAGGTACATTCATCCTCCTTTGCTCATAAAGGGAGAATCTTAACAGCTTTAAGCAGTAATAACACAAAACAAAATGAAATCAAATTCTGTGCTAAGGAAAGCATAGAGTCAAAATGGTAAATACATAAAGGAGACCTTTTATTAGTCAAATGACTCTCAGTAGACATGAAGAGCTGTCACTTCAACAAGGCCTTAGGAAGAATGTGCATTAAGTGTTTAGCTTGTAGAGTTAGTACTAGAAGAGCAACCTTGACCCTTTTATTAAAGCTACTGCAGAAATCTGTTACTAGGAATAACAGAAAGTTATCTTTCTCATGACTACATTGGTTAAGTGAAGGCATATAAATAGAGCTGAACTAATTGTAAATCAGTCAAATTTGATCAATAATCAATACACAGCTGAACTTCAGTGTGGCACACTTTTTTTTCCTCCTCCGAAATTAATTGTACTGATTTTTATAGTTCTTGTGTTAATAATGGGGGACACCACAAAAAAACCTCGACAAAAAACCCCAAATGAAACCAAAAGAAAACCCTACTATTGGTCATACATCTTATCTCACAGTGGGCTGGAAACCCCTCTTTTTAAGATGAAAGAGTCACTATATTTTTTTAGACAGACTATATAATAGGAACAGTCAAATTTGCTATAGTTTGTTAAAAATACCTGTCTTGATCTAAAATACAATTTTATGAAGGGGTTGTGCACCTAGATATAAAGATCCAGATTATCTGGTAGGTACTGGCCTCTGAAAATTCCAGAAGTCAGACCACAGTAATTAGCAACCTCATACTGTTCTGAAAACATATTTTAAAGATGCTTATCTACCTTGACACAAAAAGTCTTCCAGTTAAGGCAGTCAATATAGTTAACCAAGAAAAAAGAAACAAACATTATAACAAGCAATAAACAAAAAAAACTATTAACAGCTCCAAAATTTTTTTAAAATGCCACTACTAATCTGTATTAATAACAGCTACTACAGGTAAGCTTATTATTCACATTACACCAAGGAAAACAATAGTTAGGGAAAGTAAGCAGAAATTACATTCATCTCCAGCACTGGAAGGTTATTGTGTTCGCATAATGAAGACAAAAAAACCCAAAACCTCGAAGTAAACAACACTGTCTAGCTAGCAATGGCAAGGCTAAGGAAAAATTAAATCCCTAGGAGAATTCAGCTTAGTAACCAGACCATTGTAAGAATCCACAATTAAAGGCAGCATGGTAAGGGTTTGGGATTGGTTTTATTTCTTGATACCACCTCACGCCATGCCAGAGAGGCTGCAGTAGTTTGTATTACTCAATACAATGGAGCAGGGTTGATTTGATCACAAATAATAGCTTTAAGATCCAGTTCTAATTAATGAAGACTGCTGGTAACAAACCCCTAACACCTCTACTTATAGATTTTGTAAAAGTTGTTTGGATTCAACACCCATTTCTGTAGATCTTCCAACAGATAAAGGACGAAATAGCTTTCTTCAGTTTTACTGGGCAAGAGTGAAGAAACAGGAAGACGCTTAAGTATAGTTTTAACTTAAGTCATAGATACCAGACTCATAAACAAAATACAATAAGGTACTTCTGGTAGGGCATTTACTTACCTCCACTTGCTGATTCTTGCTCTTCCCCTTCAGGAAATGTAGCCTGGCTTGGTAAGCTATTCCTAGAACGAGTGACTGACTCTAAGTGTGAAGCCCTTCCCAACAGAGATAGCTCATCTAGCACCTCTCCTTCTTTGGCTTCCAAATCAGATTTTGAAGTGGTTAACTGTTTTATGTTACCTGGTGCCATTAAACTATTTGGGTCATTTAAACAAGCTACAGTACCACTGTCCAGGCTTAACACTCTGGCACGATTCTTGGCACTGTTTGTGCTAGAAGTCCGTCGTGTAGATCGTTTTTTGCTAATTCCTTCAGAGCTTACGTGGGTTTTGTGAGCATTTTCAGAGTCTGTGCCCCCACGTTCTTTAGAAACGTATTTGGTCTTTAAAGCACTGTATTTTCCCTCAGGAGACTGGCATGAATGGGAGGTGGTGCTGGAAGAGCTATCACTGCTGAACTGGTGAGCTGACTGCATGCTCGATGTCCTGCTCAAGTCACTTTGATCACTGGAGTCCTCATCGTGACAAAACACAGCACTGTGAGGTTTAGTACCAGATACACCTCTGAAGGAAACATATTCCCTGTGCCGACTTGAATCAAAACTACTAGCCCGCTTTTTTCCTGTCCTTCTCCGGCTGGACTTGTGAGTAGAGGCTGTTCGATGTATTAAACTAGAAGATTTTGGTCGAACATCTCCTTCTTTCTGTTTTCCACTAGTTTCTTTAGAAGCTCTTGAATCTACTAACACAGCTAGTTTCTCGCTCTGCTCATCTCTTTGTTCAGCAGCCTTCCCATGCGGCCTGTCAGCTTGTGTAGTCAATTCATTGGCATGAGGGTTCTTATTGGCCTCTTCTGAAGCAGAGGCACCAAGACCTTTCTGGCTGTGCATCTCATCGGATGCATTAGAACCCTTTACCTCTTGAACACCACCCAGAGGACTCACTTCCACAGCAGTCCTTTCGCTACTAGTCCTTTTGTCAGTAGTAGAACTACTGTCATCCTCTGAGTCAACACCACACTCTTTTTTCTTACCATCCTTTTTCTCTTCTCTAGGAGACTCCTCCTCGTGCTCTGACAATACACTTTCTATATGCGTTGAGCTAGTATGTTCACTTTTATAGCTACTGATGGTACTGTTGGTGTCACGATCAGTCCCACTGCAGTAGCTTTCTGTTGAACCACTGCTTCTAGTACTCAGGCTTCTCAGACTGTCCATACTTTTGTCTGCTTTCAACGATTTGCTCTTCCCACTTTTAGTCAATGGTTGAGGGCTGCTACTTTTCAGAATGTCATCTAATTGAAAAACTCCTGAAATGCAAGAGTTCTCACCCAAAGACTCTCGGGATCCAGAAGGGGGCTTGGAAGCTTCTAACTCACTGACAGGATCTAGTCCTCGTTTTTGCTGATAGAGGGGGAAGTCATTTAGTGAAGCATCTGGAAAAGCAACAGCAGAGCTAGAAGTCCTTGGTACACCTCGTGGTCTATGATCCTTCCTATAGGAGTGAGAATGCAGAGTTACAAGTGAAGCTACTTCTGTGTCACATGCACTGTTTTTAGACTGGTCCACAAGCTGGTTGTTCGAGAGGCACACTTTGTCACTGTTGTCCCTTGGCAAATCCTGTCCAGAAGACAACGAAGGTTGGATGGAGACAAACGAGTCATTCGACACCAGACGAAAAAGCTTCCGATCAGTCGCCAAATCTGTTTAAGTACATATTTAAAAATATTCATGTAGAATGTTCATGTAAATTATACAATTTGCTTTAAAACTGTTTATATCAGACAAAGTAAATGAACTGAAAAAATCCAATTGCAAGTACTATGAATGCATCACATTACCATTTAAAAATATTTTATAACATCTGGGCAAACCTGACAGGCTTTTTTTCAATAAAAAAAGAAACCATTAGTACCAGCTTACCCCAGCAGCTAATAAGACAACGCAATGCTGACAAGTCCCCAACCTCCTCGATTGCTTCTGTGTCTCAGACTTAATATTTTTACATATCCCAAAGTTTCTTAATTCTAAGAGAGTACCCTGCCCTTTGTATTGGTTCCTACATGCAGTAAACATCAATTTTTAAATTATTAATGAAAACAGAATAAACCCCATTAACTCTGAAGCCACCAAAAACCCCAAAAAAATCACCTTTCCTACCAGATACCAAGTAAGCTCACAGTTAGCAAGGATGCAGTCACTGTCACAGGTCTTTTTGTACTATAATGAAACTCCCTATGAAGTCACTGAGTTTTACTACCTCTAAAAAAAATAAAAAGTAGTTTTTGCTGTTAAAGCAAATCACAAGGATTTACTGTTAGCTCTTGATTAGAGCAGTCATTCCTGTTACCCATCACAAGCAGTCTCCTGTAAAAGTGCCCATCTGCAGGCAGTACTAAAAGTCAGGCTACTTTTCCCTTTTGGTGCTGCCACTAAAAATAGAAGATCTGGAAACCAAGTTAAGTTTCTATAGTTGCTAAATTTCTGTAGAGTATATTTGAACACATGCAACTTAAGAGACTTCACAGTTACACTACTCAACTGAAAGCAGCAGAACCCTGCTGCCTATTAGAAAAGCATGGCCACATGCGATGCTCTATTTCAAACACACCTTCTGCACTGAATCACACCGTAATCATCCATCTAATGGCTCTAATCACCCATTAGTGAACAGACTGGCAAAAATGAAAGGTGGTATTCTCAGAGTTAACGTCCTCCTAATCACCAGGTGCTTGAAAAACAGCAAACAAAAGATTTCCCTTCAGTTTTATGCTCCGTTTTAGTCTGAGCAGGTCTTTTCCTGGCAATGAAGCTAAATGAAAAATTGTCCTGTTTTGTTCCAGAACACAAGCTAACAGTTTCGTTACAGATTAGGAAAAAAATTTAAAAAAAAATAATCACTGAGCTCTGATAACTTGCATCTTGGAAGCAGTGTATAGCTCTAGGAACATAGAACTCTGTATGAAGTTATTTAGTTTATAGAAAAGCCCACCACATTTACATTTGTCTGTCCTTGCAAGCAAAGCAAATTAGTCAACAATGAAGTCCATTAACCCCAGGCCACCTGCAGTCTAAGAGATACTGTCTAAAGAAATGTAAGTTAGCTGTCTTTCAGCAGTAAGGTGACAGTAAATATTTATTACCTGCTGCAAGACGTCAGAACAAGAAACACAGTCAAAGAATAAAGTTATAAGCATTCAAATTACACTTCTCAGAAGCTTGAGTAACTAAGAAAGGAAACAGGGAACTTCAAGATAGACTCTAAGAAAGGGTATCAACAAACTGCATTAATTTATTTAGCATATTAAGCGAAGGGTCTTTGGTAACAAAACACCATGTTTAAATATGGAGAAGAAATTTTACCTTGCTCTTCACTCCCTTCTTTACATAGGCTAGAACTCTGGCCAAGACTCAAACTGATATCATCAGAGGTCTTGGCAGTGTCAGTATCACCTGTGAATTTGAAGAAATAAGAGTACTAGTGCTCAAAGTATTAACACATACATCTACATTCTCACTTGTTATGAAAGACTGTTGCTTGTATTTCATCATTTATAGGTAAGTAATAACAATTACATAATTACAAATAACACAAGATTTCTTTTAGATACAAGTATTGCCTACTCCATTTCTTTTATCTTCCACAGAACTCAACGGCAATAAAGATTTTTTTTTCCCTTAAAGGTGTATCTACTAGAATATTTATTTTTGCATAGTTGTCCATAAAAAAGAGGGGTAGACTAAGAAAATACCTGTAATGGTCAGAAAAGCAAGGAGAAAAAGAAAAAAAAAATCAAGGTGACAAAAATTCACATTCAATTTTTTTTCCTTATTATTGGCTGGATAAATTTACAAGAATTTACTCATAAAATGCAAAATTGTTATCTTTCCATCTTAGAGAAGTTCACAAGGGCTGGAAAATACTTCAGCTAGATGTCAAGCAACAAGAAATAATCAAGTCATTGATATACAATACCAGAAGGGTAATTGGTTGCACTGAACTCAAAATAGTAGAGAAAAGTCTACCCCAACCAACCCTTTGGCTCCAAATTTTATAGGCAAAGGGAAAACCGGTCATCACATGAGAAGTAGAACACAGGCCCCAGAATATTCTCTCCTCACATTTTGGTCATATAATTTGCATGTCCAAAGAAGACTTCCCCCAACTAGTAAATGCTGTATTTCACTTAAATGCTGTATTTCACTCGAAAAAGAAAAAAAAAATCAAGATGAGTAAGGCAAACATTATTTGGAAACAGCACAGTAAACATCAGTGATTTGAAGTGCTTCTGCAAGGTAATTTAAGTAGCTAAAAATCTCACCTTTGATGGTTGCTGCTGTTCCCAGACGAGATAACCCAGATCCAACCTAGAAACAGGGAATTACATAAAAAGCTGTACAGTTTCAGGAAATAAACAACTGTTATTTCCTATTACTGCCACACATGCATTTGCCTATACACCTAGGAGAAGTTTTTAAAGGCACGAAAGCATCCAGCAGCACAATGCTGTAAAATTCTGACTCTTTGTGTTTCCACTGCAAACAGAGAAGACAAGTAATGTAATTCAGCATCCAGCTACATCACAGCACTACTCCATTCAAAAGCCAATGTTCTTGGAGATTTTAACTATGCTGATTTTTAAAAAAGTTTCTAATCTAGAAATCCTCCTTACTTAATGTGGCAACAAAGTACAAGTGCAGTGCTACACTAATTGCTGTTGTAAAGCTGAACATTTAATGCAGTGATCCTGGTTGTCTAAAATGCTTAAAGAAAACAGAAACTTACTATAAAACTTATCTGTTTTTGTGTCAGTAAAGACCAAGCTAAATCCAAAAACTGCTCCCATGTGAAAAGACACATATTTTTTCCAGTTAATTTCACATTCATTGGCAAACCAGCAGGCATGGTACCTCCTCATATAAAAAATTTCACCATTTAGGTCTGCAATCTACCTTTCTACACATTTCCTATAATCCACAGGAAATTACTTTGCAGAGATGTTAAAGAGAATTTAGTCTTTCCTTGAATAATATTTTCAATACAACCTTTTAACTACAAATAGCATACAAGAACGCACATGCCAGGTAATTAAATCACTCATAAATAAGATAGAGGAAGAACACTCAACGGCAAATCTGAACTTATAATACATAAAAGTGATGGCCATTTGACTTACAGATATATACTTATGAGGATGCTCTTTTCCAAAAATTCCTAGTTCGAACTACTTTGGGGAAAAGAGCATAATTTGACTACTACTTTTCTGTAAGCACAGCAATTTCAGGTAACCTGAAGATGTGTGTAGATTCTATTCAGTCATAGCACAGAAGAACAAAGGCTTTACACGTAATGTGAAAAAGCAGCTAAGAGCTTGTTTAATACATTTTCTTCACAGCATTGTCATACACACTTTTAGTTACTCATTTTGTCATGTTTCAACATATTTCCATTCAATAATATGCTTTGCTGAATGCTGTCACTGAACACAAATGTATCATCACAGGAAAGCTATTTCGCACAAAAAACTGACCAGAACTCAGATGCTTACTGCTCACATTTCCTTTTGATGCTGCACATTCAATCACAGGGGACCAGTGAATACTAATTTTATTAGGACAAATACATTCTAAACACCGTACTTTCATTCACAGTAGCTTGAACGTCTTCACATGCTTTAATATTAAAACTGTTGTAAGTATGCTTGGAACAGATTTTTTCCAAAGACCAGTCAAAGAACTAGTCTGGGCATCATGTTTCTATCGTCCTACGTGGACCATCACTTCCTATTCCTCTGAACACCAGCAAATTCCTTCTCTCTTAAAGGAAGGAAAATCTCTTAAGAGTATCTACGCTGCATAACTGAGCATGATCCAGATAAAACACGAACATTAGCATACCACTGCACTTCAGTATCTACTGCTTGCTCAGAGGGCTAATTAGAAGAACATGATATTGTAATACCACACCAAGGACTTCCATGTCATTTGAAGACAGGTTCTGTGTCTTTACTACGATGCCACATTGCTCGTTGTCAACATAACTGTACAGCCTGGCCTAGCCAGTCCATCTACTTGTCCTCATGAAGGGTTGATAAAAACTAGCCACAACTAGCTAAATGTCACAAGCCAAATAGAAGGAACAGCATATCCAATGCTATGGTATTTGAACACATAAACCTAGTAGACATAATATGGAAACAGAGCAACTTCCCCAGTGAAATTCAAGGCAACTAGAGCATAACGAAGTTACATTAAAATGTAATAAAGTCATGTTCTTCAGCACTTCCATCTGGCAGGTGTCCCTATTTATTGCCTTCTTCCCAACCCTGCTGAAGAATCAAGAAAGTGAAGATTTTGCAGAGGACATCCAAAAAAGAAACAGTTTTAGTCTTTCCATTTCTAGTAGTTTATCTTTCTTTATACTTTAGCAAACTAACTTTTTTGACCATAAAATCTGAACTATCAGGAATAATAACTTGCAGAAAGCCATTTACAACTGCAAGAGATAATCGTTAGTGGATACATTCTAAGACAACAGAAGCTCCCTCAAACACAGCATTTAAATTTACCAATTAAGTTTTAAATGGCAGAACAAACAAAAGGGAGGAAGACACAGAACATAAGGATGAAGATACAGCTTGAGCTATCTAATGGCTCACAGATACCCAAAGGGACAAGGGAATCCCACCACAGTGGGTTCTTAATACTTAGCTCACCATACTCTGAGCCATTTTGAGTTCTTAAATCAGAAGAAAGCTAGCTGAGCAAAAGGGAATACTTTCTGATAGGACAGTAGGTTCCCTTTCAAAACCCAGCCATTTCTAATTTAGGTACAAGATGGGATGAGAGCTATGCCGCTGGGAGAATGCAATGCCTTCCTAATAAAGCAGTTACGTACAGAAAGGAAAATTGTTTAATCTAATACAAATCACCAAAAAACCCCGTAAAATACTAGGAAGAGGTTATCTACAGACTGCAAAGCCAGCAATACTAAAGCAATAACTGCAGTATCTTTAATTCTTACCTGGTTGTTTGGATCTATCCCAGCATAAGAATTGCGTGAACTACAGCCAACAGGGGGAGTTGCTTCTCGTATGAACTCTGACATCTCAATCCCTCCACCAGGGTCACTGAGAGAAACATTAAAAAAAGAACCAACACACATTACCTCATCAGTTAAACAGAAATGTGTCTATGTTGAGCGCAGATTCAAAACAAATTTTCCCTTCTCAAAAATCAGGGGCTCAAATATATCCCAGTATCTTGGATGAACACTGCCTGTTTGACACAGGAAGCTCAGTCAGAGCTGGAGCACTCTGTATACTGTCATAGAAGCTACTGCCACAAGTGTGCTGTCACCAGCCAACACAAACTGTGAAGACTTAGGCACTAAGGCATTCCAAAATGCTGACATATTAAATTCTCCCCATCTATATGGGCACACACGTAACTTCTGGATCAGCTGCTCAACTATAATACCCAGAAATTCACCAATAGAAAAATGTACTACATAGAACTCAGAGCATGGAAAGGACTCCTAGTCTTTTCCTTAGACTGAATCTAGGAGCAAAACCAAGGATGGCTAATGAAGAAAGCCACATGTAAAAGTTTTTGAACAGGCAGAGACATACAGGGCCATGGTATCTCTCCCAGGGAGGCAAACCACGCCTTTTTACCACCCAAAAATAACTTCCCTTCAGATAACTTTACAGTCCCTACCAAGAAATGTTTTGAGGTATAACATATATATCATCACATCCTAGTGACTTCACCCTTTCAGGATTAATAACTATTGGTTTGAAAGTATTTCCTAGAGCAACACCATCAAATTGTAATTCAACAGAATTCAGCTTGTCAAAGGCAGACATTTTATGAAACAAAAGCAAGTTGGATCCTTCCATTAGGACAATGAGGTCTGAAGTAAGTTGAGGACAAGAATACAAGGATCCAACCTAGCACTGATTGTTAATTGCAAAGAGGAGGCAGTTGAAGCACTCTTTTTCCTATTCCATTATAGTTCTCTTCAAGCACCTTGATCCAGGAGACTTCTGAACAGAAATAACTGCAGAGTAATCTGACACTCTCTGCTTCCTCCCAAACATAAACAACAGCTTCCCAACAAAGTCCAGCATTTTTCTGAACAAAGTATACATGCACAACGCTCCTCCAGATGGACCAAAGACACAAAAGACAAAGCCCTCCTGAAAAAGGGGACAGAAACGGGCAGAAGCTCTGCAGGGCTTACTTAACAGACAACTAGTCTTACAGGAAAGTCTCACACAATAAGACCAGCATTTAACAGGGTAGCCTGCACAGGGCCAGGAGTTGGAATCAATGATCCTGATGGGTCTCTTTCATCTCAGCATATTCTATGATTCTAATAATTTTTTTAACTATATGGACATCAATTGAGGATACCGTAAACAAACTGTCTGTACACTAAAGGACCTGATACTTGATTCCTTCTGCAGCCTGACAAGTCAAGCTGTTGTCATCTTGGAGAGGTGTAAAGGCACAACCTCATGAATCACTCTAGATAATATAAGAAGCATGTGATTCTTCCTACAAAGAGGTAACCAAAAAAAGGACCGTTTGAAGTTAGGAATATATTCCTTCAGTAAAAATAAGTTAACTTAAAAGACAACCAGCCATTAGTTAGCAGAACAACTATGGTCCAACTCAGCAAATCAAAAAAAGAAGTGAGAAGCCACCATTTTGTTACAGCTCATCAATGAGACAGGCATACTGTTGGTGATGGCTGTTTACAGAGCTCTCTCTGACCCAGTATTATCAAGTATACTAAGGAAGGTAAGGAAAATGAATTTAAAAAGATACAGCATCAGCTTCAGCCAAAGTATTCCTTCTGCAAGCATTTTAAGAATACATAAGGACATAACATGAAATTAAAGACTACACTGAAAAATTCTCACAGCATTTAAGTTCAGCATGCATTACAATAACAACTGAAGAAATAACAAAGAATGCCTTTCACAAAAAGATGAAATTCCTTTCCTGTTTGAGTAATTCATTGAGAAACACTGTATGTGATTAAAGTACATCCTACGAAGTAGAAAAATAAGTCATTGCAAATAAGCCTTCATGCATAAAAACAGGTAGTTAGCCAGGGTAGAAGGAGGCAATTTTGTCTAAAACTGAACCATCAGATATCAGCATAAGCAACAACACAAACCATCACTGCCACTCTACTCACAGCTTCTATATTCTGTGATAGCACACACAAACCAGTCGATCAACAAAAGCTAGTAACAAACATCAACAAACTCTGCAGGAACAAGCTAGAAATACAGACTTCTAGGACTGACCACTGTATGCCTAACTATCTGAACTTTAGCAACATTCAGAGTTCTTTAGGAGCTACTTGATGCTAATGCTGTGGCCAGGCCTTCCTAACAGGAAATTCTACAATCTGTTTCTTACACTTTGCTGTCTTCATTCCTTAAAGTAAATGTTACACTTCTCAGTTTGCAAACAAAATAATTGCAGTGAAGTTACTACAAAAATCAAGAAGACTGAAAAAATTATGTCCAGCAATGGAGACTGCTGTGAAAGAGGCACTCAAAGATGACACAGAGCACTACTATTTCTAATTATTAGTAACTCTTAACTAAAATTACTATCTGCAGGTATATTACATTAGCGTGTCAGAGACTAACCAAAAGTCTGAAGAGGCCAGAAGTCTACATGAATTCAGGTTTAAAATCTTTAAATTAGGCTGATTGACAATAGAAATCTGACATTCAGACCAGAACTTCAAGAGGTAATCTGGAATAAGTTACTTTGATTTCTGGGCAAAGCAGAGGAAGAGTTTTATTATCTTCCTTTGAAAATCATCTTCTGTCTCTAATGTGCAACTAAAATAGCAGGGTAACTAGTCAGGAGGCTGCTTTCAAAATACAAAAGAACCACTGCACGTACTGCAAATGCTAGATTACAACAGCTTCAAGTATTAAGATAAATTTTCTTTCAAGCTTGAGTCACTAATGATAGTCAAAAATACAAACCAACTCCAAACTCAAGAACAGGTCTGCCAGCCACAGAAAACTGCAAGGAGAATAAATAGCAAAGGTAGGGCAACAGTTTTAGAGGTCACATTTTTAAATTTTTTTTCTCTTGCTCGTATTTAAGTAGACTGTAAGTATTTCAAAGATGCAACATTCTCCAGCTACTAGCTTTACTTGGTAGAAGTACATGCGAAATTTATGTAGCATCATTATTACAGCTCCCCCATGCTGATGGATATCAGGAACAGCAGCATCACCAGACAAACACCTTATGATACTTTGAACCATAACAGTCACTGACAAGAAGCCATATTCATATATCCAAAAGAAGGATTGACTTAAGCATTTTAAATTACTTATGTGGGTCCCCTGATACCCAAGAAAGATCATGCTTGCACTGCTTCTATATTTCTACGAGATCAGGATCCTGTATCCCCTCTACTTGCTTTCATGAAACCTCACAGAAACATTACTATACTAACACCTTAAGTATGAAACCAGCAACTCACATTCCTTTCTACAAGACTCACTTCTTTCAAAAACATTAACTAGAGAATTTCAGCTTTA
Source organism: Melanocharis versteri (assembly GCA_013397845.1). Taxonomy (NCBI): domain Eukaryota; kingdom Metazoa; phylum Chordata; class Aves; order Passeriformes; family Melanocharitidae; genus Melanocharis; species Melanocharis versteri. The sequence goes on along the minus strand of VZTG01005281.1, from coordinate 187,659 downwards.
GAAACAGGAGAGCAAAAAAAAAAAAAGTGCCATTTCTAAAGGAATGGTAAGTTTTTCTTTGCTTAAACATGCCAAAGTTTTGTGGAAAGAAACCCCCATCTACAAACCAATGTTAACTGAAGATAAATGAACAGTACAAGCTAGCCTACAAATGACAGCACATCATTTGTTAGGTACCTGAAAGCACCACTTTGAGGATAAACATCTTCAGAAAAAAAGGACAGCAGTTCTTAGAAGCGAAACAGAATCCTGAACACGACCATTGCTTAATCCTGCATGTATACTAAGATTTGTATCTAAAGTGGTCTCCGTGAGAATACGTGGCAGGGTAAAAACTCTAAGATGGCTTTGCAAACTACACTATACGCAGAATTATTTGGTATCACATGCTGTAGCCTAAGCTATCAAAACTAATATTCTGATTATGCAAGTATTTAAGATAGTATCTTTGCTCAGATCTCCCCTATATCTACCTTACATTAGGGGAACAGAGTTTAAAAAGAAGAAAACCCTACACACACATTCTCTTCCCAGACAGGTTTGGGTCTTTATTAGTGTTCCAATTTAACTTACTAAGAAGGTTACAGCCCAGTATTAAACACTCATTCTACATCCCATCTACTGGTTTGAATGTTACCCCAGAGTTCTTGTAAGCTTCCAGGCAAAGATTAGTATATACTGTACATCCCACTTACCAAAAAGTAACTCCGTAATTTCTGCATTGACCTTGTTCCCAGTTCTAGTTAAGAGACCTGAAAGCGGGAACAAGGATCATATAAAAGTTAATGAAACTTTAGTTGGCAAGCAGGACACACAGCATCAAACTAACCTCTACTTCTGAGCTCACAATGCTTACAATGTAGTATCTCGTCCCATGTCAACTGCTCCCTAGACAAAACAGAACTGAAACATCCAAAAGTAATTCACAACACTAGTAGAAATTCCCTTGCCAAGTTTGGGCTACTGCTCTGGAAGCAAAAACCTACGTGGCAAAAACACCAAAAAAAAAAAAAAAACACAAAAAAAAACCAAACCAAAAGAACCCAACCACCAAACAAAAAAAAACCACCAAAAACCACTCAGGGACAAAACACCTAAAGGTCACACCTAAAACATGCATTACCACGGTTGCATTAGAAAGAACAGACCACTAGTTTACTTCCATGAATTTTATTAAGCAGAGTAAGCATTAAGACACAATTAGGGAAGCAGTCTGCCAAAATACCTCAGTACAGTTTTAGTAAAGTATAGGGTGATCTAAACGGAGTCACAATTAAAATCAGCAGCTTCAGTTGCCAAACACATCATGGAAAAAGGGTCAGGTTTATAAAAGATTGATACAAGAAGTTACTGTATATCAGCTTTAGAGGAATCTAAGACACCGGTTTTGCCAACAATACCTGAGCTGAGAGAAGACACACAAGAACCTAGGACCCATCTCATGAGAAGCTACCCCATACAAAAGTCCTTTTACTAGGCTTAGCATTTTAAAGAGCAGCAGTTTAACACTTCCTTTCTTTAAAAGCATCCCAATAAACAGACTCAAGAGGCTTCTTTCAACTACATTTCCTTAGTAAGACACACAACCTTTTAAGAGTCAGGACAGCACACAAATCACCTCACTTTGAAAACTACTCATGGCTGCTAGTACCGGAAACTCAGAGACAAGAGAAAGGTCATCTCTAAAAGCTAACAATTCAAGGTTGATTTATTTCATACAGTTTAACTTTTAAGATGGCCTCAATTATCTAAAGGCAGGCAGAGGCTTTGATAATAGAGCTCATAACATATCCACAGTCTGATCAAACTGGTTAAGCTGGCCTTGCTGATGAGTCATCTTTTGCTCTTCTTTCTCCAAATAGTCGGGTCAGAGGAGGAAAACCTCTGGTGTTTTTTTACACTGGCTACAGCAGAGATCTCTGGAAAGGAATCACCTCCTATTGACAGTACTTCAGAATCATCACTTTCATTACTGAGCAGAGCAGTTCCATAATTTCCAAATTCACAGGACAGCATTCTCCTTAAAAAGACTATGACTGGACTCAAGCATTGTATCTAACTCCTGTTTTTGCAACACTAAAATTGAAACTCAATCAGACACTCCTCCTGGTGATAAAAGAATTAGCATGTAGTATGCGGCCTTTGACAGCTAGATTTTTAATACTACATCTACTACTGAAATAAGACTACTTGTACTAATTATGTTCATTAAGTATTTAATGACCTAATCAGCTCACATTTTCCATGCTATTGTTTCAGTGTTTCCAGCATGTTCAATATTATTCTTGAACTCCTTTGGTGGAGGAACTAGGAAATTATTGTGACTCCATCATTTCAAACCTAATACATGAATAAGTCTGCTTTTCAAGACCAGACTTTAAACCACCTTCCAGAACTACGGAGGTCTGTATCTATATTCCTCAGTGTTTAATCTCAATCATCATTCCAGTTACACAGCTGATGAAGACAGGACTGTTAGGCATTTGAAGCAGTATGCAAACATCAGCAGACAACTTACCAGGGCCCATTGCTGTCTTTCCTCTTGGCTGAAACATTGCTTTGTTCTGTTTTTGCACCTCTGTCCGTATGCTCACTGGCATTCCTCTCCACAATTTCTCCCTCATCCAGCGCCCTGTGCAATCGGTAATTCACCATCTTCAAAACGATAAAGAGAGCTGCTATCACTGGGCAGTAGACAGCTACTATCATCATGGAAGAAGGAAGAGCCTTTCAAAAAAGAGTAAGAAAACGTTAATGAACACAAGGTTGAATATCCATAAGAACACTCTATCTAGATTTTAACCGTTTGTTACATGGAGAAAATACGATCATTCTGAAAGTTACACCACCTACAGTCAGTCTTCGTGTGAAAAATGCTGAAAGTTTATCAACACAGAAAAAAAACCAGTTGGACCAAAGATACTAAATCACCACAGCAGCATGCTAAATAAACTTGTCTCACTGAAGCCTGACAACCAAGTTCAACTCTCATTCTCTTCTTCCATACTTTTGCAATGCAAGACCTAGACCAGAAAACTTAGAGCTAGCATGTGTGACACCCAATATTTTTGATTAACTGTTATGAGTGAAAAAAGATGGGAAGATTTCAAGCACACGAGAAACCAACCAAGCATGGGATGAGATCTTATTTCAGGGCTAGTACACAGCACCAAATCCACTTCAGAAAAACTTGATGCAAGTTTGACAGCATGGCTGGATGGGAGAAAACCTGCCTAGATACCAAACATTGGTGTTTTGACTTCTCCTGTCAACTTCCAACAGCTACTGCTGCATGACAAGATACTGATCAGTCACAAAGCCAAACTGTTTCCTACTTACATACATAAAGAGGTTGCTTACATGTGTGACTCACACACTGCACAGCAGAACACAACCTGCAAGACCATAGGCAGCAAAGACTTGTGCTAGATCTTGTGTATGCCCATGGAAAGGTAGCCAATGCATGTTCTGAAGAAAATTTTTCATCCATATGGAAGGTGGCCAGAAGCAACATAAAAAAAAACCTTCAGCCCTGAATTCAACATTTGAAATTCCACTCAAAGTTAAGAGCTGCCACACAACTTTTGCAGAGATAAATAAGGTTTTTACAGATCAATCACCTCAGCAATAGTCCGGCCTGACAGCTATTTAGGAGAAGTGTTCAAAGTACTGGTTAAACTGCAGATTTCACTTCAATGCTTTTATCCTTCTAAAACATGTTTTATTTGTGTTTTTATATTTTGCCATTTCCCTAGGCAGTGACTAAACAAAATGAGACATTAAGTCTCAGTATTCATCCACAAATAGACCATTTCCTTTACAAAAGCAACAAAAGTTTAGATTCTGAAGTATTTCACTGCACCACTATCCTTTACCCTGCTCATGGTATAGTTTGAGATATACCTCCAAAATATAAAAATACACACAGACATGTACAATCAGAATTAAACATCGGATACCCAGCTTGAACATTTATGTAGTAAATGAGTAGAGCAAATGAACTGTCTTTTTAGACCTCATGGCTGAAGGACAATTCCAGCTCATTTTCGTAACTCCCTACAGAGACCACGGGAAGAGAAGTGTCATGATTGATAAAAAAGTTGCAGGAACATCTTGCAGAGTCAAAACAAGGATCAGAGTAGAAGACAGCGATGCCTCTCTAACCAGCACATAGAAACATTTTGAGACATTTAAAACTGACTGGCTGACAACATAGCAGAACATTACACAATGTAACAATCATCTCCTACCGGAAATTATTTTCCTGGATCTTAGAAGGATTTTAAGTAGCATAGCCTAACCACAGTAGTCAGCCAAACAATTTTAAAGGACTCAACCTGGTCATATGTGCTGAATAAAGAGGCCTCCTCCTCTTTTTCTCTACTCATTTTCTGACTCTTCAAGATGTCCCTGGAACTTTGATCACCACAATGACTCTTTGTAACCTAGCAAGGTATTCCTCCAAAACAACTCAAGTCTGACAACCATCATCAACACCTACCTTTTCCTCCAAAACAAGTTAAGTCAACACTGAATATAACATTTGAAGTAGGCCAGGCAAACTAAGCTGAAGTTTGCTAAGTTTCATTTTGCATGCTGTGCTGGGCAACATCATGATGAACAGAGATTCACTCACCAAGCACCAACTAAGGAAGAAAAAGGGGAAAGCAAGCTACTTAAAACCAGCATCAACAAGCAAACAGGATCCACAATGATACAGCATCACTACAACCCTTGAAGCCATACTAGAATGGTTTCCTCAAGAAATGAGGTGTTTCTACTCGCAAAAACTTCGGCCAGCTCCCTGCAGGCAAGGGCCAGCCTGTTAACTTGAGCAAAACACGTGAGCTTCCAGTACCTGCTAGGCAGTCTGCTACCCCATCACACACAGCTTCAACTTTCCTCTCCTCCACAATACCCAGTGTTCAGAAGCCATAACCAGAAGAGTCAGACTAACACTCCATAACAAAAGGTAGAGTTACTCCATAAAAGACATGCTTGTACTTTTCTGTCTAGAGAGCTCATCAATGTCTCTCCTCTACTCTGTCAGCAGTGAGGTCACAGTATATCCAGTTTGTCTTGCAAAATCTACACATCCGGTTTTTTAAAGGAAAGCTTTAAGAACAAGCACGAGAAGAAAGGCAAACACCTCACGTAACTTGCAGCTAACCTAACAAGGAATTCAGTATTTTTCCTCACGTCCTGTTTTCACAGGATTGCAGAAAAATAAAAAAAAAACTAAGGTAACTGACTACCTTTCCTTCTTCATATTTGTAGTAGCTGCTCATCTCAAAACAGGGCATATATTCTGGGAACAGAAGGCATTTTAGCTAGCTTAGTCTGCCATATGAACACACTTGACATCAAGTACCATGCTGTGGTACAGCACTGCCACCCATGGTACCAGCAATTTGCCTGCAGTACAGCCTCAAGAGGAGACTCACTGAAGCCTAAGCTAAACCACTTGCAACTTCTGTTTTTCTTAGCCAAACTTAGAAACACTCAACATACATTTGGAGTCTTCTTCCCATAACACAAAGCAAGTTAAAGTGAGATTACCACTTTAAATCATGCTCAGCATTTCACCACATTTGGGGAGAGACATGTTTCTCATGAGCATCCTATGTGATATCACCTTCATGACTGGAATACAAATCTAAGTCATACAAATTTCCCACTAGATTACATCTTATTAATACCAAAATCATTTCAAATACTAAAGCATTTTTATTGAGCCCAGCATACTAAAACTCTCAGGTTAGAGCTTGTTAGTAGACACCAGCTGGCCGCAAGGCTACAGCTGCAACAGCATTTCAGAGAACACCCCTTTCTACTGCACATTTCTACTCGCTTGCATTAGCGCCAAAAGAAAATATACTCCACAGCAGTCATCACAACTGAAGCTCCTGTACAATATAAAGAGCTACACAGAACCATATAACAACTGTGTGCTTTTAATTACGCTCTGTTGAAAACTTCAGTTATCTAATGACTGAACAAGCCCAACTATTAGGTAAACTCCTACCTGAAATTATTTCCCTGAGTCTTAAAGGGAAGCTAAGTAGTAGTCTCAAATATGGGGGGGCAGAGGGAAGGACACTGATCTTCTACCACCTTTCCCACAAGTTACTTTCCAAATTTAAATCTTTCAAGTCAACTTATCAAATCCAAGATATACATATGGACAAAAGCAAAACACAGGAATGCATAGTTAAGGAGAATTACCTCTTCTAAAACCTCCTGGCTGTTAAATTAGCTCACTTGTATCACAACACACTTTTTCTAAAAGAGTAGGTAGAAAAAGGTTTAAGCACTCCTAGATTCCAACGGTCAAAATAGAAAAGAAAGCTCTCACCACTAGTTACAGCACTAAAATATTTCCATTCAAACTACAGAAAGTCACTGTATCTCGACTGAATGTTTCCAGCACATATGTGCCAGGAACCAGAGGAAACTTCATTGATCACAGACTGTACAACATCCTTATGAAGAAACTAACACTATATGGATCCTACCTAATCTGATTACCTAATTACCTAGCTTTAGCTAGGCACCATAGAGGCAACAAAAATTCCAGACTATTTTCAAAAAAGAAATGCATGCTATGAGTGTTTTTAACAGCTAAGTTCTCAAAAACAAACCAGATTGCAAATCCCTACATAAAGGTGATATCAACTAAATATTAAGAAGTAACAGTCATCTTGTAAAAAGACTGAAAAGTACAAGCATTTTGAGCCCACTATTTTATAGAAACAGTTTTACAGGAAAAGAGGAAAGATCAGGAAACAACAGATATAGTTTTATCCCCAATTCTTGTTTATGGACAATCAGAGCCCTTAAGAACTGCCATTATCTGGAAGAGAGTTCAGTTACAAGTTATCTAGTTTTTGACCAAAACCTCAAACCATATAACCGAAACTTGAGTAGCCAAGAAACCAGAAGTGTCTCCAAACAATATGGCATACCAGAGATTGCTATCACAGATTGAATTTCAATTATTTAAAATTTTAGTTTAAGAAACAGGACATATTTCAGAAACTTCAGTGGAAAAAAACTTCCACGTGAAGCTACATTTATATGACCTACTTCTATAAGTATGTACACAAGTCAGGAAATTAAGTGAACTGTTGTCTAAACGAGCTCGACTTTGACAGACAAGTTCTGTAGGTACATATGAGCCCATCACCCCAAGCAAGGTACAGTCCTGGCTCCTCTTCAGTCACTGGCAAAATTCCATAAGTGCCAGAGCCAAGACTTCACCCCCTCATGCGCACGTGGTGGGGCTGAAACAGCATTCCGACTAGGGGAAGTGCTTTGGCAGCCTCCGCTCTTTCCCCTCCCCCCTGCAATACTGATGCATAACATAGGCCTCTGCATTCAGGGTATTTTTTTCAACTCTACCACTAGATTTTACAGAGTGATTGGACAGCTTCCCCATACTCCCAGAAAGCACATTTTCTTCTCCCAATTTCAATTTTGCATTATAGTAAATGGGATCAGCTCTTAAAACAGATATGCACATCAACAAGCACAGTTGAGTCTGTTACTGAATACAAATATGCAAACAGGATAGACTTCACTAGCCTAGAAAGCAGAATTTTTGAGTGTGTACTGCCAAGCCACAAATCCAAGAACACAGACTCAAGCAGCTTTCCCAAAGTAGGCATTTCTTACTCTAGACCCCAGTTCCCTCACTATATACACTTTTGCCACACTTCCAACAAGCTCAGTTTAAGTGTATAAACACACAAAAAAAAGAAAAAGTACCCAGACTGGTAAAATAGGTATATTTATGTGTACATCCATCATCTTCACACAGGGTACAACCCTCACTTGCACGTGCTTCAGCTCAGAAGGCAGATGAGGGACCAAGGAAGAGAGGCTAGTTATTGAATTCTACTGCTAATTTTTTCAGTAGGTTTGTACCACACATTAAATCCATCAACCCTAACAGCACTGGCATACACACACAAAGGAACACACAGATTTATGGCATTACTTGCTGACCACAACCATTACCAGATTCCATTCTGAAAATACCAGATCAACAGAACAAACGCACAGAAAAAAGACTACTAATGTTGGGTGCACTAAACCAAGTCTTTAAGTAGTAAGTGCACCTAAATTCGCATATCCTAACATGTTCTATTCCTGTTGGGGGTTAAATAACATTTGAGAAAAAAAGTGATTAGCTTACTGTTAAATGCATTCAGCCTTGAGAGCCAGCTACAAGCCAAGTTCTTAGGGGATACTTTTGTCTTTGTTGCTACAAAACAACTTAGAAATAGCTACAGTTATTGCTGATCCAATGCATAAAAGCAATGCTATGATCTTGTAATTCTTTACATGGGGAAGTTTCATAAGTAACATAAAACCTGCCAGCAGTCTAAGTCTTTCTATATACACCTTGATTTTTTAAACACACAGGGTTGTCTGCCAGCAACAAGTCACTTGAAGCTAGCTTAGAAACTCCCTCCTACACACCAGTGAGCCATGCTCAGAATTCAGATTACAATTACCTAACACTTTTTAAGCAAGTTCTGCTTATTTATGTATGTCCTACAGCAATGCAACACTTACTGCTTTTCACTCCGAAAAAGAGCTTAAGAGATGCTAAAGAGCTAAGATGACCAACACAGTGCGGCCTGTTTAGCTTATGTCTAGACAACACTTAAACTGCAGAGGGTGGAAAGAGGGAAAAGAGCCAAATATGATTCAATCTCCTTTAACTTGTGACTAATCTCCCTACTTATTCTCAGGGAAGTTGGCACTTGTTGCATCTTTAACTTGTCCAGAGCTATGAAGCAAGAGAATTTCTCTGACCTCAACAAAACCCAAAGCAGCTTGCTGCTGTCTGTCTCCTCCCCTTGCACAGGAAAAAGTGTTTAAGCAACACTGAAGTTTACCCCATTGTACGGGTAACTGAAGCTTACCTATTGCTTTAAGAGCAGCAGGAGACTCAAACACTGGCCCAGATTTACCATTTGTCAAAAGACCTATGTGCAATACAGATCAGTCCCCTTTCAAAAGTCTCCTGTGCATGCAGGATAGAGCTGTTCATACAGGTGCAGTCAGCTTTCTCAGCAAGGCAGTACTAACTGAATAGACTGTTCCGCCAAAACAGAAAAGCAGTACTTTAATACAAAAAAATGTAAAGCTATATTTGAAACCAAAAGATGTCTCCTCTTCCCATATTCTGCAGAACTTTAAATAGATACAGATTCATAGTTCTTATACAAAGTATCTGCTTAGTTAAAAGTTTTATCTAGCTTTTCTCACATAACTTCAGTTTTAAAAGCCATTTGTCTCAGCCTTTAGTTCCCCTGCCAGCAGCCTAAAAGTTTTCAAACAAAAAGCGTCAGAGCTGCGTTTTCCAATGCACTGTAATATGAATTAAAAGCGATAGAGCTGTAACCTCCTTTTCCACATTAGCTATTTCTTACTATAAAGTGTCTCACACTGCAACCTTACAAATTGCTTTTAACAAAGCAAACGCCTGACCTCAGAGCTCTCAATTTCTGCAACTGCACTCGCATACAATTTTATCTCCCATATTTCATTCACTCACTAAATCTTCACAAGGCAGCTTCTACTTCAGGTCGTCACAGCATCTGGCAATCTAGCAAATGATCTTCTACCTCATATGCACAAAACTGGCCAAAACACACTATTATGATCACACCTTTCTATTGAAAAATCCGAAGTAAACTATTAGCGTTTCATAAGTTAAACACAGCTTACACAGGGAAAAAACTACTGGCCAACAGGAAACCGCCCCCTTTTCTTGTAATTGATCACACCCCTCCTCTATTTGTTCCCAAGTCCAAATGTCAAGAAAGTTTCTAGGTGTAAAGGTTAGTATTTTAACAGCTTTGACTGAAGTGTCAGTTACAAAGATATATAGGACAGGAATTCTCACAAACCAAGTACACTGAAATCTGGACCCAAACAAAAAAGCCAGACTAACTTCTTGTCGATAACAAACAATTCAGATGCACTGCCAGCCAGCGCACCACACCACATCCAAATAAAACTTCTAGGTTATGGAACCACATCCTTCCATCAAACTTAAAAGTCAGAAAGTGATACTCCTGGAAGCCAGAAACACTGGATAAATCTGACAGCCTCTGTGGGAACTGCTTTTTACTGATTTACCAGGAGGCCGGCAGCGGAAGCCGCCAGAGGTATTCCGAATTTCGAAGAAAGGTAAACAGAAAAACGAAGGCAAAGTGCCAGCGCCTATAGCCCCACCGCACCCCGACAGCGCCCACCCACAGACTCCCAGTAACGGGTCGGCGCTCCCGAAACGCCGCAGCCCCGATCGCGGCGCGGGGCCCGCTCCCAGCGGCGGGGGGCGCGGGGCCGCTCCCGGGGCC